>CM046730.1:21257159-21745861 GCA_025584915.1 Monochamus saltuarius
ATCTAAAAAAATAAATATATGTATTTCTCTGTTTGAATTTTTTATATTATACAATAATTATATTGAATTTTTATAATAGTATTTAATAATTTTACCTCTTTGAATAAATCTAAATCGTATGTGTTATCATCATCAGCGAAATAAAAAACTCCAGTTTTGGCATTTTCCCTTATCCATGACAGTCCCTTATTTCTGTTTGAGACACCTCTAGGTTTAGGACCCTTGGTTTTATTTTTATATTGTGCAGGCATAGGAGCTAAGAAAATATAAAAATAGTTTGTAAAGATTTTTCAAATTATATAAATTTATACTAACCAATTGTATAATGGTATCTAAGTCCGGATTTCTTTAGAACGTCTTCAATGAGATCATTTGTTTGGTAGGCATCCTCTATCACTAACCACATTATGTTTGGTACTAGCATTAAGGTATGAGACAGTCTAGTCAACTCCGCAATCTGTTCAGGTCTACTATACGTAGGTGTTATTATATATAGTGGAGGTAAATCCAGAACCTCGGGAGGTACAATATTAACACACTAAAATAGAAAGATTACATGGAATGATAAGTGAATTAAATTGATATAGAAATCTGTTGTTATTCAGGTAAATGAGACTCTATTGAATAAACGTATACATATGGTAAATAATGTTCTTTCAGCAGTTGGAAAAGGTTTAAAACTATCAGAAATATCTGTCCAACTATTTCTTCTTTCTAAAACTATTCATAATCTAGTTTTAAGGTATTTTTTTATTTGAAATTTTACTATTCTTTCACAAACCATTGTCTTATTCAAATGAACTACAAAAAAGTCAGCAAAAAAAATGAATTTTTAGACTAGAAAAGTCAAGAAATTAAAATTTTTTATTCCTGTACCAAAAATGTTTTTTGTATTCTTCACGAATTTAAATTTTTCTTAAAGTTGTACCAACATGAATTTTGAAAAATTAAATATTAGTAATAAATTAAAATTTCGCAAGTATTAATTTCCTGAAAACTAAAAAAAGTGTATCTATAAGTTGATTATAGAAACAACTATTTTTCATATGTATGCAACCTCTTTCGAGATCTCAGAGGAAGATTCGTGTTTAACTTTATTGATATTTTGATACTGAATTTCACAAAAAGAAAAAAATCTAGTAATTCAGAGTTTTAAATATTTTCGGAAATTAAATATACATATAGAATACAAAATTACGAAAAGATTGTATACTGAAAAACAACAATTATGTTTTAATACATACTTGTACTGGCGGTACTCGTCTTTCGGCGATAGTTTGGGGTACTTCATTACTATTTTGTGGTATAACCCAAGGGTTGTACAGGTGATATTGCACCAAAATAATGAACGCACACACAAATACGATCAGGTAGAGTTTCATAGGCACCCTCATAATTCTGGGAGCTATCTTTCGCTATAAGAAAAGAGGTAATTAGTGAACTATAACAAAAACAGTATTACTTGCGTAATCGGTTGTCCGATTCAAATTACGTCGGTTTAACCAGTCAAGGAATCATTTAATTCCATTCAAATACATAAATATCGTTTGGCTTTGTAATAGAAGCACAACAATTGTGTCTCCAAGTTATATAAAACCAGGAGGTCGAAAAATGTTTAGCTTATCGCGTTTTTAAAGCAAGTAATTATATTTTCATTGGTTCATATGATTTATTTATGAGGTAGTTTAAGCGGAAATAATTTTTAAATGTTGATACTAAAATATATTGTGTTTTCACATTGTTTGTGTTGTTTACATTGTCATTATAAAAAAATGCCAAAATTTATAACTAATGGGCTCGACTAATTTGATCTCAGAATTTACGTGGCAACACTATCAAAAGTAAATATATATATATTCGTGATATCATAATTATATGTAATTTCGTGATAAAATAAATGCGTTTTTTTATATTCCTGATTTTCCACAACTCTCTGAACAAATGTTTAAATGTCTCACCACTGCCGTTATCATATTTGTTTTGAACTTTGTTTAAATTCACTTGAGTACATGTATTTTATTTGTCAAGGTAATACTATAGATTAAAAACAATCATTAGCAAATATACCTAACTATTCTTAAACGTTTGTTTGCCATTTTTCCGCTTTGTATATTGTTAACATTTTTTTTAACTTATGTTTCAATGAGTTATCTTTATTGCTCTTGGACAAATAAGGATTTTAATTTTCCCATTAGTTTGATTCATTCGATAAATACTCAATAATAATTAAGCAGGTGGACATTCAAAAACATTCATAAATTTATATTTCAGCGGATTGATTTCCAAAATATTTACCATTAAACGTGGATGGCATTTCTTTTTCTTTCAGCGAAATTGTATTTGAAATCAATAATTATCATTTTTCTCTTTTATTATAATGGAATTTAGACACTCAACCATAAAATTACAGATACAGATCTGATTACAGCATTTAAAAGTTTCAAAATATTTACTCAATCTTTAAATTAATAATGGAAGATCAGATATATATCCAATTCAAGATGATAATGAAAATATGCACAAATAGATACTATCAAATATTTGTATATACAGGGTGATTCTTAACCTAGGTATATGCATAAATTTAACAGTTTTTTCTAGACCTCACAATAAGATAAAGTCGTGTATTCTAAAACGTTTTGTTTTCGACATACAGGGCGTTAACCCTTAATGACGGCTTTTAATTAGTATTTCCTAAACGCGTAGAGATAAATTCAAGAAATTTGGCACGATTCCATAACTTTTTGAAAATCTAAAAAGAAATCAATACAGTTTGTCCAGGGGCGGGTAAAATAAGGAAGCAATGCTTGAAAAATATCCAATTTTTTTTGTACATTTTTTGATAATTTCATAGCGAAATTGAGAACTAAGGATTTATACATAAAAAACGTGCTCTTGTTTAAATTCGATGTCGCAACAGTTTTCGCGAAAAATTGATTTTATTTGAGCGCAGGCTAAACCTCATTAAAAAAATTTTACTTCTTAATTTTTATAAACAAAAAAATTCACCAGATAAACTTTTCTAAACTAAAAATATTTTACTAAATTATTATTTTTTTCATTATTTGTCATTATTTGTCCTCAGCTATAATTTCACCCTGTATATGTAGGTAAATAATTCAAGATGATTTTCTAGAAAAGTTCTAAAAGATTCATTGAATAAATATTAATTTAAACCTTCATCGCTGTAGGTATTCTCTGTAGAGCAAAGATATCTTGCAAACAATCTTAAGTGTATGATTACATCTATTTTTAGGCTAATTCGAGAATGACGAATATAAAGTTGTATAATTTTAAGCGATTTTTATGGCAATGTTCCTTTTACTCTTGGTAGCCTTATATCTCGATATCAAACATTGACTACTCTTTTTCCAAATATATTAATTACATTTGTAGATTGATTTAAAGGAATTTTATTCTTTATAATAACTTCTATAATATTCAAACGAAATATGAAGATCGCGTGAGTAATTTTCCTTTATTTTTCGTTATCGTCAGAAAATATTTGTTTTTCATTAGGATAATGCGAAGGTAATAAATACAGAAAGAAAAAACAGGAATTTAGCCGTACTTATCAAAGCAAATATTTCTGAACATTGTCAATTCAAGGTACAATATTCCGTTATTATGCGTAGGTATATTATACAAAGGTTGATTTTTCTTTTTAGAAAGTAATGACATTTTTTTGTAATTCTTGCGTAAATTATATAGTATATACGTATTTAATTTGGTAGCAGTATCATCTTCAAAGTAAATCGTCAAATTGGATTCTGTAATAAAGGTCACATAGTGGCAACACAATCACCATTAAAGATTACAAAGAACACTTCTGTTTGCAAGCTAATATAAACAATATGAGAGCAGGAAATGTATTTCCGCATTGATAATCATAACTCTTATTCTACCCAGTCAAGCTGGGTCTAGTAATATTTGCGTGATTCATTTATTATTATACTGTGTGACCTGTTAGAAAATTGTCTCAAATATCTAATTTTATAGAACACACGGTATTACACACTATATTTATTCATGCGAACATCCCCTCTTTCTAAAATATCGAATTTGATTGGAATTTAATAAAACGTACGTTAGCGTTTAAAACCTTTTAATCCCTTTCCCTGAATTGAGTTATCATACCACCTTCCATAATAAACCATAAATACATTTTAAGGCTTAAAGTACTCTGATAAAAAAGATTATAGATAACTAACGTTCTTAACTGTAAAAATAAATCCAGTAAAAGCACGTTTTAATTTCTTAGACGTGACATGACATAAATAAATGATTTTTCTTAATTTTTCAATTTCCCACATCCTTTAATAATTGAATACAAATATTTTCCTTTGAGAAGTACGTAAATCATTTAGTTTACAGTATTACAGTACATGTAAAGAATTTTCGATAATCCCTGAATCAAAGCCGATACCACATTTTTTTAAAATAATGCTCTTTATCTATTTCTCAAGAAAAGCAAACAAAATTAATTTTAAATATAAAATAAATACAAGAACACAATTGGAACCTTACCTACGTTACCATTATCGATACAGTATGTTTATAAAAAAAAATAAAGTTTTCAGTTTTTTATAAAACTACTACACCCTAAATTTAATTTTTACTAATCATGTTCTTAGCTCTTAATTTTTATAATTATATTAGAATTAGAAATAAATGATAAATAAATATATTACATACCTTATCAAAGTCTCACATAACATAAGAAATAATCTGTCAAATTCTCAACTATATAACTTATAACTTTGTACTAGACAAATGTTTTTTTATTCACCAATCTCATATGATAAAATATAAACCTTATCTACATGTTTACCGTTCTGACGCTATACGTATAGGTAATTTTTTATACAGTATTGTTATTTTAGATAGCGTTACTGAAGCCGTCATTAATAAAACAATTATTAAGAAAACTGATCGGATCGGAATACCTTGACAGATTCACCTAAACGTACAATATTATGAAATGTATTTTTGCGGACTATCTCAGTGCAGGATTTTCTACAGTAGATACATTTTATGATGAAACATTTCAAATACCTTAACGTGTTTAATTTTTGTCGCATCTTCAGAGGAACCTTTGTGATCAATAATAAAAAATGGTGTGTTGTTTAATTATGCACTTATAAGATCATATTTGTGTTTTTTTTGGTGGTATGTATTTTCATCTCTATTTATCGATTGAAACGTTTTTGTAAAGAAGACTATATCAATTTAAATTAAATTGTTATCATTTTATATCAAATATAATTGATCCATAAATAATTATACTGTTTTCTAGAAAGAAAAAACAAACATTGAAAATTGTGCATGCTCCACTTGTTGATTTTAACATTGATTTTTAATTTATTCTCCTTAAAAGATGTCTCGATTATCAAATTTTGCATTTATGTGATGTTCACAAGTGGAAACAAATAAGATAAATATACATCCGGGTTATTTGTCGCCAGATTATTTAATGTTGTAATGGCACAGCTTCTAATTATCGATCATCGAAAAAATGTCTGAAATTGAATTAAATCTATGCGGAAGGGAATATTTTTACTGTGAAATCGGCTTCTAGACAGGCACATGTAGCATAAAACGCTCAATATATTGATTAGAATAAAGACATGCATTAAATCGGCAATGCACCAGGAAACACCGTGTAGTAATGTCATATGAGAAGATGGAAAAAAATATGTTTTAGAAAAAAATATCTTACCTGCCTTCTTCGTGACAATTTTTTTGAAGTAATATCGGTACAGCCTTGGACATCCTTATATTTATCTTTTTATTTGTAGTTACTTTTAATTCATCACTTCCTTAGATATGTTCAGATATGTGCGTTTTCGTATTAAATCACTTGTTTAAAAATTATATAATAGCGATGTTTTGGTTACAACCGCTATAGCTATTGTATCGCTTGTTTGTATGCTGCTTACTAAGTTAAGGGATATTCTATATTCACCCTTATTACTATACTCCGATTTAATCTATTCTATCGTTGCGACACGTACGACGACGAATCATACGAGAAACACGAATCCAAACCGGTATCTTTTTAAAGCTAGCGCAGAACCGAATCAATACCAAAGGGCTCTGTTTGCACTCCCGACTTCTAACTGCAGATGGAGCCACACACACATTCCAACAAAATTGAGAATGTAAATCCCTCTATAAAATTTTTAGAACATTTTGAATATAAATCCTTCGATAAAAATTTATAAGACATTTTTAATGTCTTATTATTAAAAGTAATTTTGCATTAGATATCGTATAACTTAATATAGCACCACCTGTTATTTAAGTGCATATAACATAATATTTATAAATACCGATTAATATGATATTCCAAAATTCGATTTCCTGATATGGACTGTACCAAGCGCCTTAACCCGACAAGAGGATTTCTATTAGGCAGCAACAAATTAATGTGATATGAGTGGGATGCGGAGAAGTGGATGCTTGGAAGAGTAAGGGAAGTTGGGAGTCCATTAATTGCTCATCTCCCCTTTATTTGGATCGACACCTTTGGCATTCATAAGCAATCTGGGGACGACGTGTTGTCAGTTCAGACAGGGATTATCTATCTATATGTCACTCGCCTCGCCTTCCGATTTTTTGCAGTGACGCAGGCAAGGGACATAACTTTTTCAAAATGTTTTATAAAATGCATTGGAATCTTTACATTCTCTTCATTTTGCAACCTCTCACGGACTGAAGCCCTCTAAAAGGAAACTCAAAAATGTTGATAGGTACAAAGGAAAGCAGTGATGGATAACTAACTCAAGAGGCCTTTGGAACAACCTTTGCTGAAACTGATGTTTTTTCCGGACAGTCTGTCCGGAATAAATACTAAAAATATTGTATTTTCGGCGTTGCTGCAAGTCTTGTAATGAACCAGGTTGTGTGGCAAACATTTTTATATCTAAATAGCTCCACAAAAAAATCTAACCGTTATTGGTCGGACAAAATTCCAAGAATATTTCGATAGGTGTGAGTTACCCTTAAAATCCAGAAAATCGTTGGGGTAAAAATTTTTGGAGATCGTATTGTTGGTCCATTTTCTACCTGGAAATTCAATCGGAAATATAATCATCCAAAATGAAAAACCTATACAGGGTGTCCCAAAATTAGCCTGCCAAAAATTAACTGGATTCTACGCTCAAAAATAAGAAAAAAAGTTATATAATTATAAGTCCGTAGATGCCCCCTAACGCAGCTATTGCTCTTTAAAGGAGGACTCCAAAGTTTGATTTTCTCCAAATATTTTCAAAAAAGGAATCGATATAAAGTAATCAAATTTAAAATTGAGAATCGCAATTAAATTACGAATCTAATTAAAAACAATACCATAATTAGTCATGGGTGTGCCAAACTGGTGGGGTTATTGTATAAATATTGCTGTAACTTTTTCATGTCTCGAGGTTTTTGCCGTCAGATCAAAAAATTAAAAATGTTGAACAATTTTACAAAAAAAAGGTACTCTTGTTTTACTTCGACAAATTATTCCGTTTACGAGTAATATTAATTTAAAAATTTTGTGACATACCACAAAAATATTAGATATGATATGCAAGCGGTCAAATTGTCTCTAGTAGGCTTTGAAAAGTTATCTGTCAGTTTATTTGACACATATTACATATGTTTTTAAAATTTTTTGAAGTATCAATAGGCTATATTAAAATTTAAAAATTTACAAATAATTACTTTACTGATATGCATTTTAAAAGTATTTTAATATGTTAAAACACTTGAATAACACCTTTAATATGTATTAAATAAGTCGACACTATTTTCTCAGAGCCTACTAGGGATATTTTGTCTATTTATAGTTTCCATCTTAAACTTTTGTGGTATGTCACAAAATTTTTAAATTAAGATTACTCGAAACAAAGCAGTTTATCGTATTTTTCATGTAAAATATACCAGAATTTTTAATTTTTTGATCTGACAATAAAAATCTTCAGATACAAGAAACCTTATCTTGATCCCTTTTGGAAATATTTGTGAAAAATCAAATTTTGAGGTCCCCATTTAAGGGGCCATATCTCCGTTAGTGGGCGTCTACGGCCTTATGATTATATATAACATCTTTTTCTTATCTTTGATTGCAGAATCCACAGTTATTTTTTGGCAGGCTAATTTTGGGACAACCTGTATATGGCGTTGAAAATATAATTAAAAATATATTTAAAATTTTGAAAGTCGAGATTAACCCCGTTTGGGGATATAAATTTGAGTTCGTCCATAAAATATTCTCCTCAACACTGTATAGAAGCAATAAAGATGTACCTACTTACCGCCTACCTATTTAAATAAATAAAAATAATATTTTTTAGTTTGGACGTATTTAGCCGTGAAAATCATGTGTACGGCACTGAGTTAGGGCAACACGGGATAAAGTTGCGTAATAAGCTATCAGCATTATTGTCGCCCTGACATGGGTTATCAACATCGAACCCATTGTATTCTTTAAGGGTGATTCGCCTCCATAACAGACCTTATCATGTTAATCGCCTATGCGCTATTCAAGCTTAAACGAGGATTTTGAGAACACGTTTTAGTCATAACTCATATCTAATCGATCTTTATTAATAATAGACCAATTACACTTCATCCCTACGCCTTTCATCTTGCTTAAAGAGTGCAAGACATATGTGGAGGTCCAAGGTGCAATATGTGAAATATATTTAAAAATATTCTTATATTTTCATTTTTTATCCTATTTCGCTTACTTCACAAATTTTCAATGGAGTTTTAGTTGATGATTTTACTGGCTACTGCAGATTCAGGCTGAAGTCTGTAGTTTAGTATTTTCTTTTACTTTGTTGACAACTTCTGTCGGTCTTGCTTTTAGAGATGCCTTGTGAGTACTTACTGAGCATATCCCGTGTTGCAAAAACCAATCTAACGGATGCCCAAGGTGAGAACACCTGCATATTCCCACGCCCGTGAGGGGGAGAGGGGTTGGGATCACGGCTTAATATCAGGACAACTAAGTTCACAGTTTCCACTTCGACACCCCTTAACAATATTTCACAGTTCGCCAAATGCGTAAGGATGGTTGCATCGCAACATGTAATTGTGTTTAAAATATCCTGCTTAACGCCCTTCGCCCTTAAAATCCTGCCAAGACTAGGGTTTTGTCTAATTTGTTAACAGTAGCTTAACTCATTTGCTGTAAACAGGGGCAAGGTGAATCCGTGAATCTTGTACAGGGTGATGATTATTTTCGTTTTCATACAAAACGTCATTTCGTAGATCTGGCTTTTTCGGCTGTATTCAACACGGTTGTGTTACTGTCAAGTTTGTTAAAGTTTAAACAGTTGTTGAGAAATGTAGAACATCCTTTAAATTTTTTATTACCATTTCCCCGATAACTTCTTTATTGGTTTTTATATGAAATTTGTTCTACCAAGTTTTGCAGCCCCCAAAGTTTGACCTGCTTCACACGTCACATGATACACAGGGTAGGAATGCGTAAGAGTACGCACCTAATTTTTAATTAAAAATAACACGACAATATTAGACCGTTCTTGAGCAATTGAAACCCAGAAAACTAGAGAAAATATTAGATTTTTTTTTAATTTTAAAAATGCGTACTCTTAGCATCGTTCATTCCCAAGAGTACGCATACGTGGCTTTAAGAGTACGCACCATGACAAGTGACAAACATGACGCAATAAATCTTCAGTAAATTTTAGTTACCTTTTCGGTATCACTCGATTTTGCAAACGCCCTATAACTCGAAAACAGTAAGAGATAGAAAGATTTGTTCTATCTATAACGCATGCGTACTCTTTTGCGAAAGTAAACCATAAAATGACTAGCCCGTCATAGCAACTATGTTGCAGCCGTTACATAATGATCAATACAGGATTTGAAGGTTGAATGAGCTTTTAGTTAACAACCACATAGCAATTGTAACAACCTACCAGTGAATTCGAGATATAGAATGTTTTTCGGTATCATTCGGTTTTGTAAACGCCCTGTAGCTCCAAAACGGTAAGATATAGAGATGCGAATTGCGCCTCTACTAACTACTCAAAAAAAATATATATAAATGCGTCTTAGGCGTTCCCAGCCTACTGAAATGTAATGATATTTTTTATAGAAATTTGAATTCCAAAGTGCTTTAGTTCTACATTTTTAACTACACAATCTAGTAGATTCCTTATTGTCATAAACCTATCCTATAAGTTTGTGTTCTAGATTATGGACAATTTTGTTCACTACTTTCTTCTTTGTTTGTTTTAATATAATTTTATTCCGCCCTGTATACAAATAAAATGTATCGTAAATGCCGAGTCCAGCAGGGTATGAGGACCGTGAAGGAGGGGACATGTGGTCATCATTTTTGCTTTCCATGTAATAATGAAAACCACGCCATGTGTAAAGCACACAAACCGACGCATTTGTGTCAGTCAGATTAGATATTTCCTTATTCTTGAATGGTCACTCACAACAGAATCTCCGGCTAATATCCTTAAGCAGATTATGAATCCTTGATTCAAGTTGCGTAGTCCTGGATCGGAGCCGGAATCCGCATGGTCCTGTCGGCCCTTTGCTCAAACAGGATGCCGCTTACGGTTCATCGCTGAACACTTACTTATTTGCTAATAGCCTTTCACCGTGATTACCTCACTGCTATTGTATGATCGCTTTAAATGGCTTATCCGCCCAACAGTTTTGCTTCTTTTACACAAGTGGACGTTTCGGATGTTTCCCTAATTCGTTCTGACGGTTATGGGACTGCACAGACTGCGTGTCTACAAAAAAATTATATCGCGATGTATAAAACCACTTTTATAGGGGTATAGATCGTTAGAAGTTCTTCTATATTTAAAAATCAAACAAATTGTTTGAGCCAGTGACCAACTATCGAAAACATATGAATAAATGTATGTATGCATCTACTTGATTTTAAATAATTTTGAATAAGATACATCCTTAACCCCTCCTTATTTTTGCGTCAATGCACAAAATTGAATCACTATATTGATTCATTCTTATTGTTTTGAAACATGTTTTTATACAGGATGTCCCTAAATTAGCCTGCCAAAAATTAACAGTGGATTCTACGATCAAAAATAAGAAAAAAAGTAATATAAACATTGGTCCGTAAACGCCCCCTAACGGAGCTATTGCTCTTTAAATGGGGACCCCAAAATTTGAGATCATTTTTCAAAAACACTAACTATTTTTTTTTGGAATCCAGTAAGTTTGGATTATTCGCTGATTAAAGCTTTTGAGCCTAAAATGAACCAAAGAATCGCCCCCTTAAATTATGACATGAACTGATGAATGTTAAACATTTTAGAGGTAAAAAAATTATAGAACAAATTGTGAACCAAATTTTACTGTTGTATTGTACCTAGATAGAAAATTTCGAAATTACCCGAGGCGGTTTTTTGAAAGACTAACCGCTTTGAATGGACTCCTACCCTTATTTGCCCAACGCGGGTAACTTCCAAGCTCCAGAACAAATACATAATAATATAACTTGGCAAACAGCAGTACGCTATCATGTACAGATCATTAAATAAATGGTACGGACAACAATGGGCGAGTAAAAATCCATTCCCATTCATGGCTGTAGGTTGTAGTAGATGTTTATAAATAACCCTAAGGTGAAATCTTTATCAATAGACTCGATCAAAGAATTTTACGACTGAACGGGCAAATATGGAACATCCGCCTTAAGGAGCTCCTAAGATTGTCGGTACGAACATGAAATTTTCAAGGAGGCTACGTTCTTTCTCAAATAAATCGCAACCATGTACTTATGCTCGTTTCTTGCATTGACGACCAAAATTTAACGTTAAAAACATACTCTTATACAGGGTGTCCGGAAAAATGTGGGAAATCTCGGGTGTAGATAGAACATGAAAAAATAAGATGACAAGTTCTTATAAAATCCCCAATGGAGATACGAGGTGTGGCAATGAAGTTCCGGGAAAATGAGTGACTCAAATTAAATTTTTAGTGAAATCTGGCGAAAAACCCTTGGAAATCTTTCGAAAATTGCAGGTGGTGTATGGAGACGAGTGCATGTCGAAAAAACGCGTGTTTGAATGGGCAAAACGGTGCAAGGAGGGGCGTGAATCGGTAGAAGACAATCCACGTGAAGAAGCTCCCGTCACCTCTCGTACTGACGCGAATGTTGACCGTTTGCGTGCACTGATCACGTCTGACCGGCGCCTAAGCATTCGTGCGTTGTCTGACGAGTCAAACGTCAACAAAGAAACCGTTCGTAAGATGTTACACGAAAATTTGAATATGCCAAAGATTTGCGCAAAGATGGTGCCAAAAGTTCTCACCCGTGAACAGAAAGACATGCGAAAATCGATCTGCGAGGATTTGTTGTCCCACATTCGGAGCGACGGTAGAGACTGGATGAGTCGGGTAGTCACTGGAGATGAGACCTGGATATTTGAGTATGACCCCGAGACCCGTAAACAAAGTCAGCAGTGGGTGGAAAAGGGCGGAGAGCGGCCAACAAAAGCGAGGATGTCCAAGGCACGACTGAAGGCAATGCTGATCGTTTTTTTTTATATCCACAACATCATTCATCTTGAATATGTTCCTGCCGGCCAGACAGTGACTGGACAGTTCTATATTGACGTCCTGAAACGGCTTCGGGCCCGCATTTTCCGTGTGCAACCCGAACTCGCCGAGAACGGCTGGATTTTTCACCACGACAACGCGCCAGCCTATTCCTCGTTCATTGTGCAAGATTTTTCGGCAAAAAAGGCTTTCCAACGTTGCCGCACCCACCTTATAGACCCGATATTGCCCTCTGCGATTTCAATCTTAGACTAAAGAATGAACCGTTTACGTGAAAAAGAATAATAAACGAATTCATGTTTTGTTTTTAATAAAAAGGGCCATGATTTTTTTTTTCTCGACAGCAAAGTGCGATACGAAAGTCATTTGAACAGGAAAGTTTCATTTTAATATAGTTAATGCCAAAAAATACAATTCAAAAAGAGGCAGTGGTGTCTCAGGAGACACCTTACCGTAATTATTGAACCAGACTTATCATTTTAAAGTATCATACAGGGTATTAAAAATTTAGGCATTAAGTTGTAAAGCTTAGCCTCCCCTGGTAAACTAAATACGCTAAATATGTTTCAAGAACACGATTTTAAGAATTCCTTAGTATCCATCACATTCAATTTTTATTAAATTATATTGAGTACTTTAAAAGTTATTCAAGAAAAACCGATTTACAGCGGCGTTCTTCAGGGATACATATCTTAAATTTTATAAGAACATTACATCTTATTTTTTTATATTCTATCTGCACCCGAGATGTTTCCCACATTTTCCCGGACACCCTGTACAGAATAACAACCTGTGCATTATAAAAAAGAATGTAAATAAATAAAAAATATTTAACATTTAACTAATTTAATAGCGGTCAATCAAGTTCCAAGAGTTCAAGTTCAGCATCTCTTGAACAAGGAGAGACAAAAACAGTGCTAAACTCGAAATACTGCTCCCAATTTAAATATAATAAACCGAGTTCATAATCTACATGGGATGCTTTCGTTCAGGATATTAGATTATCTGAAGTGGCTCTTCCAGCCTTCTCTGCCTGATGCCCCTCATAGTTACAAGTTCAAAATTTGGGGTTGATAACATATTAAGCTTACTTTATAACGTAACAATCATTGTAATATTTTTGACGTTGATCCAATTAGGTTTTTAAATTAATCAGGCCTAATAAAATTTTGATTGTGCGGAGTTCCGTAATTTTATTATTTCAATATTGCTCATACAGAATGTTACACTGTCGACCGTTTTGCATTTAATTGAAACACACATGTTCAATCTAATGGCTTTCATATGAAAATTATCTTTCTTTTTTTATTACTGAAAGCAGTATCATGGATTTTGGTACATACCTACCTTGCAAAGGGTACTTGGTTACACGGGATGCATTCTTCTTTGAAAATAGTGGGGGTGTTAAAGATGTTACTTTAAATAAGGTTTTTTCACAAATTGAGATACACGTGCAAACATATTGTTTTATTCCCATGGCTCTTCTGGTGTTTTAGGAATGATTCAATTTGTCTTTAATTCAACTGCAATTGATTTAATTTTATAAGTTATGCAATTTTATGGTTATTGTCTAAAATTTTTATAAGAAATTACTGAATTGGTACCAGATTGGTGTGAATACAAGAATATTTTTTTATTTTCTAATAGCTTGACTGATTTTACTGGGGTAAAAAATAAATCACAAATCGTCACGAAGTGTAGTAAATAACATTTATTTGGATATATTATACTAAATTACATATTATACATCAGTAACTAAGCAGAGTTCGGACAGTAAAGACCGTTAGGTAGCCCCAACTTATATTGCACATCAATAAAGAGATCAATTTATCCGATCATTCGGTCTATCTTCCAACATTTCCAAGGAAATCTAAAGGAACTCCTAAACACCCAGCCGTTTAATACGTGGGTCACAACAGCTTGGACGGGTATACGGGGACAGACATTGGCGATCGGATGAAAGGGCTGATGAAATGGTGAATGTCTCTGTCTCCTGGATAGACTGATGTGGATCCTTGAGTAGAAGCTGATATGAATTCTGATTCCACGCAAGTACTGTTACTTTCGTGCAGCTTCCTCATGTGTTTTTTTAAGTCGAAATTTCTGCAGAATCCTTTTCCGCAAACTCTGCAAGTGAAGGGCTTTTTGTCGTTATGGGTGTGCATGTGAAAGGTGAGATTGTAGACCTGATGGAATGCTTTGGAGCAAACCGTACACTTGTACGCTTTTTCCCCGCTATGAGTAAGCTTGTGGTTCTTGTAATTGCCCTTTTGGTGGAACCCCTTCCCGCAGAATTCGCATACAAATGGTTTATAGCCGGCGTGGATGCGAGCGTGTGTGTTAAGTGTAGAAGATCTGTTGAATGCTTTACCGCAAGTGTGGCATTTGTGGGGCTTTTCGGAAGTATGTATGATTTTGTGTCTGCACAACGTGGAAGCTTGTCTGAACCCTTTGCCGCATATTTTGCAGACAAACGGCCTTGCTCCTGTATGCACTGGCATGTGCCTTGTAAGGTTATAATGAGCATTAAATATTTTGCCGCATTCTCCACATTCGAAGCTCTTTTGCTTCGGCGTTAGCAAGCTCGAACTTGCCATACTCGTCGAACTGTTAGATTTCGCGGGAGACTTTGCAGGTGATGTTTTCGAGCTACTGAAAGGCAGAGGAGGCGCGCTACCTCCAGGAGCTGCTAATGAAGCGGATTCTTGATTCATGGAAGAGGTGTAGACAGATACAGATCCTAACATTAGTTGACTAGGGTGGTAGTACACCAAAGGGTAGTTTTGGAGAATTTCAGGCGATCTGAGCACGTTGGGGACATATTTCTTGAAAGCAGACTCAAAAGCATTAGGGTACGATAAACTGAGCACCTTATCGTCGCTTTTCTTTATTTTATTGTCTGGTTCCATTATTTTTGCTATGGAGAAGTTTAGGGTGCGTGCAGGAGGTGATGGAGGCTTTTGAGCTTCTTGGTATAGGTTTGTGGAGATTTCGGAAGCCATGATAAATACTTCCAGATACCTGAAACCGAAAGAGAACTATGTTAGAGGCGTAAAATAATATAAAAAGTTCAATAAATTGACGTCTATCTATCATTATTAGGAATAATCGAATAGAATGAATACGATATATTAATTTGATAAAATCGTTAAGTATGTATCAGCATATTGATAAATCTATCTTCACTAAAACCATAACACTTGTGTAAGTGACGTCATAAAGAAATCAAATCACAATAATACTATATTCATATTCCTATCTTTATCATGTACAGTGTGTTGTTCTAATTGCAGGATATTTCGGTAATTACATGCTGTCTTCATAACTCTAGGCTACCTTTTCGAGTAACTCAAAATGCCGTAATCAGAACATTCTTCGTTTTTGAGATACAGGGCGAAATTTAAAAAAAATACTTTTAAGGGACTCTTTGTATTTCAGAGAATAGCTGAGATGTTGAAATGGTAGAGTTCAGTGGCGCACTTGTAATTTCCTTTATAATGATATACAAGGTGTTACTAAAGAAAATGTAATTAATTTTTTTAAATTTGACATCCTGTATATCCTAACCGAAGCGTTTCCAGACTTAAGTTCATAGGAAATTTGTTGCTTAAAATTGAACGTAGAATAATATGCTGAAGTATGTACATCTCCTCCTGAAACACCCTGTATACCTAATAGTTGTTATTTAATGTTTTGTTGTATAACTGGCGTGTGTATTTTGTCGTATAAATATTAGTCGTTCGGTAATTTCTGAAAGAAGCGCGACTCGTAAGCGCATTTCTAGCGTGAAATTGAGTGAACGTTATTAACCTGCTTTGAATGCAAATCCTGAGAGTGCAATAGACATTTCATCGCGGTGAAAAGCGTCGCCGCCCCATTGCATCAATCTTTTAAAAACCGTTTTCGTGATGCATTGATTGAGATCGTGGAAGGCAGAGCTAACTTCGCCGTTAAAACCGAGTCGGCATTAACGCCCCTTCAATTCGCAAATGGTGGAGACGCGAGATTGGAATCACCTGGTATACAATGACGTGCTCTAGACTCGCTTTTTATCTCAGACGGGGTATCTCGGCCTGATTCACCCACGACGAATCTCACTCCTAAAATATTACAACCTAGTAGTCCGAAACTGTTTCATTCAACCAAAATGTCACAAACTTGTTTAAAAATGCATCAAATTTAAAGTTATTAAGGCGAAATCGATGACGAGGGCGAACAAGTGGCCTGTTACTACATTTTAGTTCACAAAATAACGATATTCTAAATAAGTGAAAAATATCTACCCATACTGTACTGTATACAATAGGTTTGTTCCAACAACGGCAAGAATCGATTCCGAACTGTCCAGAACTATTCAGACAGTTCAGTTGTTAATTTACCTTCGGTGAATACGTGAGTTGGTCAAACATTTTGGCAGTTCTAGGCGGTTGTTGGAACATGCCATTTATCTCATCGATATAAGGGAATAGAAAGGCAATCGTAGAACGGTATGTCCATGAGCCGCAGCCATCTCATCAATAAAGTATTTCTTTGCAAAATTGTTCCTGACCATATGCACCAACTCATCGCATCGTACTTAGGCAATATCATGGGTTTTAAGAAAATCTTGAATATGTTTTTTTGTTCCAGTATCTGGAATGGTATAGAGCGTTGTTTAATATAATGACAGTATTATTAAATAACCCGTTTTTTCTAATGCCCTCTATTCTTCCGCACTGTTTTTTGTATACATTATGTCTAATCAAATGAGCTTGTTCATGTCGAGAATTTCTAATTTCTATGTCGTCCGTCCTAATCTCCGCATTTTGTACTTGTACCAGGTTGAGGTTCTTCCCATAAACCTCCCAAGGCTTGAATATTCTTTCCATATCTTATTAGATATGCAGTATCTAACACCACAATATTTTTAAAGCGAATACAAAAGTTATTATTCAATGACATAAGTTTTTATATTCAAGCAGTTAATTCGATTCTGCATTAGCTTTAAATGAGAATAAATTATTTTATGTTAAGATTGTGCAATTTTGATTAGTTTTATACGGACTGTATATTTAGAGTGATTAATAACTGTAGTTCAGATCAAATGGGTGATGTTTCGAGTGACATTTGGTCAATTAGGGCAAAGTAGGCAGTTGATATTTGTGAAAATACCCATTAATAAATCTATTTCCAATGCGACTGGCACTCCTAGGATTGAATAGGGGAGTGCGAGTGTGTAATTTGTGAGGAAATCCCTATTAACCCAACATGCCGAGGTGAAAAATGAAATGGGGTGCTGCACCGCTAATCGGTGATGGGATGGCAATGGCTTTTGCCTCGCTGTCAGTGAAATTCCAAATCATCACTGGTAAATTTGTGGTTGGAGTGAATGAGGATTATTGCGTTGCAGTCTGTCATTTTCAGAGTTGCCGGAGAGTTATTATTTTTGTAATTACAGGACTGTTTAGTTTCGCTGTCACTGCTACGCATGGATTGCACTTCGAGCATGTGATTGGTTCTTCCAAACTGATAAGTTAATTTAACTACACCCAACTTTCGTACTTTTGTCACTTTCCTGTCGACATTTTATTTAATATTTAGAATTGTATATTTTTTTAATAGAACTATAATCTTAGATTTCGATACAAAAATCTTTTAAAAAATAATAAATTTAAGGTCCATATCCGGGAAAAACAATTTGACACGTGATGTTAAACGGGTAAACTCCATTTTCAAGTATTCAATTTTTTTTCTGTATTAATTCCTTGGCGATAAAGAATTATAAAAAAATATGTTTTTGTTCGTTTAAACTTAGACCTAACTTAAAAACGGTTTAAAAACATGTTTAAAGGCTATTAACTACGGAAAAAATAAGTTGTGTGTGAGCTGATTTAGAAGAACTAAAAAAAAATCTTGTAGGTTTTCTATGATATCTGCTTTTTAGTAGAGGCCGTTGTTTCGGCAAATTGCTTCCACTTTTCCTTTTTCCGTTACAACCCGTCGCATCGCACAACAATAGGTTGGCGCGGGGCCATGAAACTGACAGTGAGACCTCGCTAGTTGGCAAACTTGTCATCCCCAACTCCGTGATTTCAACCCGGGTACTATAATTTCCAGCGCATAATAATTATTCATTGTGTGCCCCCGTACAGACGAAAGTTGTATAGCCGCAGCCGCAGGACCTCTCCCCTGTGGTTTTCTTGAATTTCCAGACATATGTCGTAATTACGGACCTAAATCTACCCCAGCTGCTTTTTTATTGTGCGATATGCGATTCTTTTCCGCCACTTGCTCCCGTTCACTTTCATTTGTTAATGAAGACCGCCGACTTCCGTTTTTCACCAACAACCAGAAAATCAATAATGCTCGGAAATATCAACCGATTTTAACAGAGTTGTTGCATTCACCAAATAGGGTACCATTGTTTACCAATAAGACAACAAATTAAAAAATGTCAAATTAAAAAGTTTTAAAGCGATACTGCACTATATAGTATAGTATAACTATAACTTTAGATTCATCCTTTTTTTATAGAAATTATTCTTAACTTTCAACTATTTTGTTAATTTCAAATGTAACATCTTATATAAATAGATATTATTGTATTTTTAGAAATAGTATCAAATTTTGAGTAGAAAACATGTAGACCCACTGGAGAATAAATAGAGTCTGTATAATCTTATTTCAAATAGAACACCCTGTACTTTTCCTTGTCCAAAATTAAATTCTGTTTTCTCTGATATAGACTTTGTAGGTTAAATTTAATTTCAAAGAATTTCTCGTAAAAACCATTATTCTGTTAGCCATGGAGGTAAACAACGAACATAAACAATACAATTTAAATTAATCAAATTGTCATATTATATTAAGTATAAAAAATCAATTAACTTTTGGTCAATTGAAGTCGCTTCAGTTTTGATGCCACTTGTAACTAGACTGTACCAAATTTGAATATTTTTACTAGTTCTTTAATAATGAATGAAAAACTTGTGAATCAAGACGCCAAATCAATGAAATTAAAGTGTTCATAACGAGTAAATTTTAGCTTCGTAGGTATTCGATAACTGTCGAATAACAACCAAATCTACATTCACTTTGACTCAACAATAAAAATAAAAATCAGAGCACGCTCTTGATGTCATCGAACAATTCTGAGATGCAGCTGTTGTGTAGGAAGGATGAAGTCGAAAACGTAAAGAAAGGGGGCGGCATTCCAGATTCTTATGATTGTAGGTGTTCTTGATTTTATATTAATAGAAGGCTGTGCATACACAATAACCAGGCATCCGGTCCATGTCCTTCTTCCGCTGGTTCTTTGTTGTTCCTTGAATTGCGACAGCTAACACGCGCTCGAACAATGCGAGTAAGTGCCGCGTCTTGTTTTACAATAATTCGAGCAGGACCGGTAGTTTAAGATCAGTGTCGCACGTCTCAGATCAGCTTACACTTCCTCCACTGCATCTGCATTCGGCTGTAATTCGCAAGACACCACCTGCTCAAGCAGTGCTATAATTATGTTCCAAAATAATCAAATCTAGTTGGCCGGATCGAAAGCTCCAAATTCCCACCACTTCCTGACAGCTATAAAAATCAATTAACGCGATGACATTTTTTCTACCAAAATATTTTTTGAATATTTTCGAAAAAAGTTGACGTTGAACTTATTGGAGAGATTTCAAGAATTTGATAATCCGAGCTGGCTATGCTAGATTCACCAATAAAAAAACTTCGTCGATCTCGTGAAATATTGCTTAGACATGGACAAGAGCCTAATCATGACAAAAACCTAAATATATTTTATGCCATTTTTCAAAAACGTGATAAGACCCAATTAAACTTTCCATTCTGTGAATTTTAATATAGAGAATGCCATTGGAATCCACCCTGTGGTAGAAAATATATATCCGGCGAACTTCTGATTTAATTATTTAACGATTAGCGCTTCCAAGTGTCAGCAGTTACTGGCATCATCTCAATTGCAAAATAGAATGTCTGCGTGGGTTGTTCTAAGCTTAAGGCGATTAAGGGCATATAAACATGAAAACGAGTGTCATTGGGGTTGAGGACAAGTTAAAACCAATCTGCGAAATCCACGCCCCTATACGGTGGCCACAAAGCGACGACGGTACGTGTCACTGCTGTCGATAGGCCTCGCTGCTCTAGTCAGCAAATTGTCACGGAGGATTAAAATGCTACAGTTGTTTTCTTTCGGTGTAAGGGTAAATACCCTAATGATACGGGGCTTCCGAAAATGTATCATCTAGGTTTTCTGACCTTCACCCCTAAAATCTTAAATGGACAGTGGTACTGTGACTGTGATAGTCATTTCAAATGGTTTTCAGTTATTTCTCTATTTTTTTTAAGGCAAGTTTCTAAAAAGCGTCATAATTTCGTGTATATTTCCCTTAGACCAATTGTGGGGACCCCTGTTACTGCTAACCTTCTGCTAATGTTGATAATTGCCCTCGACATTGTTCCGTTTATGATTAGGGTTGAAATTATTACAATTTGATCCATCGTAAAGTAGCACATTAAAGCAAACTCGTTTTCGATGGACTGACGTTCACGTGTGCCGTCTACAATGTACAAATGCAGACACACCCTCATAATGCTAACATCTAACTGAGATCTGACGATTTGTGGGTTGTATCGCCTCCGTTTTTGCCTCTACATCCGGGCACGTGCGGTCGACCCCGTGCACTATTTACGATGCAGTTTAACCGCTCTTTTGACGAAGTACCGGAAGAGATATTGCCGGTGATAGAAATTACCCCAAATTATTCATCAAGGCTCGCACTGCAACCATCAAGCCTCGTTGAATTGCAAACTAGAACTACCGCTGCACTAACCTTGCTATATTAGACGACCGAAAATCTAGAGAGTGTCTCATAAACCTGCTCCCAATTTATAGCAGTCGACACAAAGAAACATACGTGCAGCCCCGTATATTTTTCCTATAAAATCGTGTGCCGCATATCTCTAAGAGCATGTTGTGAATTAGTCACTCTATTATTTTCGACCTTGGGTAATTGATAATACAAGATAAAAACTAAATTTGGAAATAATTCTTATCATTTTTATTATCTAACGCCTCGAAATTGGCAAAAACTGTTACATCACTGTTTCTACTAAAATAATGGATGTTATGTAATGCAATTATTTTTGTAATTTTTGCATATTTTTTATATCTGATCGCCTTCAAATTTAATACGCCTACGAAATGTTGCTCCTCGCACGCTACAAGCTAGCAATTAGTCACTCTCTAGATTTTTGGTCACTGACTATAGTTTAAATAGTGCGTGAAATGTAAAACATATACTCGAAATATTGTGTTATAATTTTTATACGTTATAAACAATGGGCTCCCACAGTCGTCCTTCCGGTATTGGTCACGTGACCAAAACAAGCGACATCGCCCATCACCGAACGCCGCCTAACTTGATTTAAAAACCCATTCGCAAGCAGTCACTTAATTTCACCCTGTCACGGAATTGCTACCTGCATGACTCGTTCAAAATTAGTACCACTTAATTCAAAACACTATCTTCCTCGTTTATTTTATTACAATTTCGTTCAGAGAGTACAGGAAGTCTTTAATCGTGACTTTTAAAGCGGCGTCAATTTGGTCAGTTTTACTCTACCCTTTTGAAATTGGCCATCGAACAGAAACGCAGATTCAAAAATGACCAACATGGTCAAAGTTAGTTACCTTATTGGTGATAGATTTTTGCCATATTTCAATAATTCCATTACTTAATCCTAATATTTGGCCATACTGTCATACTGCCGGTAAGGCTAGGATAATCCATACTACATTTCCTGAGATTTACACACACCTATAGTATCCCAATTGTTTTAGGTTTGTGAATGAATATGAATGTGTTTATGTATTTAGTTGCAATGTTGTCAATGGTGCAGATTCGTTGGTTTCCAGCTATCGAAAAAGGCAGTACGAATTCCGAGTTTTTCATTTTAAATTGAATTAAACATTAAATCAACCGTACAATTGGGACCGCTAAAATCGTTGATCGAAGAAGTCGCTCGACTTGGATTAGGGAGAAGGAAACAGATTAAAAATTGTGTGTTTAACAGAGGGTGAAAAGGGCGGTAGAGATCTGCCACCCGGCAAGCGATATATATGTACATACGTACATGATCGTTCGCTTAAAGTCGATCCAAATAGTTAAAAGGTAAATGCAGTGCAAATATTTAACGGAGATAATTACACCCGCGCCTAAGGGGCGTGCCGATATACAGGACCGGCCCCACAAGCTCACAGAACGATGCCCTGTAGGCCAACTTTTCGAAATATTATAGATATAAGTGTACAGGGTGTCTCAAGCTCGATAGTATGAGCCTGCTGTGAGGATACAAAAAATTTGGAACACCTGGTGTTAAATGGGATGAGTTAAGCTCCAATTTCAATCAAAAGTATTATCTTTGCGATTTGACAGAAAGACTAATAACGTCATCAATTGTATTTTTCCAGAAACATACGCAAATCCTGTGTAAAAGCGCTCTTTTTTCTAATAAACTCTTATTAGTGAAATTTTTCTGTATTACTTCCCGTTTAAAAGTTATAAGCAAATAAAGGGTCTCAAAAGAAATACCATCTATAAATTACATTAGCGGTAGAAGGATCAAGCAATCACTTATTTTGGTATAATATTTTTATATGATTTATTTATTTTTAAAAAATCGCGCTCGAACAATGCCACAATTTTGACCAGTTCTTCGTCTATGAATATGGGCGACGACTAAAATCAGGAGAAAAGACTCTCAAGCCTGACATTGCTACAAAGTTCACATTTTGATTTACATTACAGTCATGCACATATGTATACATTCGATTTTTCTAGAAATTCTTAAAAAATTGCGCAATGAACATTTAGCGCGTGTATCTACGACCGTGTGTAGCGGCCTTAACGATACCTCACCCAACGCTGCAAAGCAGCATCAGGAAGCGGCAACGACGCGTCGCAATATTCATGGCAACGCGGCTTTGGTGCAGCATCGGTAAAAACGCGTGGTCTTTGTTAACGTAAAAACTGTCTAAATATCTACTTTTTTCAGTGAATAATTAGTATAAACTAGTCTAGCCTATCACATAATGCGTATTTATTCCAAAAATGCATACTTTTAATTGAATTGACTGAAATAATACGTAATTTTCTTCTTTCTCAATACCTATGTGACGTTGTTCTAGTGCAGTGTTAGTGAATATATGTGGTTTAATAAATAAAATACTCTAATACCTGATAATATCCACGTAAAAACTGAAGGGAAATACATCTAAATAATAAACTAAAACTGGATCCAAGTTCTTGGTCTCATGTAAGTGTTTTTGTTGAAAATTGAAAAAGATAAATACGTGTTTTTTGTTTTATACCTAATTGTAAATTATTTTTTTTTTGTAATTGTAATTAAACTATCAAACACTGTAATGCAGTTTACAAAGTCAGTATTTATCTTTTAATTTACTTTTTTTCTAAACATATAACAAGATCGAGTTAACCTAAAAAATAATTCTATTCATAAAATTATTGGTACGAGTTCCATTTTTTCTAAAACTCTATTTTGTTATAGCTGTTCCAGTTAATTTCTTATTTTCACTTATTAAGTATGTATTGATAACAAAGTGCATTTAAAAAGAAATCCAAATTTTGACAGTCGCAAACTGAAATAGTTTATCGAGCTCTACGGACATTTTCTTTTCCATACTTTTGGACAATTGAAAGCAACAGACAAAGCGATTGCAATTTAAAAATATGAAGAAATTAATGGAATTTTCTTAAAGTATTTAGGCTCGTTTACACACAAGTAGAAAGCTTTAAATCTTGAAAAGAACTCCCAGTTGCGAACAACCGTAAATATGATATTAAAGGTCGCCGTATTTCTCGCCGTGAAATGATCAAATTTGTGATGTTTTTAGGTATAGAAATCTCGAAAAATAGAACACGTGGAGCAAAAGTAATATTCTGCAGACTATTTTTTACTAGGTATTTAAATTCTCCTCGCTAAAAACTTTTAAAATGCATTTGTAAGACATACATTATTTGGCTATTCTAACCTCACATTATTTTCACATACTTATAAACAAAAGTGAACAATCTTATATGCAGAACTATGTAAGTTTATGTCATAACAATATTTACATCTACAGTTGAATTTTAAAAATACCTATTTTGAAAGATTTTTGTACCTACACCCTACAGGGTGTATTAATTTTTAATGCAGAAAACTTCAGAATCGACAGTACATCAAAAGAGGATAATTTTTTGGCTAATAGTTTTAGATATTGAATTTTAATTTTTTGAAACGTCATAAAACGATGCTAAAACTTGCCCATTATTAATAACATGAGCGCAAATTTGGAAATATTTCTTATTAAACCCTCATAACTTTCTTAACAAAAATGTCTATGCCGATTTTTGAAATTAATATTACAGTTCCAGAAAAACATGAAGATTTTATTAAAAAAGTGTTAGGATGAAAGTTACTTTAAAAAAGGCGGGAAAATAGAGATCGGGTTGGTCATATAGGTACCACTTTTGAGAGAACTTCGATAAAATAATGCTGAAGATTTCAAAAATTGCTTACAAATAGACAACTTAACCATATAAATCAAAAACAGGACACAGTAATGAGAAAATGCATAAGTGCAGAAGAACGATTAATAGTAACTTTACGGTTATTGTTAACGCTGGTTTTTCAAGATTTAAAATTTTCTACTTGTATTTCTGCGTCTTCTCGTTATAAAAGGTGTTAAAAAAAGAGTGTAAAATATTTTAGGAGGTAATAGTGTGAACCAAAATATGCAGAAAAGTCTTAATAAACATGGGTCCACAAAGTAACGGTTGCGAAGATATGGACCACTATTCGTTTTTAAAACATTTAATTAGGAATAAACCGACAAAGCAAGCTTTTAACAATCAAACAATAAAGTTACAGAAGATGTTCAAAGTGCCCTCCGTCCATTTCCAAGCAGGCACAACATCTTCGTCTCAACGATATTCGAACTCTTTCGAAAACACCCTCCTCGGTTTGGATTTCTTGACACTTTTGATTAATCCGTAGCTGCAGCTCTTCCAGGCCATTTACAGGAGTACCATACACTAATGTCTTCAAATATCCCCAACAAAAAAATCTAGAGGATTCAGATCAGGCGATCTTGGAGGCCATAAAACAGGTCCGGCCTGATCTGAACCCTCTAGATTTCTTTGTTTGGGGATATTTGAAAACATAAGTGTATGGTACTATGGTATGGTAAATAGCCTGGAAGAGCTGCAGCTATGGATTAATCAAAAGTGTCAAGAAATCCAAACCAAGGAGGGTGTTTTCGAAAGAGTTCGAATATCGTTGAGACGAAGATGTCGTGCCTGCTTGGAAATGGACGGAGGGCACTTTGAACATTTCCTGTAACTTTGGTCCCAGGACATTATTTTCTATATTTTAGTAAAAACTAATAACGAAATCAAATGTCATTATTAGAAAATATATAAAAGTAAGCTTGTAAATGTTAACGCGAGTTTGCAATAATAATGACACTCTTTAAAATGAATTTTGCGATTTAATTTAAACTGCTGACGTATTTGTAATGAAATCTACTTTCAACTTTTAACACTAGTTCTTAGTTGTTTCACTCACCAATGGAGGTATAATGAAATTTCAACTCGGAACTTCGAGAAGGTCAAAAACTGCTTTGAGGGAGTGTCATTATTATTGCAGAAGCATGTACATAAGTAATATTTTGGCGTTTGTTGTGCGTGTAAACAGGCGTATTAGAATCCAATAAGTAGATTCAATATAATAACCATAATTAGCGCATGTTATTCCATATACCCCCAGTTAAAAATTTCTTCTCATCGTTAAATCCTAACCTAACATATGGTTGCCTGGCACACTTGATAGCAAATTTCCGGGTACGACCCTGTGGGTTTTGATACAGCTACTAACTCTGTTGGCCAGCACGACGCTGGGGGGCGGCGATACGGGTCGTCTCCAGGGGTTAACGATTCCACCGCCTCGTGGTCTCTGTTTGCAGATCTGTCCCTCTCAATTCTTACCGTCACGTCCTCCTAGCTCGCAGTTTTTTTTGTTTCTGCCTCGCAGCCTCCTCGTCAAACCCCAAATCGCGAAATTGTTCCCCGTTTACTTCGAGTCCCGGTAGGATTTCGTTATTAGCCTACAAAACAATGGGCAGATGGCGCGATATTCGCGCGACGCTCTAATTACATAACTCGGATGCGGTGCAAGCAAGTCGTACAGAAAATTTAAGCCGTTAGTTTATTTTGAGATATTAGAAAAATGCTGCATTACTATTGATAGGTATATTTTTTGATAGTCCCTTTTTTCTCGATTCTCGTCTAGAGTCAATCTAAAGTGAAATCCAAATCTCTTTTTAATTTTTTTTGTGCGGATCACTAATTCGATGGAATATAAAAAGACAATTTAAAGTTAAACCGTTGATTAGAACTACCAAAGAGCAGAACAGGAATAAATAATTTGCCCTTTACAAAAGATAGTGAACAGTCAGAGCTGGCACGCAAAAGGGAATACTAAACCGAGATAAAATATGCAACGTCCGGCGAAGCCGGTAGTGAAACCATCATCCACCATCGTGGCAGACATTTATCTTGGAGATAGTCGAATTAGTTGACAGTTTAGTACAGTCGCTTGTACGCTTTTACTTTGCTGACTAGCCATTTAGAAAAATATAGCCTATATTTGTTGATCACAGACAATAACAATGACAAGTTTTAATTTAACTATTTTTCGTTTAGAAGGGTAAAGTTTGTTTATTTAAAATTGCATAGTAGAAGCATATTTAAAATTATTTTAATAAGATGCCTCAATTTTTTATATGGTTAAATACAGGGTGTCTACTTTTATTTGTGTACAAATCCGTAAAAACTATTCTTCAAAATAACCAAAACATTTTTTTTATTTTAAATGATATCGAAAACCGCTTTCTCTGACCCTACCACGGCATTTAAGATGGCGATCCAAGACCTGCTATGCTTTTTTTATACCCCCTCAAAACCCCTATGTGTGAAATTTGAACAAAAAATATAGTGTTTTCTTCTACACGTATTTTTGTAAAAATTCGTAAAAATTTTAGGTACTTTTTAAAATAACGCATCAAATATTTTCTTGTTTTAAATGTCATGGAAAACCGTTACTTCTAACCCTATCATGGCGATGCAAGGCCTGCTATGATTATTTTTATACTCTCCGAATTCAATAAAAACGTTTAGCGATGTTTTAAAATCTGATCTGATTAGAAGGAACGATTTTCGATGTCAAATAAAACATAAAAATATTTGTTACGTTATTTTAGAAAATAAAGTTTATACAAATTTAAAAAAAATAAAACTTTGAGGACGTGTAGAAGAAAACACTCTATATAGTTTTTGTTCAAATTTTACACATAGGGGTTTTGAGAGATCCTGATGAACACCACCTTATCAGATTTTAAATAAAACAATCGCTAAACCTTTTTATTGAATTTCGGGGGTATAAAAAAATCATAGCAAGTCTTGGATCGCCATCTTAAATGCCGTATAGGGTCAGAGTAAGCGGTTTTCGATGTCATTTAAAATAAAAAAATTAGTTTTAATTATCTTGAAGAATAAAGTTTTTACGGATTTGTACACAAATAAAAGTAGACAACCTGTATGCCGCCGTTTTTTGCAAGCAAGCCATGCCTCAACAAATTGTACACTTTTAACACTGCAATCTGCAATAATAAGTATCGAGTTAGCGATATAGTCTCTTTCCCCCCCAAAACCCTACCCCCACCCCTCTTGAAACTGGAAACTGTTGGTGGGATGTCTTGGAAAAATCAGGTTAAGATATTCCTAAAATTCAGTATTCAAAATTTAAGTGTATGCAACGAAAAAGGTTTTTATGCGTACATTTTTTAAATTTCTAGTGAAAAATATGAAAACTGACGTTTTTTACATGCAAAAGGTAGGCACCACTCTCAAGAAATATCGATAGAATGCTCTGTTCTCGAATAATATCGATTTGAAAATTTTATATCATGCTCTAAAATGTACAGTTGTTTGCAATAATAATGGCACTCATGAAAATAAATTTTGCGATTTCTTTTGAACTGCTGACGTATTTATAGTGAAATGTACTTTCAACTTTTAACATTTCGTCTTAGTTGTTTCACTCACCAATAGAGATTTAACGAAATTTCTACTCAGAACTCCAGAAGTTCAAAAACTGTTCATTAGATATCAGTATAAAGTTATTAAAATGCCATGAAAAAATTGTAAAGTTGTGATAGATAACAGTAATATTAAGTATTGGTTTAGTTATTTAGGTCTGTTCCAACAGCCGTTGAGAACTGGTTCAGAACTGTCAGAAATGTTTGACCAACACCGTTTTACGTCGTAATCGCCGATAGTACATTAACAACTGAACTGACTGACTAGTTCTGGACGGTTCAAAATCGATTCTTGCTGTTGTTGGAACAAACCTATTAGTAGTAAAGTGAATTGCATTTTACAGCATGTTAAAAATGTTGATCAATGTTACTCGAAACAATGCATCCGATATTCAATAAGAGTACGTTTTGTATGTAGTAAAACATCAAATCTTAATATTTTTCTTTCAGTAACTTGTATAAATTTTGAAATGGGTGTAAATTTTAAACGTTCATATTCTCCAACAAAGCCTAACCTAAACTGTCTTTGCTGACATCTTAAAAATGTAAATTTAAGTATTATTTAATATTTTAACTAACTTCACTACAGCACGTTTAAAAAAATCGCACTTTAGGCGCGAAATAGAGTGAAGCGACTGATTTTCTCTTTGGACCGTGCTTAGTATGATAGGGTAAGAATTAATACGACAAAAATTGCAACATTTAAAAAAAAGAAAACAGCGAACATATTAGAGTGGGAAAACGCCTGTAATGACCGTGCTAGGCTTAGGCGCACAAAGGCAGCCAAATCAGCAGGAAAATCTGGTGCTCACCTGAACTTCAGTGAACCTCAACGCAACTTTAATCACGCTATAAACATGTAAATTTATCACCATCACATGACCCACAGAATAGATAATAAAAAACCCCGGGCAGTCCAATAGATATAATCTGTGCGAGCACCTTTAGTCAAATATTTCCCTTAGTTGTCCCTAATATATTCGAAACTTATCTTAAACATGCCACTCAATAACAAACGACATGCCCTATTAGCGGACATTTGCATATGCGTACGCCAAATCCAGTTTGAAGGACCAAAATGTTCTACGGTATATTTAAAAAAAATGTCTTCAACTTCTATTACTACAAAAGCTTTGCATTCTCATTTCAATATTACGTATTTGCACAAAATTGTTCTAATACAAAGCCATAAAATATGTTGAGTAACAAAACCGAGCGGTGAAATTTTTTTATAATTACATTTTTATTACCACAACGGAAGCTGCATCAAAATAATAGCGTGTACGAAAATACTTATATACAGTCCAGCTCGCTCTCTGAAGTACATTTTGTGTTGGTTCTCGAGTAAAGAAGAAATCTGAGGGCTCTCCACCTCAAAAAACAAAAGTAAAGCGGGGTTGTTATAGCTTTTAAAATCGTACCCCGCTCCTTGTATTTCAAGGACCAACCAATCAATATTTACATTACTAATACACACACTGTTTTGCCTTTGGAAATCGGTCATTGTCTTAAAATTGTATTTTGTTGTGCTCGAACAAAAGGGTTTAAAAACAGCTGAAGAACGATTCAACCGAACTGTTTCAACCGCGTAATATACATGTAAACAGTTTTTCAAATATTCCATAACTTATCTTACATTATGTGATGGAGTTCCATCTTGCTGTCATATCATCCCGTCGGTCTATCATATTGGGTAATAAAGACATTTATTTCGTGACCCAAAACATCTAAATAACATTTTTCTTTGCGGCACCATACCATGGCTGGCCAGACTTGACACCATGTGACACATTTTTGTGGGGCTATTTAAAGAATAATGTTTATAAAAATAGACCAACCACTATTTTAGAAATTCGATAAAATACAAGAAGCTATAGATTTTGTAAACCAATACCCAAAAATGATTCATAATTGTCATAAAAATTTGGAAGAACGATATAGGTTTGCATAATAGAAAAGCAAGGAAATGAGTGTGAACAATTTTTATAATCTATTCTTTGAATTGCTCCATAAATGCGAATATAGTTTTGTATTTTTTATAATAAAACAATAAAATTTTAATTATGAAATAATGCAATCAGGAAAATGTGGAGAATTGCAAAATATAAAAAGATAGATAAGAAGAAATCAAGTTGATATCAACATGTCTGTAGTGCGATGCCCGATTGTTTTTTTTTTTGATAAGAACATTGAAATCCTTGTGAAAATTGTCGATATCTGTTAAAATAACAAAGTAACAGTTGAATTTAACGTTTACGCGTGATCATCCTGTACAACATATACGAAAATAAGTCAAAAAACATTTTCATTTTATATTAAACTACCACTGGTTAAGTTTACTTATAGAAATATACAGTGTGGTGACATTAACTGGACCACAATTTTTCTTGCACAATTCCTAAGACAGGTCGATTTTTGTTTAGATTGTCACATTTTAGAAGGGCTTTTGCATTTTTTTCGACTAGAGGGGAAGGGAGGGACTAACCAATTTATTCTAGTTAAGGTTACCGTATTTCTCGCCGTAAAATGACCAAATTTGTGGTGTTTGTTAAGTACTGAAATCTCGAAAAATAAAACACGTAGAGCAAAAGTAATATCAAAAATAAAATTATTGATGTTTTGTTTATCCACTCTTACTATTTAAATTAAACTCTCCCAAACAATATAATAACTTTTAAAATACATTTGTATGACACACATTATTTCGCTATTCTAACCCCACATTTTAACATTTATGTTCACATACTTATAAACAAAAGTGAACAATCTTATATGCAGAACTATGTAAGTTTATGTTATAACAATATTTACATCTACAGTTGAATAAAAAAAAACGTATTTTGAAAGATTTCTGTACCTAAAAAATTGTTGGTTAGTATGACACATTATTTCGCTATTCTAACCCCACATTTTAACAATTATTTTTACATACTTATAAAGAATAGTGAACAATCTTATATGCAGAACTAGGTAAGTGTATGTTATAACAATGTTTACATCTATAGTTGAATTTAAAAAATACGTATTTTGAAAGATTTACCTAAAAATTTGCTGGATAGATCGCTTTCTGACATTATATATTGATTTTACTTCGGTACCTTTGAATATTCGCAAGTGACATGAGATAACATTCTTGTTATTTGCTAAACTCTATATTATTCAGTTCTTGAATGTCTAAAATTACTTGTATTTGTAGAAAACACTATTTCGAGAATATGGCGCGCTTAAAGTCACCACACTGTATATTAAATATCTCAAGTACTTTGGTAACTATACAAAACAGTATTTTTTTTTTGGAAAATTGTGTCCCAAAATAAAAAAAATATCCTATAATAAACTGGCTTTAGATATTCTTCGAAGTTTTCACTGAAAGTTTCTTCATTCAAAACTTGACGGAATTTTAATAAATTTGGGACCCGCGGATATCTACATGATTGAAGGTTTCAACTAGTATAATTATTATTGTAATTCAATTATATCGGTCAGTGGCGGGTGGAACTGGGTAGATTGAGAAACAAATATCTTTTATTTAGATTTGCGAAAAACTATGTCTACACTAAGAGAACTAGTTAATTCTATTATTTAATGTAATGTTTGTAGTAGGTACCTAAATCATGATTGAAATGTCTGTAAATTAACTGTCACATTTCTATTAAAAGAACATACCTACACATGTTAAACCACAATTTTACCCATTGCATAATAACTAAGTAGTTACCTAAGTATTATTATTTACCATATAATTAATTGTGTATACAAAGTTTCAGTGGCGATTATACTTAAATAATTAAAATGAAAACATGTCATCTATGTGAAGTGGTCCGTCATTGTCATTACATATATAGTGGCCAACTCGACTAAATTAATTTTAGGTATACGGTAGCTGTCACTCGCGTAAGCTATTAATTATTTTTGTTTGTGGAAACTGTCAACTTGATATGGGTGGGACTCGGTAAGTGATCCATTGAAAATGAAACTGAGATCCTATGAATGACAGATTTACGAGAATGGGGGGAAATTAAAATGGATGTTTATTTCTATCATTATTATTGATCTTAAGAAAATGGAGGGAAACAATAACTTCAGAATTCCAGTTTTAAAAAAACGATACATATAGCTTTTTCAATAAGTGATGACTGGTTACCAGTAAACATTTTTTTTTCCAATGGAAAATTGGGATATTGTGCTGAAAAAATGTGGTGATTTAACTCATCAGTTGGTTAAAAATATGTTGTTGCCTTATACGCTTGTCTACAAACGAAAAAAAAAAAAACTCGGCCGCCAACAAGTCTGGATATTTTGTTGCTAATTTGCACCATCAATTTCAATTTTGGTGGTGGTTGTTAGCGTAATATTACGCTAGCAGATCATGGAATTGCTATTTAGGGTCAAAATCACATTTGACTAGGAAGGATTTGATCATATATAAAATAAATGTAGAAAAGTATGCTTTAAAAATGGCTTCAAGAGAATTGAAACTGTGTAGAAGAGGTTTCTTAGATTTGTCCCAAACAAAAAAGTTATTTAATCAAAAATTTTCAAGAGTATATATACCTATATATACCTATAGTCCACTAAATTATCTAAAAATAATTGTCAAAATATTAAAATACTTAAAATCAACATAAAGATAGCCCAATGTAGGTACCTATACAGTTGAATATACTGAAAACGCTGTTTTTCTCTATATGCTATAGTTTAGTGGTCGTTTTTTAATAATGACGAGTAGGACTCAGTTGGCATTTACGAGAATGATTTCAATGCTTCAATGAGAAAAATATTCCAATCTAAATTTGCGAAATCAAAAAAGTGAAAAAAGAATAGTTTCCTCTGAGATCGCGAAAGGAGTTTTGGACATATACAAACATGCAAAATATATTTTCCATAACTAACGGATGAATATAAATAAATGCTTTTTTCTTATTCACGAAATTATTTTTTTCTTAAAACTGCAACATTATGAAGCTTAAACAATGGAATTTTAGTAAGAAATTAAAGTTTAGAGATGTCAAAATCAAAAACCCCTGTTTATTTCTATCTATGTAACCCCGTTTCGAGATGACACTTTTTCATCATGAAAGTTGTCTTTGTGGGTATCAAAATCATTTCCTAAATAAAGATAAAGGGTCTTTATTAAAAAATTACCATTTTAATCATCAGCAATTTAAATTTAAAATACAGTTATCCTAGTTTATATTCTGCTATGGACTTCTATAATTTAAAGGGTTATTGAATAAACACCTTTATTTATTGATTACTTCACCTAACCGTTAGCAACAGAAATATTTTTTGTCTTTCGTAAGAGATAATATGGAGAGTATCAATAAACATTGATCCCAGGATAATATTGGAAACGATGATGAATTTTTAGGCCAGGAGAAAGTTAATGCTTCCAAAAAATCCCTTAAGTTTTCTCGGATAGGTTATGTACTAAGCGTTTTTAAAGCATAACCCATATCGTCAATATTGATTCCAACACTTACCTTCAAAAAAATCCAAAGCTAATTTCCAGTTTCACTCCCTTACACCACAGCTCAGCATTGCACTCAGCAATAACTATACACACAACTCACAAATTCCACCGAGTTATGGTCTTGAATAACTTATTGGTAAACAACTTCCTTGGAGTTGGTGGGCATCCAGAAGACCATTTACCGACGGTGCCTGGAAAGGGCTAGCACTGGCAGTTCTTGTCGATGGCAACGTGAACTTTGCCCCCTCTAAGTTTGGCAAAAGCGCAAACAGACAGTGCCAGTGGTGGCAACAGAAGGTGAGCAGATAGAAGAAGGCCATTTGCATAATTTGCAGACCAAAGATGAGGACCGGCAAACAGGCAGGCTCCTCGTCCAATCCTATGCCATCTGCTCATTGGCGACCAATCGGGGGTCGTTCCGGCTGATTTAAAAATCAAAGGCGGAGCGAGGAGGAGCCAGGATTCATCCCCGTTGGGATCCCAAGGGATCGACAGCTGTCCTCTAGTCACGGCATTTTAGTGAGTTGCGCTTGCTCTGTTGAAGGCTGGGGGCCACTTCAAACACTTCTTCACCTGTCGACCAAGGGCGGCCATACAGGCAACTTAGTTTGGTCATTTTACCGCTTCTGAGTGCTCATATGCCGTCTCTGTTGGATTGTATTTTGTTTGTACAATATCAAATATGTGAGAAAGTATTCTTTTGAGAGATTCGTCGTTTGTATGAATGACGGTTTTTATTCCTATCTTAAGATCTGAATGCTAGAATCTGCTACAGTAGCTTATAAGTCAAAAAGTGACGAGGGGACGAAATAAAATGTTCGAATTTAGGTCAATATTTGTTATCATATTTTAGGAAATATTTAAAAATGACAGACCAACTCCTCCATATTCTTGTACCTGAACGCCACTGTCTAATTTTACTCCATACTTAATAATAAAAGTACATATCCTACTGAAAATATGAACAAAATTATGTAAAATATGCATCACTAAATACATTCCAAAAACATATTTGTGTATGTACAATCGTTTACAATAATAATGACACTCTTCAGGGTGTCCCAATATTAGCCTGCCAAAAATTAACACTAGATTCTACGATAAAAAAAAACAAAAAAAGTTATATAAACTTAGTTCCGTAAACGCCCCCTAACGGATCTATTGCTCTTTAAAAGGGGACCCCAAAATTTGATTTTCAAATATTTTCAAAACGGATCGAGATAAAGTAATTAAATGTAAAATCGAGAATCGCAATTAAATGGACTAGTTATCAAGTTTTAAATTGGGTATCACAGATTGCGAATCTCATGTTCTGAAAATAATTCCTCATAATGGGTCATAGACGTGCCAAACTGGGAGGTCAGGCGGGGGTATTGCTCTAACTTTCTTGTATTTCAAGATTTTCGTTGTCAGATCAAAGAATTAAAAATTTTTGTCTATTTTACACGAAAAAGGTACTCATATTTGAATCCGATAAACTGCTCTGTTTTCGAGTACTCTTAATTTAATAATTTTATGACATACCACAAAAGTTTAAGATGGAAACTATAAATAGGCAAAATATCTCTAGTAGGCTCTGAGAGAATAATGTCGACTTATTTAACACATATTAAAGGTGTTATTCAACCTTTTGACATATTAAAATACTTTTAAAATGCATATCAGTAATGTAATTATTTGCAAATTTTTCAATTTTAATATAGCCTATTAATACTTCAAACATTTTTAAAAACATGTAATATGTGTCAAATAAACTGAAAAATAACTTTTCAAAGCCTACTAGAGACAATTTGACCGCTTGCATATCATATCCAATATTTTTAAATTAATATTACTCGTAAACGGAATAATTTATCGAAGTAATACAAGAGCACCTTTTTTCTGTAAAATTGTTCAACATTTTTAATTATTTGATCTGACGGCAGAAACCTCGAAACATGAAAAAGTTAGAGCAATTATAGTATTGTTATTAAAACATTAGATTCGCAATCTAATTGCGATTCTCAATTTTAAATTTGATTACTTTAACTTGATCCGTTTTGAAAATATTTGGAGAAAATTTTAGGGTTCCCCTTTAAAGAGCAGTAGCTCCGTTAGGGGGTGTTTACGGACCTATGTTTATATACTTTTTTTTTATTTTTGATCGTAGAAGCCACAGTTAATTTTGGGACACCCTGTATACGCCACTGTCTAATACCTCATAACAGAATTACATTATCTTATTGTAATTAGTGGACTAAAATATGTATCTATTTCTAAGATTGTATTAAATACTTATATTCCAAAACAATTATTCTTGAATTAAATTAATTTTTATACGTAGAAAATTGCTTATTGCATACTAATAACTAATTTTAATGTATGATATTTCCATAGACTTATAAGCAAAGGGGTATCGAAGAAAATCTGGGTGTCAAGTTTTTGATGACCTTCACAATATAGTAAAAGAACTAAAAAAAACTGAATAATTTGTTTATCAGTTTTCTAATTAATAATTGTAAAGTAAAGAACCAAAATGTAAACTGACTCGACTTTTCAATGATTTTAAGAGTGACAACGGAACATCTCGAATGCAATTTGAGTGAGCCATTTTATCAGTAATGTCCATTAGCAGATCTATCTTTTCAACGGACTGAAAGCGTCGTTCCATGAAATGGATTCAAATGTAATCTGTTGGTTTTAGTGTGCGTGTCAAAGTACTAAAGTTTGATTAAACAGTGAATAAAAGGATAACCAGGGTATACATTACTCGATGAAAATAGATTAAAGGCCGCTTTCAGAAAAACAAAAATGCCTTCAGTTGCGCCTTAGTTTTATTTTACGAGGAGTATTTTGGAAAAATGCTGCTATAGAAAAGTACGATTTAAAATTTTAAATATACAGGATGATTATAAAATATACCGCCAAACTTATATAGATAATTTAACTTTAAGTTTTTTTGTTTGATATTTTTGAAAAAATTGGAGCGTATTCATCACACTGCAGTTAATTTCTGAAGTATTTCTGAAATAGTGTAGCCAAACTAATGCGGCCACCTAGAGGTCAAAGTGGATTACTTAATTGAACATAATTTACCTAGATACCAAAATGAACCCCTAATAGTTATAGCCCTTTAAAATTGATATAAGAATATTATTTTTATCATTTCTTGCTTCAACCCTGTATATTTGATGGGACAGAAAAAAAAACCGCTATTCTCTTTTAACCTGAATTAAAGCTCTAATTGTTATCACCCTATGTTTGAGTATATGGATATCCTTTGATTATTATGCACCGGCTGTTTAAAAAGCAATTGTTTTCCTAATTAATTATGCAGGTATTTAACACTCCTCGTCGCGGTACTTGCGAACCGTAGTTCTGACTTCTGTTAATTAAATTTTGCATATCAAAGATACACACTTTCCCCAGTTGAGGTATTCAAATTCTCTTCACATTTCAGCACAAACGAGGTAGGGTTCTTTTAAATTAAGGTGGTAGAATTGCAGAATTGGAAGCCAGTGATCTAGCCTTGAGATTTTAAAAATATCAGTCTGGGAAAATCTCTTTAGTCCCTAATAGCTTTGAAAGTTTCGTCACATTCCTTCCGCATATACATTTAGAAAAAGATCGATGTGGAAATTACTGTAAAATGTGTGTCTAGAATAATTTGTAATTTTTTATATTTTTAAAATATTTGTAACGGATTCAAATCAGATGAGGGATCCTGTACACAATTGCCGTCGCCATGTATAAAGAAGGTCCTAATAATTCGTTCAATTTATGCAGCGTGCGCGATATGAATTGACTTTTGACGTCCGCTTGAGAAAGTTTGAATTCCTTTGTGCGAGGCAGAGGGTACAACACTTAGACGGCGTAACTTTGAAGTCGACGTCTGACGTCGGCGTCGTTATCTTCACGCTATGGCCCGACCACTCGATACGATAATGATTCAACGAAGGCAAACCATATCAAAAGGAGGACGACTATATCACCCTTTTGTATTTATGCCACAGAGAACGTTGATTACTCTCAATATAAGTTTAGACTTTGGATATTAATAAATTGTAAATCCATGAGATACACATAGACGTCGTATTACGTCGGTTTAAAGAGTTGTTTGATCTTGGCCCGGGTTCAATTCCCGCGGCCGAAAACCCGTAGATCAGCTATACTTGTAGAGATTAGCACCTTCTCTACAGGTATGATAGAGTGAAAGACCGTGGGCTTAGAGCAATGTGAAAAATTGGTACCGGTCGGCGTTTGATCATCCCACTAATGAAGTTTTGCAACGTAAGTCGTGCTGCTGGGTGCAAATGATTCGCACTTAATAATAATATGCCGCTCCTTCTCTTGCATAAGTCTCCGACTTCTACGCTAATCCTAGCGATTAGAATGGGGGATAGAGATATTATTAATAGAATTTTGTCATCGGAGTTAAAGCCCTTTACGCTATACAGGGTGTCCCAAAATTAGCCTGCCAATAATTAACTGTGGATTCTGCCATCAACAATAAGAAAAAAGTCTGTAGACGCCCCCTAACAGATTGATTTGAAATTGAGAATCACAATTAAATTGTGAATCTAATGTTCTGAAAATAATTCCTCACAATTGGTCATAGGCGTGCTAAACTAAGGGGTCGTCTATTTTACATGAAAAAGGTGCTCCTATTTCAATCCGATAAACTGCTTTGTTTTCGAGTAATCTTAATTTAAAAATTTTGACATACCACAAAAGTTTAGGATGGAAACTATAAATAGGTAAAAATCCCTAGTAGGCTCTGAGAAAATACTGTCGACTTATTTAACACATATTAAAGGTGTTATTCACGCGTTTTAACATATTAAAATACTTTTAAAATGCATCAATAATGTAATTATCTGTAATTTTTTAAATTTTAATATAGCCTATTAATACTTCAAATATGTTTGAAAACAGGATCGGTCAGTGGTCGCGCGGTTTAAGGCGTCAGTACTTGAATCGAGGTGACTGGATCGCTGTGGGTTCGACCCCTGCAGCCGGTAGACCGTATATAAGCTATATTCGTGGAGAGATTGGCACCCTCTTTGCGGGTATGGTAGGGTGGAAGAATGTTGGCTTGGGTCAATGTGAGAGATTGATACCGGTTGACATTTGACTACCCCCCTAATTAATGAGGTTTTCCAGGTTTCCCTCATTCCTGCACTGAATGGTGGTTAAGGCCTACCAACGTAAGTCGTTCCTGGGCGCAAATGCGGCCTGCTTAATAATATGCCGCCCCCTCTCCCGCACAAGTCTTCGACTTCTGGGCTAATCCTCGTGATTAGATGGAGGGGTAGAGATATTATTATTATATGTACTTAATATGTGTCAAATAAGCTGACAAATAACTTTTAAAAGCCTACTAGAGACAATTTGGCCGCTTGCATATCATAATATCTAATATTTTTGTGGTGTCACAAAATTTTTAAATTAATATTACTCGTAAACGGAATAATTTATCGAAATAAAACAAGAGTACCTTTCTTTTGTTACATTTTTTGATCTGATGGCAAAAACCTCGAGACATGAAAAAAGAGCAATATTTATCCAATAACCCCCCCAGTTTGGCACGCCTATGACTAATCATGGTATTATTTTTTGATAGTAAAATCTATAGTTAATTTTTTGCAGGCTAATTTTGGGACACCCTGTCTAAATATACGTTATTAGGTTATTTAAAAAAATGATGTGTGAGTTTGATAGATATTCATATTTCATTCAAATCAATGTTTGTAATAAAAATTGAATAATCCTTCTTTCGATCTGTTCTAATTTGGAGAACGTTCTGTATAATTTTAATCAATAATTCACGCTGTTGGAAAAAATAAAAAAGAGCAGAATCAAACGGATATTCTGACATAACCCGACAAACGTGCGTTTGATGTATTCTCCAAAGACTTTGTAGAGATGTCGGTGGAGAGCCACTTCACAATCTTCGCCTTTACTGACAATAGTGCCGACAGAGTTTGTATTGCCCGTCGATATAATTGGATTGTGTCGTGTTTTTATTTTTTTGGGATAATACAAATTTCTACGGACGGTGTTCCAACTAAAAAATGACAACAAAGACGTACTGATATTCATTATTTAAATAGTAGTGCGAGTACATTCATTTTATTATATACATTTATTTTAGTTGTCATTTTGTAGTTTACAAGATGTTTGTAATGCGGTAAATAATTTTAGAATTAGGTACCTACCTATTAAATTTAGTCATAACAAACTATGTTTTTTCTTGTAAATTACAGTATATTAAAATGAAGAAAACAAACGAACTTCTCATTGGACTGAATTCAGAACCTCTTCACACAAAAACTTCCTATATACAATCTATTACGATAATAAAGGCACTCTTTGAACTATTATTACTTCTTAGTCAATTTTGCTTATATCTTCCAATAGTTCAAAAACTGTTTCGATTGAGTGTTATTATTATTATTATTGAAATTGATTGATTGTTTCTGCCTGTACCTACCGTGAACCTACATTTCAATCCACTAGTAAATGTGATCCAAGTTTCAAATAAAATATTCATAAATTTCAAGCACAACAAAACGCTCCCAATAATTTATATTTTAAATTTGAGATATCGCAGGCTTTGTTTGCTGAAAGATTGTAATACAACTGCTCACTGTACGGGCAAAAACGTATATGGACGATTGATTTAACGCTAGATGTGCTAGTGTCGGCCACCTGTAGTTACGTCAAGAAAGCTGCGTCGCGATGCTCTACATATTTCGGTTTGCAAATCGGCTAGGTTTGCTGATTTACAGTGGCGTCTCGTTAGGCTGTGTTTACAAGAGAAAATTAAGTTTAAAAACCATATTCCACAGAATGTATACAAGTCATTGCAAAAAATATTGTCTTAAGAGGATGTTTTTATTACTATCACCTCCTAAAATCCGGTATAGCTATTTATTATTAATTAATTTATATTGCATACCAAATATGTATATGTATCTATATTTTCAGTACAACTAAAAGGTTTTATGCTTTTTTTTACATATTAAGGCTTAAATTTGATTTACTAAGATTATGACATATATTTTGTATACCTATATATGTACATATATGTATAATGAAAATAAAAGAATTTTTAACAATATGATAGGAATAAATACCAGTATTATACTCGTACTATACCATTTTCAATGAAAAAATCGATAACTTCCAGTTCAGTATATTTTGCCTGATATTTTTTCACAAATTTACAATCCATTTCTCAGCATTTTGATAGGTATGTCAATATTTTCCAAAGCAAATAAATTTCAAATCTTTTAAATTTTTAACTAAACGTTAATATTCATTTCTGTATGAACATTTTTTATGTACGTTTTTGTGTATATGTGTATTTTCAAACGTATGAAAATTTTGAGGTACGCCCATGGTGGTAACGATATTTTATTTAGCTCAGCAATAAACCTTTCCAGAAGAAATGCATTAGTCTCGCTTAGTGCCGAGGATGGCGCCACATTATAGAGACCATGTTTTTTGCCGAGGGATCGGAGACGTGTCGCGGGGTAGGAATAACAAAATATACATACAGTTAGCGATCTTATTGAAATTTCAACCAACGTTAGCGGTTTTATTACAATATTTCAGTCAACTCCTATATTTTATATGGTGGCATCTGGTGGTCTAAATCAAAATTAATGATATAGTATGTAAATTCATCGTCAGATGACGCCACAATTTTAAAGAAAACGTGGTATTTGCATATACCCTACATGTATTTGTACTACAACTTTCTAAATTAATTAAAATATTTTTCTCTGAAGTAACCTGATTATAATCTGTACATATTATATTTAATGTCTAAGTTGAAGGGTTGTGAAATAAGAAAGTTTTTATATATAATAAATAATATAATGCTATTATTTACCACTTATACAGTGTTTGTTGGATTTAATCATTGAATTATTATTGTGCCTTATTTTTTAATTAATTTGCTTGTAATTCAATATTTCACCTTTGCTTTGAATGGTTATTGATTTATTAAATTCTTGGACATTGAAAAAGTATAATTCAATAGCATAAAGCACAATAATAAATATCACAAAAATTGACGTCTGCCATTACACCATCATAATACTTTTATTAATTTTGAGTAATAATTTATTGTACAATATACTATATATAGATTAATCCAGTCTAGTATCAACTTAAAAATAACTATACATAATATAACAAGCATAGAAAATAAAAATTTGTACTAAAAAATAGCGTTTACAAAGGCACAACGACATTTCACTTAAAATCTGAACAACAAGCTCCATAGATAACAAATTCTTGGCTTAGTAAACGCAGTTAAAAGAAAATTGCTCAGTATCTAACCTTCATGAATTTATAATAATTCTTTTTCTCTTAATAATTATAACTTTGGTCAATATATTTTCTGCTATAAGAAAATAATGTGGATATGTCATTCAACAAGATTAATTTGATAATTAATATATGGATTATAAAAATCACGAAATCACATATAGTAAATAAATAATATAGTCATATGAGCATGTTTCAACTACCAAGAAACAGCAATAAATAAAATAAAAGGTAAAACATTCATAACTGGTTTTGCTTATTAGGCAGGTGAAACAGTTTATGTATAAAAACACACATCATTTTTAGCAGGAGTGAAATGGAAGAAGTTACAAAAAATATTGCGTTAATTTTAAATATTTTGAAGATATATATTATATTATGCAAAAAGTATCAATATTTTACAAACTTGATCCAAATCACCTAAGTTCTCACAATAAATAACTGAAGTAATGATAAATAAATAAAAATGTATCTATTTGAAAACACACTGCGTGTGTTACACTTTGAGCAGCCCCAGTAATATTTAATATTATTTTCTTATAATTTGGAAATAAAAGCGAAACTGTTATTTTATTATTTTCTGGAAAAACTACAGTAAACATCATAGAAAAATGTGTAAAAATATTGACCCCAGATTTACCTTGTTATGTGCTACAAATCAAAAGAATTAAAACCCCTAACTTATTACAAAGACTTCAAAAATAGAACTGCTTAAAATGTAAGAAAAATCATTGAACAGGTTAGCCACTCACTTTAAGTAAGAAAATTTTAAAACAGTATGTTACCAGCAAACCGAAACAATTAAGAATTTATTTTTATATTTCAATTCAGTAAACCGTCCGTTTTAAAATTTCTCATATTTGTACAATTCGACTAACCTCTATATCTTAAATATTGCAGTAAAAATTACTATTCATTGGCTGAGCACTACTCATTCAATCTATCTTGACTTCTACTACTACTGCGAGAACTTTTACGGTGCAAATTCTCTAAATAAGCAGCTGGAGCCCATCCCTCCACCGAATTACCTGAAACATAAATCTCATCCTGAAAACCAATGAGTACCAAAGAAACGTTTACTCACCGATAACTTTAACAAACCACCATCCTGCACAGCCAACCTTAAGTAATTCAACAATGTCCCCTTCTCTCATGTTTACCTCACTGTTGCCAACTGCACAATAATCAGCTAAAGCAACGTAATGACCTCTCTGTAAAAGTTTTAATCTATTAAGTCACAGAATTAGCTAGAATTTTTTACACACCAATCATATTTGGGGCTTACGAAATATTTAAAGATACCAAAAAAGCATTTACAAGATTTCTGTACAATATTTACAATATGACATACTATTGCGCTGTAATATATACATACATATTTTTTTGTTGCATATAAATTTTGCTCTGAAAAGTTAAAAGCAAAAAGCATTGAAGGTAGCAAAAGCAATATTTTTTATACAGTCTCATAACTTTGTGGACTGCCTTTTGCATGCATATATTTTTTTTTACAAAAGGCAGTGAATAATAGCAAAAATCGAAGGCAACAATAAAAAGAAGCTATGATTTGTGATTTAAAATTAAAGATTTAAAAATAACATTTCAGGCAATGTGAAAAATTTAAACAAAACAGGGGAACTATAAATATAAAACAAAAAAAGTAATATAACTTACTAGAATTAAATAAAGAATGGAACAGCTGAGAATTAGTAATGCGTAACATAAAATGTTGTTGTATTTGCAGTACTGCCAACAATATACTGAACGACACGATCAAGAACTGTGCTCTGACCCTTCACCACACCACTCCACTGCAATGAATTTACAAAAAAAAACTACTAATAACATTCCTCATTCCATCAAACATAAACAACAAACTTCAGAATAACAATTACATAGCGACATACTGTCAAATTTTAAAAAAGCTTTCTGAAATTCGTTTGATTTATGGCTGACGACTTATAACACTGATAAAATACATATAATTTTCTATACACATTTTTATTACACTAAATTTTTCACAAAAAAAAAAACAGCTATTAGATACATCCTTTTGAAATTTATTATATAAATATGTCATTCCATATCAAACAATAATTAAAAATTTTTAATACAAGGTTTATTAGAAGTAAACTTTGGGTTAAGTTTGATATGAAAGGATAAATTATTGAAATAGTAAAGCAATAATCCACAGTATACCACAGAAAGGAAATTTTATAGAATAAAAAAAAAAACGTCAAAGATAAATTACTGTAGTGAACAAGCTTTATACATACCGGTATGGCTATATTTGGATGATCTTCATCATCACTGTTACTACAATCTGAAGACCAATTACCGGTTTCCAAACATTCAACACCCTCTTCTTCTAAGTGATTCGTAGGCTCAGCTTCACAACTAAGAGCCCTATGGCTATCTATAATTGGCACTATTGGCACAGAATTCTTTTGTTTTTCCCATGACGTGGTCTGTCGAAGAGACCTAGAAATAAAATTTAGCTCTTAGGTGTTCATTTATGATTCGTTTTTTTTTTTACTTACTTGTGAGTTAGGGCTGCGTACTGTTTAATTTTCTCTCCTTTGATTTCTTCTAACTGGTTAAATAACACCCTTTTTATTTCATTCACCCAGGCATTCTTCTGATCTAGATTAGCAGCTTGTATCATATGCACTTCCTGTCTGCCTTGCAACCAAATCTCAAACTTCCTGGCGTCACCTTTTACAGATTCTGTTAAGCCAATTTGAGACATTTTCAAATAGTGTTTGAACTGATACGTCGCCTTATTTTCCGTAGCCTTGGAGACAGGTTTACAAAACAACAAGGCTTTTTGGTACAGGAACAGATGGCGCCGCATGGGTTTGAGGCGTAATCTCAGATCTTTCTTGTTCTCTACCCATACAGAAAAGGAACCTTGTAAAAGTAATTCACCCTGTTGAGATAGATCCACTGGGAATCCAGTTATCGATATTTGATGCATGCTGTCATTGACACATTTCAAGACAACAAGCATACATTCTAATGCTTGTTGCAACTCTTTACAATACTTCCCTTCATCCGAATATCGCAGAAGATCTCTTAGAAGCAGTTGGTACTTTGTTATGCGCTGTACAGGTTTTAACAAATAAGCAGCTAGTGGTAATTTGTGACCTAGTTTTTGTTGGCAAGCTTGGAAAAATTGGTGAAGTTCAACTGAAGTTTCCCTAAGGTGCTCAGATCTTGAAATATTTTGGCAGTAGAAGCTATAGAGCCGAAAAAATTTGTCCCTCTGAAAATGTTTAAGTTACAATTTTGCCTGTAATACTTATATATTTGATTACCTTTTGCACAAAACATAAAGCTACTAGGTCTGTAGATGATATACAATTTTCTAGGTCCCTGAGAAATATTTCTGAGTGGAATTGGTAGATTTCTTCCAAGTTTCCAAATATTACATCAAATTTTTCTTCCGTTCCTTGCGGGATTAAATGCCGCATGTCTTCATTGTGAGCCTCCAATTTATAACCCTAAAGTGATAGTATCCTTTGTTTAATTGTTTTGCGTACTTAAACTTTTATCATAACTGTATAACTCTTAGAGTGCTACAATGTAGGATAAAAATAATATTTGTTTCTTTAAATATAATAATTATCATACAACAAATTATTTCTTAGTCCAATTTTATCTCAAAAATGTTTTAAATTGATACAACAAAAGTGAATCATGTATGTAAAGGCGATAAATTATTGCAAGTACTTACATTAATAATAGATAACAGTTCCGATACATACACTCTTTCCGTCTCAAAGAGTTCAGTTAAAACATGCTTTGTTTTAATTTTATTAACTTCGTCTATTTCTGGTAAAACGCTCTTTTCTTCGTGTTGCACAAAACTCGGATTCTGGTCATTATCCAAAGGCGAACTCATCTACAAAATCAATAAATACTTCACTTAACAAGTCTAGACGTCATGCACAGAAACACTGCATTCTTCATATTTGCAACACACTAAATTTAAAATTATAATTTAAGTTTAGAACTTCCTCATTCTTTACATAATAACATTAAAAACGTACAAACGAATAAAAAAATCCGTTGTAAAACCCATAATCATTAAACTCAGAAACGAAAACTGGAAAATATTTTTCAACATCCCAAAATTCGTCCATATCCAAAAACAAACTGAGGATTGATACAGAATACATCGTATTCGTATTATTAGTTAATCAGTATAGGTTAATCTCAAGCAAAACGGGTTTTGGAGATTGGAATGTTTCATATTAAATAACTGGACCCGGCCTTTTAGCATATTTAGAATTATTTTACGGTTTACGAAATTGGGAAAAGTTGTTTGAATGATAATAAAGTGGGCTATGAACGGTTTGCGATGATTTAATTATAGCTTTGTATTGAGAAATATGTTATATACAGGGTGTCCGGAAATGATGAGCAAAAAATTCAGGGGATAATTCTAGACCGAAAATAAATGCTACGTCTTTCTATAACATTTTTTCCAAAACTGATGTAACGGAGTTACAGGGTGTTAAAGTTAAAATAACATCTACTTAAAAAAATGAATACACTAAAGTCAAAATATGAAAACAACTGTCAAATTGTAAACAGTGAAAACAGACATGCGGTTGTTTTTTAGTTTTTATATCAAAACAAAACGAAGAAAACTGAGAATCAAGTTTTCGGCGGCCCACAACACTGTATTATCGCTCGCCGTCTGTAGCGTAGCTGAAATCAGTATCGTACATATCGAAAACGGAAGCGTATACGAGGAGTGATCGATATATAAGAAATATCGAAACAAATTCAGAGGACTACAAAGAAATTACCATAATTGCTGCACCAATAATGTTTGTTAGTATATAAACGTAAGTATATTCATAAAATGATGTTAACGGAACGAACAATTTTTTATTACTACCCGTACTTACGTATGGAGACGTACGAACCTAGTCTAATATTTAAAATATGTATTTATGCGTATAGCATGAGGACAAGTTAAAAACTAGTTGATTCCGCTAAAAATATCCAAGACGAGTGTTTTTACGAAAGTAATTTATTTTTATAACAAAAATCTTTTAAGTAGATCCTTATAGCTATGCTAAATTTTTTCAACATTTTGAACTCATCAATTTTAGTAAGCTCGGGGTACTGCTAAACAAATGAATCACAACTGCTTGATAAAATACCTTTGATAATACAATTTATTCATAATTTTCAAGAATGAGAACATAAAATTTAAATTATTAAACTTGCCAGGGCTGCGACGTTTTGTAAAAAAAATGTAGGTGCTAAAAATTAAGAAATGTTGAAATAAATATTAACTTGCCTTGGGAATGGTGGAAGCTTTCTTCAAAACGGCCTTTGAAGGTTGTGGCGCTCCAATTTGTGGTTGCCTTGGCACCGCTGGTTCGGGAATAACAGTTTGCACAGGCCGTTTAGGCTTAGAAGCTAATTTATTTAAACTGGTAGTATGCTTATTGCACATAAGGCTAACATCCTCGATCCTTTGAAGCACCTAAATATCGGTATGTAAATAATACAAATCGACATTAACGAAGTTAAATACCTGGGACACAAGCGCTTTTGTTTCTGGTGTAGTAGCACATTGAAATGTATCTTTAAAATCCTTAGGACCATTTAAACTGAACTCTTTGGAAGATACGAGGAAGTCCTGTATTTCTTTTAAATATTTTTCTGCTAGTTCCGGAGAAGCCGAGCATTGTTCAATTCTTTGGGATGCCAAAAGGTCTATACCACTGGCACACCACTGATTGGCCTGAAAAACCGAAAATTTTTCAATAACCGCATCAATAAAAATATTCACTTTTTCTTAATAACAGACGCATTACAACTAAAGTATAGTTCTTAATTAACATTAACGGGGGAGTTGCGGATGTAGATATGTAGTCCCAGTCAGTGCAGTACACCGAACCAATAAAACAATAATAAAAAAAGGATTCAATTCGCTAACCAAAACATTGCACCACGAGTTCATTTACATTGTCGCGATCTCTCTCGATCTAGCATTATACACATCTCTCTTACTTTATTCAACTTAAGTGTCACAAAGTGAATCAGTCTAGGCGATTTTTCAAGAGTACATTAAGGATTAACACTTACCTTTTCAATTTTCTTCATTAATTCTCTACATTTAATTAAAACATCCATTCGCCTTGAAAGGCGGTCTAACAACAAATCTCTCATTCTAAGTAGTTCGCTACATTTAGGTTCTACACATTCTAAAGGGCACGAATTTTTTATATTGATCAAATGTTGACCAGACGAAATAACTTCTTCTGCCCTTTCTATATCTACATTACATAATTTTTGGAACGCATTAGTTTCTTTAATTAAAGTGTCTACCCTGTTCACAGTCTCTCCTACTTCCGTCATCTCAGATACAGTCTTTAAATAAGAATCAAAATTTACTTGTAATTCTCTAAAGTCTTGTTCAAATCGACGTAGCTCTAAACAATTACGCAATTTGGTAGAATGTTGTTGCCAGAACTCGTCAAAAGTCTTTTCAGTTTCTTCTAGTTGTACAAGTAGTCGTTCTACAGCAAAAACGTTACTAATGGTGTCTGAACTTTGAGCAAATTTACCGTCACTAGAAGATGACATATTTTTTTCTTTAATACTACACAATAAATTTTCCCCATGCTTAGCTGCTGATAGGATTTCCTCTTTCAAGTCTGAATATGTTTCCGTCTGTTTATTTAGCAGCTGCTGAGTAGAATCGACGTTGTTTGGCAACTCGGTTTCTTCAATAGATTTTGTAAATTCGTCTAAAGCACTCGAAACCTGTTGCGTTATAGTCGAAAATTTCTCCAGTTCAACTCTTTGTTCTATCCATTCTTCGTGGTTATAATGTAAAGCGCCACCCAAATCTGGAGTTAATTGTTTCACGTTAATATATTTATGCAGTTCTTCAGCCGTACTCAATACTATCATACGAAATTTAAATTCGTCTTTAAACAACTTGTTACTGACTTCTGATAAAGCTTTTTGTAAAAAACTGGCAGGCCTTAAAACGTATACAACATGAATTAGGCCCGGAAAATAAACCTGGAAAGAAAACAGTATTTGTAACGTCATTCTTACCGAACCATACCGGTTACTATCGTTAGCCGTGAAAATTGTCCTGAGCATTAAATTTGAAAAATTAGAAACTTACTGAAATTTTTAGAAGAACTGTTTTAACGGAGTTCCACCTGTCTGTTCTCCTATCTATGATTAAATGGAAGCCCAAATCTGCATCTTGGAGTCTGGAAAATATATTTTAAGTGTGGTAGATTTTAAATAGAGGTTAAAACTTCTTACGAAGGCACTGACGTTAAATACATCATTAAGCGTTGGTAGTCTACATCAGATATCATTTGAAAATTATTGTTGTCGGGGAATGTAATAATTGGACAGCCTTCTTTTGATTTTCCACCTGAGATAATGGCATATTGGTGTTGTAAAAGTTCTGCAACGTCATTTACCCCCAAAGGCTCTAAATTGACAGAATTTTGCATTTCGAATTCTTCACAAACATTGAGAGGCTCCTCTGAAAACAAAGGATATCTTACGCAATGTCGCTTATTTAAAAATATAAAAATGAGTACTATCCCTAACCCTTGCTTCCCATGATGAATCTTAGTCATTTAAATTGAAAGATGACTGCTGTTTGGTACTGAAAAATGTATATATTTCTACTACACTACCTTGAAGTAGGCAATAAGGACTTACTTTTAAACATATTAAATGTCTCCATGATGAGTTTTTTTCTTGTAGTCAGCTTTATCTAGGTTAAAAAATTTATTAGTAAGGCATATCCCTTTGTACTGAAGTAAATGTGACCATTCTAAGTAGTAATAGTAAAATGTAAGTTTTATTTAATTATCAGTAAATAAAAAACGTTTTAAGTTATAAACATATTTATTAAAAAAATGTAGTACTCTATCACGTCTTTAAATATAAAGAATATTCAACATCTCTTAAACAATTTTGAGATAAGACTTACAAAATTCATGTAAGTATGAATTTTATATGCATTTTCTGATTGTTTGAGAAATGCATTTTTTTTGCTATTTTATCATTTTTTTATTACATATATATAAAAAAAACAAATAAAAAATATGGTATGCTTTGTTTCTTTACGTTTAATATATAAACTATAGCACAATTCTTAGCCTGAATTGTTACAAAATTGTTTCTTCAAATCTGGAAAATTTTGAGATCAAAATTAATAATAGTTCTGCACTGTCAAGATTAATTTGAAATAACAAACAGAAAAAAAATAATCTAAAATCATGTTTTACATACAATTACGATACAAAATTAAACTAAAGTAAATGTAATTTGTAAACAGGAAATAAAAATAAGACTATATTAACTAAAAGCCTGCACAAAATTTAAGTTTTATAAACTTTAGAAATAATTTAACCTGTTACACACGTTGTTAGAACTTTAGAAAATTATAAATATGTACAGTGACCGCAACATAAGGGTTTCCAACATATACTGCTTTTAAAGAGACTATTAATAGGTATTTTGAGTAGCATCAATTATTAGGTTGTATAAATAATTGTTTTTGTTTATGCACATGACAGACAAGTGGTTGAGCCATAATAATTTAAACAAAATATATTCTGAGTCATTGTAGAAACCTTTATGGTGTGGCACTTTAATCCTATTTCAAAAAATGGCATCTTAGAATTAAACTTTTTTAATTTTATTTAAATAAATGTTTCAAATACAAGAACAGTTGTTAGTGACATAAATATTAACTGAACACTTCCTATAAAATAAATAAATATTATCTCTACTCAATTTGAAGATAGAATTTTGTTTGTTTTTAAATTTCAAATATTTATTCCCAAAAAATAAATTTTAACTCTCGAAAAATTAATATACCTAATATTTACAGATATTAGATACTTTAAACCGTGTAAATAAAAAAATAAATAAATAAACACAACAGAATAAATAAAAAAAGAGTAAATATGAACTTATCACAACCTATTAAACAAGTTACATTCTACCAAAAGTATATGGGGTGTGATGCTGAGCATTAGCCATCGTAGTGACTATATTCCCCTGTTCATTAATAACATAACCCGTGTTAGTTAACTGATACGAAAACGTATTCGTAGCCGTATGATTTGTTGGATTCTGCGGGGTAACAATATTTCCATTAGGCAGTAACTGGGGAACAGGTGTCACAAGAAAAGTTTGTTGGTGGTGCTGCGTTGCAGCATTATCGTTTGGTGGTGCCACCACCAACGGTATTACTTGCTGGACTTCATTGTTAATAACACATTTTTGAACTTGCGGTACTTGCTGCTCCCTAACACGTTCAACAGTTTGTATTTGTTGATTCTGTTGTTGAATTTGCTGTTGTTGTGGAGCAGTTTGATGTGTGCACGACTTTGGTTCGACTTTACAGAATTTCACATGTGGAAATTGTTCTTTCATGAAGTGCCGAAACGTAGAATATCCCATAAGTTTAATGCCAGGCTCTAGAATTTGGCCGTACTCCTTGTAAGCATCATGTAAGTTTTTCCGTGTCACATCCCACGGTAGCTGAATCGGTTGCTTCGTATTTACAATGTCACGTTCTCCTGTGTGTTGTTCAAGGTACTGTTTCAAAAATTCAGTTGCATGTCGATAAATATCGAGGGAAAACGTATTATGTGGTTTTTTGCCGTAGTTCCCATGAACTCTAGGAGCAACGCCGTGTGTCATTACATGTTTCCGTATACGCTTCAACTGATAGTGAGTGCAGTTTTCCAAGTAAAGAAAAGCATCTAGACATACTCGTCTTCCTTGATAGACGTACTGTGCTCTAAGCCTACGTCGTTCCTTATGGCGCACTGTTGTATCTGGATTCGCTAGGCAAGCCATCGTAACACCCATTAAATACATGTCGTGTTCACTTTTTGTAAGTTCCGCAATGTTAAGTCTGTGTTTATATACACTTTCTGGATTTAATCCACGAAAACAACTTTCATCTTGACACTCACATCCTCTTTTAAATCTGTCTTTCACTTGAGCAGCACTTTCTTCTAATTTAGTTGGGTCATTTGCTGGATTATTATCATTGGCTTTTTTCTTCTTTTTGACTGGGACTTTCTTCTTTACGTTCTTTTGTGGAGTTTTCGATTTCCCATTTGATGCAACGTTCTGCCTTTTTGGTGACTCTTCTCCAGTTTCCGATTCTTCGACGATAGGGTGGCCTGTATACATAGCGTTTATATTTGTTTCTGGGTCAACTATTGTGTGACCCTCCCATATAACCTAAAATATTATAAAAATTAAATATAACTACGTAATAGGTACGTAAAATAACTGAAGTGTTATAAAATGGTCGCAAATGTCTACAACTACCTGCTGATCGTCCATAGCCTGAGAAAAGTGGCTGTTTGGATCAATTGCGGAAAACAGTGAATGTGATATCGATACAGGTGTGTGCCACTGTATTTGCGAATCTCCTTCTTGTCCATCGCTACCACCTGTTGGATTTGATTGGAAAGAATGCGAAGACGGTGATTGGTTTTCTCCATTTTCTTCCTGTTTCTCTATCCTTTCTACTGACAACAGTGTATGTAACACTTCACTTGCTTCTTTTTCTGCCGAATCAACACCAGCCATCTAAAATTAGGGAAACTGAATTTGCTTTTCTTTTGAGATGTGTATGTTATACGAAACATGTTAATTTTGTTTATTAAAAAATATATTTTTTAAAATTATATTAATTAAATTTCAAACAACTAATTAGAACTGTTAAAGTAAATGATATATAATTTAATTCATAACAATGGAATTCCTGCGGTTCAATATAAGAAGGATGGCTTTGTTTATAAATAAGTGACAAAGCAATAAAAACATTGGATATTGTATAAGCACGTTTTAAGCGAAAACAGTCTTTACTGGAATACATAAGAGCTCAAATTCGCTCGCTATGCGTCTAGTCAGACAAAAGTGGCCCATATTGGCATCCATTACACACAGAGCTGTCGTACCTTTTTCTTAAATTTTCTGTGAGATCTTAATTAGTTCACTGTCTATCAGTTTTGTTATTAACAGTCCTTGTGAAACACATTATTTAACACAAAATTCGTCCAGATTCAACTTATATTTTCGTAATAATAACTGCACGAAATGTTTAACAATTTGGACGTCAGATACGCCATGTCTAGGCTTCGCTAAACTTCACCTTTGGTAATTTCGCTGGCTATACGCATGTGCAACGGTTCTGCGATTGCGCTCGATGGATATAGTACCGGCACCCATTCAAAATTTAAAACACGAAGATATGAATAGGTCATTCATTATAATTACCAGAAAATACGCACTTACCTCAAAAAAACTACGCTATTTCTTAAAAATTGCAAGTATTTGTTCATATGAGGAAACTTATACTTACCTTATAGTTCACGAATACATTAAATATTTATATTTGTCTAAAATAGTTACATAGGTAGCTTTTAGAACTTTATTAGAGCAACTAATTCTAGACGCATTTTAAATTAGGACCAAAGTAATAATTTGTGGCAAAATTATTACAATTACTTTAGTCTTGTCATTTAATTGTTAAATTGGTGTTCATTACACCTGTGTTTAGTTTATTAGGTATTATATTTGCAAATATTGTTTTATAAAATAAAATAGACATAATTTTTTTACATATAAATTATCTTTTACAGATTTTCTGTTGTTATTTATCAATAATTTTGTAATACACCTAAATTTCTGTACACGAAAGGAATTTGTAAAACGATTGAAAATACTCACTTCATTACTTCTGATGAATATGCAATGAACCTCATGTTGTCACTTAGGTATGTACCTACTCGTATGTTAGTTTACACAATTTTTATTATAAACAAAATACACTTTGTTCGAACTAACTGCAATTACATGGATTTACATTTCAAGGTTTGTGATGAGAGAACTCGAATTAAATTAGTTAGGTACAAATGCACAAGTACATACACAACAAACAACACTCAACTAGATACACTAACACGGTGTAAATGAAGTAGCTATAACGTGTAACTCTTTTAAATTATTATTTGCATTAAAAACTAGATCGGACTACGGTGGTACGTTTTTTAAATAAATTTCTCATCTAAATCGATGGATTCGAGAACCAATACTACACCGCTATAACCATTCTTTTTTTAAACGTTTGTATCTACACTTACTTTCTAAATCTTAGCTTCAATATAATGTCCAGGGGTCAGCAGAACTGTAGCCACTATTACATTTCCCCGTGACAAATTTAAAACACATACCTTGTTCACCTCAAATACCTCAGTGATTTTTTTGTTAAAATATGTACTATCTACACACATTGCACATTTGAACACATAGCCTATCAAAAACCTAACCTTGTGCAGTTAAATATACTGTATCATATTTATTTCCATGCTGTGGTTATTTATATTACGTAAAGCGTAAAGCAAACTACTTTTTATACATATTGAATGTCATATCAGCTAAAGGTCGGTTTATATTTATCGGTAGCGTTATCGCGTAATATTAGCAGTGGTAGGTTTATCAGTAGCGGATGGTGAAAAAAATAAAGCGGTAATTTTTTTGATAATTAAATAATATTCATAGAATATGCTATATTTGCCGAAATAAAACATTTAAATAGCTACCCCTGAGATCTAAAAAGGGGTTGCAAAATACCTATATGTTTTTTATATTCACCTAAAGAATTTTTAGTTTAAACGGAACATTTTTGATTTGAAGTTGTAGTTAAGTTAATATTATTTTTTTCAAATCTTATAATGCAAAATTTAATTATAAATAACAAAAAATCACATACTCATTAAATGATTATGGAAAAAAATATTTTACATATATAGCAAAGGATTGTGCAATAAAGCTTTGAAAAAAATATATTGATATTATTGTTAATTAAAACAAAAATGTATACATATATAAAATGTATATCATTGTTGTTAAAAAATATATTGATATAACGATAATTAATTATAATGCGATCATTTGTTTATTGCGTGACATATTTTATTATGAATTATCTTCCCACAACGATACTTAATTTTTTGTACTCACTTTTCAGCTATTGTTTTGTTCATCATACTTCTGAAACAGCCTACTTAAACAATATTTTACCAATACACTTTCTCTCGATTATAAATGTTGTATGAGATATTCACGTAATTAATATTTAAATATCAGTGTTAAAAAATCGTAACACAATTGCCAAAATAGTGACATAATAGATAAATATTTTGTCTTAGCCAATTGTTTACAAACTAAGCCAAATTTACAGTTACACTAATACCAGCCAGAATACCCAACATGCCATGAATACACAATTAAAAATTGATCGGCATTCTGATATATCCGAATTATTTTTTTTCAATTCGAAAGGTGGCGTCATCAATGTTCTGGAAATAATACATATCTGTACAATTTCAAAGAAATAAAACATGTATTCAGAATGAAACCACTTTAGATAACTTTTTGAAACATAAAAATGTGTTTACTGCATAAGGACGATTGAGAAATTCTGGGTATTTTCGTATCACACTTTAATGCAAGCGCATTCTTTTCATTTTGCAAATACAGCACACGCAATTTTTTAATTGTCATGAAAATTTATTCACAAAGCGTACTTACTAAATTGCATTTCTTTTACTGCCTGCTCATCGTTATGTCCGCTTTACAAGCACAAATATATTAAACTAATCTGTTGTTGTTTTTGTAGTGAATAATGACTTAGACAATAACGACAAAGAACAATGTGAACTTTAAAACAAAATACATACATAGCACAACTACGAACGAACTAGTAACTTTACATAAAGGAATGAGTGTCACAAAACCAATTCTTCTTCCCCCATTCAATTAAAGTGTTGTGCTAAGACAAATGACTACTAAAACAAACTGGAACACTAAATTCAGTTCTGCAAGTGCTACACATATAAACCTACAATATTTTGATTTCTATCTCTAGTCAAGCAAAGGGAATTAAAGTGTATACCCTTCATCTGTATCGAATATACATACCTCCCTGGTCTCTTGGCTTTCTATTATAAATTCGTACAAAAGATTTCCTACCCTACCCTATTCAGCCAATAAAATGAAATTCTCACCTACATGTAAAGTATAAATAGAGTTTATAGGCACTAACACGAATAATGTCACTTATAGTTATTCGACTACAACAATCGCAAAGTAATAATAATAGCAACGATGTACCTAGAAACCTTATCGCTTTTTCCATATTGATTTAATGATTTCTATTAACTCAAACACAAAAACGATAAGAGCTTGGAGGAACCATCATCATACTGTATATATGTATGTTTTTGCTCACGATTCTCATGAGTTAACTGACAGATAAAACCAGGATTTTCTTATTTTTGTTTATTATGTTAACTAAATTAAGTAAACACTTAGTAGTGGAAAATCAAGGTGTGAAAAGTATATTTGAATTGTATACAAAATTGTTTCAATAAACAAAGTCTAAATGCCTACCAAATATTTATTGGTTTGGAAGTGATTCACTTGTAGGCAAATGGTCTTTATTTTATTTTAAATGCACCACGTCAAACTGCTGTGTGACCTACATTCAATCTACCTCAAAAATTTAGAATTCAAAAAGTAGTATGATGTATACAGACCATATATTATTATGTATATTGATGAAAAGAAATGAAAAATTCATCTTAATTTTATTTAAAGAAAGGAAGTCTGTATAAGATACCTTATATTCGCGGGAAACTTGTAAAATGATAAATATACCAAGTGTCTCAGAAATATGAAATATAATTTTACCATTAAATGAACTTCTTTCATGCAAAACTGCATTTTTCTGCATTATTTAATATACTTACTTTTTTTATAAAATAAGCTCCGATATGGAAAACAAATAATGTTGAGGCAGTCCTGGTGTGTAAATGATTTTAAAGCTTATAGATGTAGTTAGAGAAATATTAAATTGGAAAGACAGATGTTTCTTTAAATTGCACACATAAAATATTAAGTTCTGCCTGTGATATAAACGGAAATAAGTAATAAAGTGTAAATAATTTCCCACTCTTCAAGTTGCTAATTAAAATTCTAGGTACAAACAAATTGTAAATATATTTTTAAACCTGTTTCGCTATATTTCGTTTACAGCATGGTGTTTATATATAGGAATACTTGGCGATGTTTTAAACAAAAGCGTACATAGCCATCATCTTAACAGACCCAAGTGCATTGAACTGCGTCTGAAAATAACGTTACAAAATATCACCGAAGCATGGGGTGCTACACCACGTGACTTGAATGGTAAGGAAGGGGACATTAAGGGTCTATCATATCATCTAACACCAAGTACCAAGTGACAGACTTACCAGGCGACTCGGCGTCTAGATAAGAGCTCCTGGACCTGGAGATGGCCCTCTCCTCCATGGCTTTTGAAGCACTTCGTTTGAACTGCTCCAGAAAACAATCGATCTGCGTTTCCAATGTCGACTCAGCCATGGCAAGAGCACTGGTGCATCAAAATCTGCGGACACCATTGGCCTAGTACCGGTTGTCATTTGAAGAACTCATGGTACGTTGACATCTGCATCGAGACGAAGCTGAGACTCCCAACTGCAAAGAGGGCACTACTGGGGTCGTTTGAAAGCCAGAGTTCGATTCGTTTGGTTACGCTATACGGTGCGCGAAGTCCAACGAATTCAGAAATGGGGAGAAGTATTGAGTGGCTTGATAATAATATGCGTCTAACAAAGACGGTAAAGTACTCTTTCACTCGTACCCGTCATAGGAATGGAAAATAGACACAACCAGGCTTCTCGTATACCCGGTGACCCAAACACACCTACTTCAGTCACAGCAATTTAAGAAACTAATTTAATTACCTAATAGTAGCAATAATTAAAGTAACACTAATAAGTTCGATTATAATTTCGGTTTGGTATAATTCTATTTTAAAAGAATCACCCGGTATATTATTACTTTCAGTAATTCTTAACTATTACAAGCAAGTTTAAAAAATTGAAAAATATTGAGGAGCTGCTACTTGAAAATATTGTATAGTTTGTTATTTGACGTTTCCCAACTCATTGATGGCTTTAACGTCAGCAGGATTTTCTACGGAGTATGCGCAAGGGAAAGAAGTATTGCTCTGGCAGCTTGCAGCTTGCTGCTTGCTCCACCTACAGTCGTCAATGTTCAATATTTAACATAAAGTGGCGCTAATAAAGTAGAAATGGAATTGCAGCTACAACTGGACTGCAGCTATTTTATATGAACTTGCGAAATGAAAACAACAATATTTAAAAAAACTTGAATGAATAACTTGAAGTACTTCACTGTAAAATCATGCGTATATTAATTGGGCAACAAGCCTAAAATTGAAATTACCCTGTCTTACTCACACTTTGGAAATGTTACAGAAAATAAGCGTGTTTTCAATAGACACCTAAAAGCTGACTAAAACAAAATAAGTTATATTTTGGCACCTGTTGAAAATGCCCAAAGAAAGACAGTGAAAATATTTTTGGGACCGAGTTTAAATTTAACTTTACAATTCTCGGTTTAAAACAACAATTCCTTATTTCGAATTCCTCATTTTTCCTGCTACAGCAGGAATATAAATCCTACCAAGTAAAAAATTAACCAAATTTCTTTTCATACGTTCATGTAAATACTCAAATCAGTGATCAGTGACAGTAAAGAAATGCAATAAAAAAAAAAATCGGAGTTCCTGCTTCAGCAGGAACTGATTATTTCAGCTGCTGACAGCAGCTAATATGACGCCTATTTATTTAAACAATTTACTTGGTAGGTATTAAAGTCAAAATCGAAAAAATCTGTACGGTCAGTACTGCTGTGCCCCTCCTGCTAAGTGAAAAAAAAATAACCACGACCGAACTCCTCCGATACGGCTCATCCGAAGCAACGCAGTCCCTTGCTGTGTTCTGCTCACTACTGAAATATCATCGCGTCCAGTCGTTCCTGCTCCGATTCGCCTTTACTGTTTTGATTTTCGATATTTATATTTATACTCAGTACTACTGGTACCCGGCCACTAATAGTCGTTAGTGTTCACTGAATTTGTTCGAAATATCATTCACCATGGGAGGTAAGATTTTTGAATTTTTATAACGACGCTCTGCAGCTTCGTAACCTATCGACCTTGCTTATTTGCTGTTATCACATAACCTAAAAAGGCTCCGTACTCTCACCCACTTAATCAAGCACCAAGCCCTGTTGCAATTATTGAATATTAACAATTACCTAAAATCCGGTCTTTTAATTCAGACATGATGGCTTGCTCAACAATTAAGGCGTTTTTAACTGTATTTTTACTTGGTATTAAGGTCGTATTTTTAAGGATTAAATTTATTGCTTTTTATCTCTGATAAAATACCCAAAAAATATTTAAAACTATACCAATTGTAAGAGACACATGTCCACTATTTTATCAAAGAAATTTGTTTAAACAATCCTAGTCACGTATTTATCACGTCAACCGTTTAAAATTCAAATATTTTTTATCTGTTATTGATAATGTTTAAAAAATATTGTAAAAAATACTGGACGCATTCCCTGTTCACGATTTCTCAATGTATTGATAAATTTATAGGACAACGGGTCAATCTATGTTTATACAATCTCACACTAAATTTAGATTAGTATTATTAATAAAAATAAAAATATATATTTAAACCCAAGTATTTCGTGTATTGAAACTTTGGCACTGATTTTGTTTTCATTTTTTTCTTCAAATTAATGTTTGCGATATGTACTTTAAACTAAATTGGATTGTATATGAAATAATTGTAAAACTTATCATAACCTAGGCTAACATGTAAACAAATTGCTCCTTATCTACAATCCTGCTTGAATATGTGTACCTGTATTATAAAAATAAAACTACGATTATCAGATTGATTCATAAAGTGCATCGAATGCTTATCTAGTTAATATTCTATTCCACTATAGATTCAAATGCAGAATCAAATTTAAACACAATTTTAATAGCAACGATAAAAAACGCCATATATTTCTACATAATTTGTGTAATTTTGCATCACATAAATTTAACGCTTTTACATGAAAGCAAAGTTTCGGGCTAGAAAAAAATTAATTTAGTCGATAAAAAGATCATGCGAATTATGTATATTCTGCGTTTGATTCTATAAATTTTATTTTGGGCTACTGCGTGTTTCCTGTGTCGTATTTTTAGTTTAATGTTGGCTATTATATTGAAACTATTTTGGATTTTCAAATACCTCCTACATAGCGGAAAAAATCTGGCTCAAAAATCGCTAAGATCATAGTCATAATAAAATATCTGTGCTGCATTACGTCCCGTTTGTTTATTTTAATTACTTTTTCACTATATTTATTTAGAAACTGCTGTATAAACATTTTCAATAGGAAAAACTATTTATTTCTTATACCGTTTCCAAGAAGCGATAGATTTTGTTAATTGGACGAGGTTATTGTCCTCTTTGCTGTGTAAATTGTTGTTAATACGGATTATTGATTTAATTGTGCAGTTATGTTAATTCATGGTCGTCTCGTATGGGGTATTAAATAGGGAAAATTAATGTCAAAATGTATACTATTGTATAGAATTGGAGGTGTGGCTATTTTTTTATTTTCTTTAATACTTACTTTAAAAATATTTATTAGTACACTTTACATTTTACAGAAAATGTACGGTATACTGATTTTTTAATAGAAAGTGTCGACAATATGCGTTAAAATTTAAAATTAATGGATGTTTTTCATCGCCATGCGTTCATTAAAAATAAATTTGTGTTTTCATAGGCGCAGTAAATTTAGAACTGCAAATCGTTTAATTTGTAACAGCGGCTAACGAGATATGCGAAATAGACTAACCAAAATAAAAAACTAGAGCCAATTAGGTCACGATTTAAAAAAATGCGTTTACCCACGTTTACGCCTTTTGATTTTTAAGAGAAGGTTAAATATATTTACATGATGCGGGCCAAACGCTAATTACGTTTAACACGTCAAACGGGTAAGCCCGTATTTTTAGTTATTAACCTGTCAATCATTAATGAACCTATTTTTTTTTGTATTCGGCAGATATTTTCTATTTAACCCGTAGGTCTCAAACCCCTGATATAGGTCAACACTAGTAGCCTTACTCTTAATCGCTATATGGCTCAGGCCAAGTTTTTTTGCCTTTCAAACTGACAGAAGATCGTATAGTCATGCTATTTTTATTAAAACTGTTTTGATAGCGTGCTAACCAGAGCATTCAAAATCATAATCAATAAGAGCTATTTCAGTTTAAACCAATTTAAATAAATTTTGCATTTTGTTTTAGGCTATGCCTGGGTGACATTAGCGACGAATGATTCGTACTCATTGGGGGCCTTAGTTCTGGCTCATTCTTTAAAACAAGTGGGCACTCGGCAGCAATTAGCTGTTTTGGTAACCCCTGGTGTGACCGGATCTATGCGGTAAGTAAATATATTCGCATCAAAAACAGCTGTGTTTTAATTCGATCATATACATGATCTTGTTTTTCTGCAGAAAGAAATACGAATTTTTGACCAAATTGCGATTCTGATTTGCATTGTTTATGTGGACCAAAATGTGTATTAGTTTATAGTTTCTATTTTGAGCTTGACACTCTTATTTGCTTTTAGCATGAAATAGTACGTCAGATGAAAATTAACTTTGGCAACTGTGTCCTTGGGGTCAAATATAACTTTGAGTGTTGATTCTACCATATATTTTATCTCGATGTTTTGCATAAATCAAGTAATCTTTCCACCCACCAAATAACCTGTGTCCTAATCTGTAGACGTCTTCATTTAAAAGTAACGTTATCATTTAATTTTGTATACTACTCATTCATAAATAGTATCGTACGTACTAGAAAAAGAAAACGACTCTGTTCTTCGACACTTCGAGTCATAGATTCGGCAGGCGCCCAAAAAATGTCAATAACTTTAGCCCTACCGATAAAAATAATATACAACCTATGATAAAGTTATTACATTATGTAATGACTCGTGGAATCATTTATTAGATAATTTTATTAAGAAAGCTTAGTATTTATTGTAGGACATGGTGTAAAAGTGTCTCCTAAAAAATAAATTTATCTAATGTAAACTAAAAGTAATCTCAAAGTCTTGAACCGCCACATTTTATCTTGGGGGCAAAATTAAACGTTACTGTTACATATATTTTAATATATTTGAGTTGTTTGCAAATGCAAAAAAATATTTAAAATAATCGCGTTAAAAACAATTATGTATTTAATTATATCTGTCCACCAAAATTATTTAAAAAAATTGCCTTATAAATTAATAAACCAACATCGATTGATAAATTGAAACTATGAACTTTCTCCTTTTGGTTTGCATAAATAATATAATAGTCCGTAAATAGGTTTTGATAACTTTGTTTTGTTAGTAAACATACTATATTAGTATTTGATACCAGTCGAATTTAAATAAATTTGGCATATATGTATGTATATAAAATGTTTGCCCTTGAGGTGCCTTGACGTAGTAAATATGTGCTATATTAGTTTCAATCAAATAACTTGTGAACGTCAGTAAACAATTCTTTTAAGATTGTTTGGACTAGAGGAAAATAACATTCTTTTATACGCTTTGTACATATTTTTAAGCGAATGTCAAGGATTATGTGAAAATAAAAACAAAGTAGGTGTACTAGGTTTTAAAATTTCTGCTAATTCTTTTTTGTCAATAAATTAAATGACAAAACGTTAACGAAATTAGTCTTGGGAGTATCTGCTTTCTTGCGAAGTTTCGGACGATTTCGAACAACTTTTTGGAATCCTTGATATTTTCTTACAGAGAAAAATTGAGGCAAGTCTTCGATCTGGTTCAGGAAGTGAACATTTTGGATTCGCGGGATGAAGCTAATCTTCGTCTGCTCAAAAGGCCTGAACTGGGCATTACATTCACAAAACTACACTGCTGGCGCCTTACACAGTTCGACAAATGTGTATTTTTGGATGCAGACACGCTGGTATGTAATCTCTTTTTATTATTTAATGCTACGAGCTCGCCTTGAAACATTTCCATCATATGGGACATCTATCTCGGCTTTCCTAAAATATCCGTGTATAATTTTAGTTGGTATTTTTCAAGTTTAAATCTTGCTAATGCTCGTCCAGTTTTACTGTTTATTTAATGTATGTTACTTGTTACCGATGTCTACTACACGCTTCAAAATATTGGGGCAGCCTAGACATGAAAATTAATTGAGGTCAAGTCCGGGCATTATTTAGTACAACACGTTTATAATTATTTTGTAGGTATTAGAAAACTGTGATGAATTATTCGAACGAGAAGAGTTGTCGGCCGCACCAGACGTCGGCTGGCCCGATTGCTTCAATTCAGGAGTATTTGTTTACCGCCCTTCCAACGAAACTTACGAAAAACTCATTCAGTTCGCGTTGGAAAAAGGCAGTTTTGATGGTAAGCTTTAATAGTGTACCATCTTTTGTCCCCTCGGTATAAATGTTGAAACAACGGGTACGGGTCGAACCCTGCATTACTTGAGGTATTTCGTTACATCTGCAACGCTGCATTTCTAAGAGTAGTGCAAGCATGAACGTCTATTTATAACTATCTCTTTGAAGTAGGTACAATCCAAGACCTAAAATAAAAATACGACATAAATGTCTGCATAGCTCTTCAATATGACGCGACCCACGCAATACATTTAGCGTTATTAGTTTTAACACTGTTCATTTTCATTTAACAGAGGACTAACAAAATATTTACGTTAAAGTTCATCGGTACATACAGGGTGTAAAAAAATGAATATACAAACATCGACAAAAAATATAGAAAGTTTAGAGAACCAATCGAGGTATTGATTTGAAAATTGTTATACAGGGTATTTCATCAAGTCGTCACCGGATGATTTCACTAAATACAAAAACTGCAGGAATAGATTCATTACCAAAAAATTAGAAGAATTTATAAACTTATTTGCGGTATTCGAGATACAGCGTATTAAACTTTACCAAAAAATATATTGTCAAATTCCTTGAATGTGATATTAACCTCGCGGCTTTAACCAGTGGCAATTTCTTGTAGAAATAATGTTTCAGATACTGCTACGTTAAATAAAAGAAAAACGTTTCTTTGTGTTTTTTTAATAGTAGTAGCTGTTTACGAGATATTTGATATTTTTTACGTTTTATTAAATTTTTTTCTAAGAAACTAAGCCTTTTATTTGATGAAATATTAACCTACTAAAGCACGCCACTGGCGTATTTTCAGTAAATTTCATTCAATTCCGTCTGCGCATTATGAAGATATGAAGAGAAATAATTTTTTATGTAAATTTTAATTCCCCATATCTCGTCTCCAATAAGGAAAAAATTATAGAGCAAACTATGTTTGAGAAAAATGTTGTGGCAAATAATTATTGTTTTTAAATTTTAGGTGGAGATCAGGGCCTACTGAATTTATACTTTTCTGATTGGGCTCATAAAGACATCAGCAAGCATTTACCATTCATTTATAATTTGTGTTCTACCGCATGTTATTCGTACTTGCCTGCGTACAAACAGTAAGTAAAAGTAGTGTATTTAGACATGATTTTATGTATAAATATATTTACGGAAAATGATTTAGTACTTTTTTGTTAAAGGTTTGGGGGCAATGCAAAGATTATTCATTTCATTGGAGCTACAAAGCCATGGTTGCAATACTTTGATACAGAAAGTAAGAGAGTGCATCCTTCAGGAGAGTTACAACACTTGCAGGATGTGTTGCAGCACTGGTGGAACATTTTCTGTTCCCTTATTCATCCCAGTTTGACGCCAGATATGGTAAGTAGATTTATATAAATATTTTATGATGCATAGAATTCTATAATATACCGAAAAAATTATTCATTTTTTATTAGAGAATCATTTAAAATTTTTGCAAGCCTATTGAGGATTCACAAGGTGAATCAAAGGTGAGTTTGTTACTAAAAAACTAAATGTTTAACTTACTATTTTTAAAATACTGAAATGAATGAGTTAATGGTGTGTTTCTTACCATTTTATGTTGCTTGTTAATTTAATAAACAAATATTGACCTGCCATTTTAATGTATGACGTACAGCCGAAAAAGTTTATAGAATGCCTGCTTCTTATTTTTTTATGATTGCCCAAATCAGTTGAAAAAAAGGAAATTTATAAAAATTATTCTAAAATATTTGGATTTATTTGAATTTTAAATATTTAAAAAATATACATGTTTTTTTAATTTATTTTTAAAATTAAATTTTTAACATTGAATTTGTAGAACAACTAAGTTTGATTTATACAAACCTCTTTTATCATTTACGCGTTCTGGAATGTTTTCTATATTTAACCGTAAATAAACTGTTATGATCACACTGTCACCTTTTCACACTGATTGAGATCTAGAACCACATTTTAGCATGATGCGGCACAGCTCTGCCTTTGTATTTTGAGTTTTAATAGGCATTTTGTTTGCTTTCTATTTCCTACTCACAGTAATGTGCATTATCTAGACACGAATCTAAAATGTTTAGGTAATAAATGCATACTGAGCACTTACTGAACTTTTTTTTTCTTTTGCATGCTTGTGTTTACTCAGACCCCAAGCCATACCGACACTGTGCATGGTAGTCAACCCTATATACCCCAACGACATGTTCCTCCACCTAATTACAACACTTATCAACATGATCCCATTCCTGATACCCGTATTCCCGCGGAAGACTACCAAAATTTGTGGGATCCCTGGGAGGAGTACGATATGAGACAGTCCCAAAATCAGTCAAATCGGTCAGAAACTATTCCGACAGTCAGTCATACCCATTCTTATCAAAATCAGGAACAACGAGAAAGTCATAATCAAATCTTTCAGAGTCATATTCAGCCGTCTGATAATCGAGACCACTGGGTCCAAGACTATAATAAACCTTCAGAGACTCACAATGAGTCAAATAGTCATAGTCAATCATTTAGCATACCGGAAAGTCATAGTCACGTACAATATGAAACAGAAAGTCACTATATTGAAAATAATCGACAAAATCAGCTTGTTGAATCTCATAATACAAACGCATATCTTGCCGGTCATCATGATAATCAAGATTATCAACATAGCTCTGATAGTCACAACTCTCACCCTCCCCCTCCTACATATAGTCAACCGCAATACCATCCAGTTAAACATAGTCAACCGCAATACCATCCAATTCCAAATAGCCAACCGCAATACCATCCAATTACACATAGCCAACCGCAATACCGTCCAATTATCGAACCTATTCATGAAAGTGTCATACATCACGAACCTACCCCTCCACAAAAAGCGATACATAAACCGCCTCCCGTCGAAATTCCTTGTCCTAGACTACCTGATGAGTGTGTGGCAACCAGTGTGGTGTCCAACGATATTCGTTTGAACACAGGTACTAACGAAGATAGCAATGACAATAGTGTAAGTATTTTTATTTAAATTTCAAGTGTAGGTTAGAAAAACTAGAATTTGAATCTGCTGAGACTTTTAACTGTGAATTTTGGAACATACCTTGAAAAAGTGTGCGAGTTGATGTAATTTAAAATTTTCCAAAATTCACAAGTATGTTTCTCTGTATCAGGCAGCCAAAACTGTATATGTCAACACTGCACTGTATTATTATTTAAATGAAAAGACTCTAAATTGATATATCTATTCCCTTGTAAATAATTCTGATGGAATATATTTTTTTAATAAGTATTTAACTGGATACCAAACAAAGTAATATTTAGATAATTGATTAGATTTTTCTTAATTTTGTAATTTGCGACATAGATGTTGTGGTTGCAGTGTAGGTAGGGATTTAAAATTACCAATTTCAATTTTTCTGTAACTTTTCAGTCTGGTTTGGCAGGTGCTTTTGCCCAATTGACATTAGGTAAACCAAGAACAGCCGAACAAGCTGCATTGGATGACCATTTGAGAAGGCAAGGTTGGGAAGTAGGAAACATCGATTATTTAGGACGAGACTCCTTTGAAAATATCTGGAGTAAGATTTGTGAAACATTATCGAGTGCTCCCGGGGCAGCTCCAAAACCTAAAGGTGTGAAACAGAACTGAATGTTTAAAGCAATATTTTGGCATAGCAGTGAAACTTTTAAGAATATTTGTTTAGTTGTCCGTATTTTTTTTTATACTGGCTTTGCATGTAACTGAGTCGTTTGCATTTGCTTTAAGTTTTTTTTTTTATGTTTCATTTAATTTTTAAATGATTGCATCAGATCTTACGTTATTTATATGTGCTTTGTATAGGCTCTCTTTTTTTTAATTATAAATATATTCTTATAATAACGTTTTAATTTGTTCATATTTGGGAATTTAGACCCATCTCCTCCTATTACCAGTGAAGCTTCAGTTCCGGAACAACCACCAGCAGAAGGTCAGTTATTGCAGGAAAGCAAACAATACAAAAAGCTCCAATAGTGAAGATAATTCATGGGCCTATTCCATTAGGAGAAAATATTGCGGCATTAAGCTTCCAAATTATTACCTTTACGTTTTATTGGGATGGGTCCATTTGGGCTATGTTGTGTGTCGCAGCTAATTTATACTCCTCGGCTAATTTGTTATTGAATAAATAATTATTTTTAAATGTTTTTGTGCATTAACTATCCCCTTCCTTTATTCAAAATATAACTAACTGCTATATGTTTGTTGGAAACTGCTTATTAACCTACAAGGGGAAAATGGGCTTAATGTAAAAATTTAACAAGTAGATGCTGCTTGTAGGTGGTGGTAGAAATGGTGTATTAACAAATTAACCAACATTGATTTATGCATATGGGAAAACGTTTCTGAAAATGTTACAGTTATTTCGCAACCTGAACCAGCAACGACTGATATACCTGTACCGGCTCAGATTGAACCAGCCACAGAAGTGGTGGTTGCTCAAAGTGCTCCGGTATCTGAGGTAATCGCTCAGGTTCCTGCAACGGAAACACCAGCACTTGTGTCTCAAGCACCTGAGGCATCAGCTCCACCAACATCTACACCTACAGAAACCACACCACCAACTGTAGCTCCTACTGAAACTGCAGCTGCTACCACAGAAGTAATCGCTGAAACAACACCAGGCTCAGAAGCTGTGCCTCCAAGCCCTCAACCAACCCCAGTCATCCCAGAAAGTCCGCAACCCGGTCCTGATGTTCCTGAAAGTACTCAACCTGCCCCAGTAGTTCCTGAAGCCCCTCAACCTACTTCCGAAGTCTCAGAAATCTCTCAGCCTGCTCCGGCAATTCCTCAACCCTCTCCAGAAATTGTTGCAGCAACCGAACTACCTTCAGTAGTTCCCGAAAGTTCTCAACCAGCTTCAGAAGTTCCTGAAAGTGTTCAACCAGCACCAATACTTCCTGAAAGTCCCGTACTTCCTCCAGTAACTCCACCAGCGGCAGTTTCAGAAGTTCCTCCTGCAGTAGCAGCACCTGAAAGCGTACCACCACCTTCTGAAATCCCTACACCTACTTCAGAGGTTCCTAAACCTGCTACACCTACCCCTACAGTTCCTGAGACTGCACCTGCGCCTGCTGAACCTACCACTGCAGCTTCAGAACCTGCTGTTTCTGAACCTGTAGCACCTACCCCTGCAGTTTCTGAACCGGCCCCACCTGTTCCTGCAGATCCTGAACCTGCACCACCTGTCCCTGCAGTTTCTGAAACAGCAAAACCTGTTCCGAAAGTTCTTGAAACAACTAAATCCACACCAGTTCCAGAAAGTCCCAAGTCCCCTTCCAGTAAAAGTCCTAAACCCGTCACCAAAACTCCTCAAAGTCCTAAACCTGCTGCAGAAACGCCTCCGAGTCCACAACCTAAATCAGATTCATCGCCTCAGGTCTGCCCTGTAGCACCAAAAGTTAGCTCTGAAAAAAAGACAGCAAAAAAAGCAAAAGAGGCGCCACAAGTACCAAAATCTGAGGTAACAGAGGCTACTCCGCCTTCTACTCCTGTAACACCTTCCCCAAAACAACCACAGCAACAAGCATTAGTTGTGGATACCAGTGTTCCCGATACTCCTCCTCCTGCAAGTTCTTCCGCGCCAACTCCAACTCCACCCCCTCGTAAGAGTAGCGGTGCACCGAAAAAAACTAGCACGAAGCCCAAGAAGTAACTTCGAATGTTTGTTTCTTAAAGCTTATCTATAATGGCATTTTTTTTTTAAATTCATTAATTGAAAATGTAGTGCCCTACTGGGTCATTTACAGGATTATAAACTTTTTTATTTATTTCTACATTAGGTCGCCTTTTAGTATAATTATTGTTTATGCTGAGTTTTCTGTTTAATAAAAAAAGTATTAATTGAACTGTATGTCATTCCTTCCATTCTAGGTACTTCAGAATAAAACTAAATGATCTTCTAAGGGTCATTTATTACATTATGAAATTACATAAAACATACATAAAAATGACAGTATAAAGTTTAAATAATAAATATTTACATAATATTTGCAAAAATAATTTCATTTCTAAGATAAGGACTTCTTAAATCAGGCGAATAAAACTTAATATGAACAGCTTGCACTCCCTATGAAGAATCTGTATTTACATCTGAATGGAAAAAGCGGGTAAGAGAAGATTAATATTTATGTTTGTGTCTGTGTTTTCTGGACGATTCAGGAGAATGGTATCTGGATCGTGTAGAAGTTGGACTGCTTTGCTTACTTCTAGGCGAACTGGATCGTCGACTATGTTTGCTGCGTGGAGGGGAGGGAGAATATCTATTGTGTCTCCGAGGAGAGGAATATTTACCGTTAGAGTTGGTTGGAGACAAGGAATCTTTGTTTTTGCGAGAAGAACGTGAGGAAGTTGAAACGGGGGAATGCCGCCGAATTCGTGGTGGACTAGGTGGACTCAAAACCCTAGAACTTCGTTTGCGAGACGGTGGTGAACGACTTTTTGACCTAAAATTCAAGTTGACAATTTTATTAATAAGAGTTTATCGAGAGCAATACTTAATGCATATTGACATTTAAATGCATGTTTTACAAAAGTGGGAAAATAGTTTTAATTATAACATAATTGTTACCTGTGTCGAGATGTTGAACCACTTGATGAACTTCGAGCATGTTTTTTACTTTTTCTAGTAGTACTAGAAAATCAGTAATAGACAGGGTTAAAAAATATCCATATATATATACTATTTTTTTTTTCAACTTAATACACATGAAAAAACAAAAAATTTAAATTATTGAACTACTATAATCTAGGTGACACAGACACATAAACAAGAGGTAGGTGGAAACTTTTTACTTTTAAAAAATTTTAAAAATTATATTTACAGTATTACAGTACCATTTAAGAGAAAAGAGAATGTTGTTCTTATTAAAAAAAACGTAAATTTACTGTCACCTAGTTTCCAATAAGTACGATATATGCACACACATTCATACATACTTAAATACATCCATACACATGTAATTAGTACTTACAGTTCTTTATAATACGCTTCATCATCCGAACTTTCTCCTACTGCCCTTCTCTCGCTTTTTTCATAGTCTCGTTTATGTTTCTCACCCTTTGGTGTTTTCTCACCCTTCTCCTTCTTTTCCTTCTCAGATTTTCGAAGTAATTTCCGCCTATAGTGCTCCACTTGCTGTGGTAAAGTCCATCCGGATTTTAATTGCCTCTGACCCGATTCCAACTCGTCTTGGTACTGAACAGCTTTAACTTCAATTTCTCTCAACTTCTGCCGTTTCTCTTCTGTCATATTTCTAAAACCCACCCGTTCAAAATAATGTTCTTTAAAACATAAACAAAACAAACCTAGTGTCAGAATAATCATTTGAATCTTGGTTGTCGTTTTGACTGCTGCCACGACTAGCGTCCTGGCTGTTTTCCAGAAGATCCCATTTGCTAGTTGTCATTGCTTGCGCTTCAATTTGATCAGGATCTACGGTTTCCCATTTTGAAGTTATAAAACCGCTCAAACCGGAGTCTTTCTTATCCACCGTGTCATCCTTTATTTCTTGCCCTAACAATTGGAATAAATAATATTTTTCTAAAATAATTTATCTAACATACCGTCTATATCATCTTCGTCTGCTGAACCGCTCTCATATTGCATCATAGCACTTTTTAAAAGTGCCGCACCATCCATCGGTACATCCTCATCTGATTCTTGGTGTTCTAAAGGATTTCCATCAATATCTTCTCCCAATTCTCGAACCGGACTCTCCTTTGATTCCTAAATCAAAATTTTTGATAACTTCAAAAATAATATATATTTTTTAAACTTACCTCATCTTCTAAACCTAAAAATATATTATGCAGTTTGTTCATGAAATCTTTAGGGTAAATTGTATCCTCCCATGCCTTCAATGTTCGTAAAACTCTAACTTTAAAACCTTCAGCTTGAAGTCTACCTTCTAATTTATCGTAGGTGCTTTTTATTTGTGTCATAATTTCAACTAACTTATTTTCAAAACTATAAAACAAAAAATTAACAAATGCCAATTATCAAATTCTTTAATATACACTTACGCTTTTCTATAAAAGGAGGCTTTGTTAACTTTTACACCACAGTTATGCAAAATGTCTGAAATTAAATACAATCGTGCAATCTTTTTCGTTAATGCAGTACTTTCATTTGAAACCGATTCCGTTATACATTCGGCAATTTCTTCTGCAGCATCACTGTGCTCGATACAAAATACCATTACCTCACCAATTTTATTTTTCTCAGGTGCTAAACCACGAATTAAATCTTCTAACCGATCACGCTGACTAAAAGCAGTATTTTAAACAACGTTAATAATTTAATAAATTATTCTTACGAGTTCGAAAGCGATCCTTTAGAATTTTCTTTGGCTTCATCTTCTCGTACTAATTCTTCGGGCATTCCTCCTGTATAGGAATTCATTATAGGTGGTTTCCAAATTGACCCATCTGCAATTATCCTTTTAATATTCTAAGAACCGAGATACTAAAACTTACTTACCTTTAAACATTCGAAACTCTTTTGTTTTCCATTCTTTTTGCGAATCACCATGTAAAATTGAAAATACTTTCCAACGATAGTAAATATGAGTTGGACTTTGGTTTTCGAACAAAAATCTACGAAAAATGTAACGTAAAAAAATTAAGTAAAAAATTCCGATTACTCACCTAAATTGGACATTATTAATTTCCCTGTTCATAATCATTGCTTCAAACATGGGTCCTTCCCTCACAACAAACTCTACCATTCTGTGTATAAGCATAAGTAAATTCCTATCGGTAGGTATAACAACTTTAACGACAGCTCTCGAAAGAATATCGTTCAATTCCTCTTGGCTTTTCGGTAAGATATCTCTGTCTTTTAAAGCCGGTTGCGCATTAAACGGTAAACCAGAAGGTGGAGGAGGCTGTGCAATTTCTAATAAAACTGGAGGTATATAAATTGGATGTGGCGGAATAATTACTGATTTTCCCCAACCTAACTTCATTTCATAACCGAAAATGTCCTTGCCATTTAAATTACGAAGGGCCCGTTCTCCGTCTTTGCGTGACATGTAAGCTACAAATCCGCAGTTTCGCCCCCTTGCTTTTTCTTCGTCCGAACGTGGCCACATTATTTTTATACTAGCGAGAGGTCCAAACCTCCCAAATATTTCCATAAGCTGCTGCTCTGTAATCTAAACGTTAAAAGTTAAAATAAAATCGAAAATTTTAATTAGCTATTACCTTTGGATTAAGATTTCCTAAATATAAATTTGTTGTCGTAGGGTCACCATTGTCAAACGAACCAATGTCGCCACTTTTCATAAATAAGTCAAGTTCGGATTCTATAGGAGTACGAATCGCGCCTTTATACTTGTGTCTTTCTTCCCTCTCTTCTTGAATTCTAGTAATTTTTTTTTAGTAATAAATATCATTATTTTAAATTTTTGTACTTACTGTCGTAGCTCTTCCATAAACGCTTCTAAATTACTTTTTGTAGATGGCTTTTTCTTCCCTAATCTTTCTGGTTTTTTATCGGATGACAGTAATTTGGCATAAGCCTGGGCACGTTCGGCAGAAGTCATAAGTTCTTGTGACGGTGTTATTCTTGAAGTTGGTTTATACAATTTTCCTTTGTCTTTCGTATCTTCCTCTGCAAAACATTGAAGCATAAATCAAACGTGAAACACTACAAATTTGAAACTTACTGCGTGCCCCAGCGTCGTACGTTCCTGCTTTGACCCACACCTTGCTACTTCCATTTAAGGGTGCTTCTTGAAATGTTTCTACAAATTCTTGAAAAACCTGCAACAAACAGATCGGTTAAGCTACATTATCAAATTACACGTCTTACGTACATGAGCAGCTGCTTTTTCCTCTTCCCTTTTACGTTGTTCTTCAAGTTCCCTTTTTGACAAGCCTCTTTTTCCCATTGTTCCAATTGAAAATGCTTTCAGTTTTTGTTCTGGGATGTTCTATTAATACAGATATATTACTTTTGTTCGCCAAACTAGTAAAATCATACTGACCTTTATTTTTTCTGCCATTTTTATGGGTTATTTGTGATTTTGTTAATTACAATGATTAAATTCGTTAATAAATAGTTTATTATTTTTCCTAAATTTTTTGTCTTGGCATATTTCTTTTCTATCGTGTCCACATTTCTGATTTGATTTAACGAAATGTGCATAAAATTATTCACAAATGACAAATTATCAATCCACAATAACTACAACAAGCATAACAGCAAAAGTATTTATAGCGGCACCATAGAAAAAAGATAGTAGTGTCTGTATTCTGTGAGCAGCACACAGCATAATGATAGCTGCTTTCGATTTACCCCTGATTTGCTGACAATTTCAGTTCCAGTTCCTCACCTCAGTTGGCACTTTCGATTTGATGATATTAATGAAAATAATGGGTTTGTTCCAACACAGCAAGAATCGATTCCGAACCGTCCAGAACTAGTTATTCAATTCAGTTGTTAATGTACTCTCAGCGAATGCGACGTAAGACGGTGTTGGTCAACCATTTCTCAGGGTTCTGCAGTTCTCGACTGCTGCTGGAACAGACCTAGAATTTTATCATCTCGGTTGGCTAATCGAAAGCAGCTAATTTACCAAAAAATTTGTGTTCAGTAGTCAGTCACTTGCTAGTGTTCAGTGCCCGATTGAACAAAAATAAATAGAGGGTAATTTTTTTTGTGACATTTTTATTCACAATTTGTTATTGGTCGAAGACCAAACAAAAAGAAGTAATAATCATTACACTATAGAAATAAATGAACGATTAAACACTGCTACTACTACTGTAGGTACCCCCCTCCCCCATAGAAAAAAAGACAACAATACTAATAATATCCGTAATGATTTGTGACAAAATATTAACAATTCAATTTTTCAAACTTAGAGCATCCTTGTTTTAGGTTTTTTAATACATAAATATTTGCCTATGTTTATAAACAAAATGACAGCAGCAGAAGAAGAGCAGCCGAATCTACACTTCTAAAATAGAGTACGAAAACCATAAACAAGAAGAAGAAGAAGAAGAATCTAAAATCTAACCAAATAGTAGTAAGTACTGTTCGATTTGATAATTTAATTAGTCTAGTGTCCATGACCTATAATGCATATAAAAATTATACGACATTAACGAAATTTAGTTGTATGAATACCGTAGACAAATTAAAATATTTCTAATATAAATATCTAAATCAACAGGCAACTGTATTATCGGTTGACTTGTTCTGTTTTCTGCTGATTCTATTTTAAAGTTTTGCAGATGACATAAGTGTAGTTTAATATAAAATATGACTAAATAACCAATACAGTATTTAAAAAATGCAGTAAAATCTATGTTACATTAATGGTGTGTGATATCATCTACATCATTATGTTGGCGGATGTACCAAAGGAGTTTAAAAGATATTCAAAACATTGTCAGAGTCTCAGAAGGATTTTGCAAGACACTCGGTCTTCTCTCGAAGATATCAATAATGTTTTGCAGTTAGTACGTAAGTTGTACAAACAAAAATTATAATAAAGTTGGGTAATAATATACATATTCTAATAGGGGATATTAAAGAAGATTTATTAAATTTAGATATTATAGAGAATCTTAACGCTAAAATCGATAGAACACCTACTCTTTTAATCTTTGGACAAAACTGTCATGCTAAAGCGTTATTTGTTAATACTTTATTGGGACAAACTATTTTACCACAGTTCAGCACTAGGTGGAGATATGTAAGTATCCAGGTCAATTTTCACAAACATTTAATGTTTATTTAGCATTTTTATGTGTCCTCTTTTTTGTTAATAAAGATAACTTTTATGTATGGACATTCAAAAAATATCCGATTAACACTTGAACATGATATTGAAATCGTCGAACAGTTAAAAGCTCACGAAAAACCATGGATAACAATACCAGAGGAAGATCTGCAAAGGAACGATGACGAGTCATTATTAGACCATTGTCCAGCAGTGGAAGTCGATTTAAATCATTCGATATTAAAAGAAAATATGAAAATTATGGTGCCTGCAGATTGTGAAGTTGAAGAACTAACGGAAGCCTTGAGCAAATATGTAAATAATATTCTACCAATCGTGATCTACTCAGTATATGAAGAAGTTTTAAATGATACTGTAAGAGGAAGCGCTGCTAAGTTAATTAATTAAGAGATTAATATTTCTTTTTCAGAACATTCAAGAAATTCGTAAACTAAAAGATATGTTTAAGATACCATTCTTATTCGTAAGTGTGTCAAATAGTGAGCCTTCAACGTTTTGTTCGGAATCATTAACTGAATCGGAACAACATTCAATGGGAGGTAACATTGGTCAGAAATATTCAAAATTACAAAATCTTCAAGATCAACTAATAAGACTGGGTATGTATTGAATTATTTTGCAACACTTGTAATTTAATAAAATCATTTTAGGGTTCATAAATGAAAATTTTAAGACTGATGAATTTGTGAAACGGAAATCTTTATGCTTAGATTGCTCTTTAGATACTTTGATTTGTGATAAAAAAATGAATGAAGAGTTTATATTGTATATAAGTGAAGTTTTGAAATCGAGTGTCCTAAAAATGGCTGGAAAATTAAGTGAGGTATAAGGGAAAGATTTATGGTTTATATTTTTTTAATAACTTTTTATCGTAGATTCATACGAAATGTTTGAGAAAATTTATACTCTGTGCTTTTGATATGGCACGTGAAATTCAGATAACTCCAAAACGTATTTTATATGCCCAAGAGATAGAATTGAAGCTTTATAAAACTTTAATGAAAATAGCATGTGAGCAACAAGAAGCAATAACAGCGATCATACAGCGTACTCTTCAGGATATGAAATCAAATGTTGCAGAAGTTCTTGAAGGCTACAATCACAATAGTAAGTAACATATTGTAAATAATCCAAAGTTTTACTTTCTTTGTTAACCAAGTATGTTTTTTACAGATGCGAACCACTTAAGTGCAAAAATGGCAACAATGGAGATTCAGCAACTAGTTTTGAGGAGGTTAAGCACCTCAGTAGCTACTCAAATTGTACAGTCCGTAGGTTGTTTACAGGAAAGCTTCACCGGAACTCTACAAAGGTGTCTTGAAAGCCTAGAAAAAAATTGCCATGAATCAGAAGGTAACCTGTCTGCGTCTGATGCTGTGAAACAAATAATTAGCGCTGCTTATAGTATCGATTTAAAATCGTCAACATCATTCTCAATCGTACACACTCTGATGGATCGCCTTCGGACATTACTATCTACATTCGCTTTACCATGGTCTTCTTCGAGCCAAGTACAATGCAATTTCCAATGGCAGTTGCAAGTTGTCACAAATATGATAGATAAACTGAGTGCATCTAAACTTGCAAAAACGATATCTGTGCAGTTCCAAGAACACGTCAAATCTTCCCATGAAGCATTTCAGTCTGCAATGCGCTCCTTAGAGAGTCAGCTGACTGGACAGTTGGAGCAGACAGAAGAGCAACGAATAGCTATAAGAAAACGGCACGCTCCTCGCTTTGCTCGATTAGCTCTGGAAAGTACATCTCTGTGTGATTTAATACGATACGGAATGCCGAAACAAATCAAAGAAATCGGGAGAGGGCAATATGGTGTTGTTTCGTCATGTGAACCCTGGGGGCGAATAAACCCATGTGCTTTTAAGTCTGTTGTGCCCCCTGACGACCGACATTGGAATGACTTAGCTATGGAATTTTTTTATACAAGGTATGACATTACTAAAGTTTTTTTGCACAGCAATAGAATCAACATATGTTTAAAGTACTTTAACGACACAATAACTTTCAAAAGGTATACATAATAATATATAAAGTTAACTTGTGAAAATATTTCACGATAAAGATGAATCGTGTCCAGAATTTCTAGACCATCACTCACTAATTATTTTTATGTAGGACGATACCGGAGCATCCAAGGATTGTGAAACTAAGAGGGTCAGTAGTAGATTATACTTATGGCGGAGGCACTTCACCTGCTGTCCTTCTAATAATGGTAAGGATGACGAGAGATTTGTATTGCGGACTTCGCAGTTGTCTGTCTTGGGTAGCGCGGCTACAAATTGCAATAGATGTTATCGAGGGAATTAGATATCTCCATAGCCAAGGACTTGTTCACAGGGACATCAAATTAAAAAATGTGCTTGTAAGATTTATTTTATTTTTATTTTTGGCAAAGTAATGTGATTAATTGATTTTTCAGCTGGACAACAAAGATAGAGCAAAACTGACAGATTTTGGTTTTTGCATACCAGAAGCGATGATGTCAGGCAGTATAGTGGGTACTCCCGTTCACATGGCACCAGAACTTCTAAGTGGACGTTATGATTCAAGTGTTGATGTCTACGCTTTTGGAATTCTCTTTTGGTACATTTGCGCTGGTCAAGTCAGGCTTCCAACACATTTTGATCAATTTCAAAATAAAGAACAATTATGGAATAATGTCAGGAGAGGTACAGTGCATTGTATTTCTGTATCAGCTTAACGTAATATATTTTTTGTTTATTTAGGAACCAGACCTGAGTGTTTGTCACATTTTGATGAAGCATGTTGGAATCTTATGGAGCAGTGCTGGGCAGCTGAACCAAGTGAGAGACCTTTGCTGGGCTACGTTCAGCCACAACTAGAAGCGATATATACGAAAGCAAAATCTGAACACTCAGGCAAGTTATCCAGTTGTAGTTATAGTCGACCATTCCAACACAAATTAAAGTTTAATGAGGATGATTACTGTTACAGTAATTTCAACTTTGCCTGTTTACGAGAGTACTGATTTTTTTTTTAACTATTTGTTGCACATAATTTTACTGTTGTAAACTTTAGTTATTTTTAAATACCTGTAGTAATTAGATTGCGGGCTTTTAGTATAATTTTATATCACTATAGAAACAAAGTGTCTAGGCAATACAATTGTAAGTGAATGCTTTACCTCATTGTTTTAATAATGGCATATACATTGACATATGTAACAAATTTTTTGAAAAAAATTATTTATGGTTTTTATTTACTAAAAGTCCGCACTCTTGTATTAATAATTAGTTATTTTTATGGTTTTTTGGACTCATTACTTTGAATGTATAGTTAATATTTAATTGTTTGCTAACGAAATGAAAACGCTGTTAATGAAATAGGGTCAGGTTCAGTATCAATTTTGGATGCTCTTTTATCAGCAACTAATGAGTCCACTCAAATAACGAGTTTTTAATATTAGCAGGGTGTATATCAATATTGGAACACCCCGAAAACCTGAAATTATCAGAAATTACCAGGGAAGTTAACCTGAAATTTTTGAAAATTATGAAATGGTGGTATGATTTATTGGTTGTCGGTCATATATTAGTTTGAAGCTGGGTTCATACACCCACAAATTATATATTGCAATTATTATTCTGATTTACGTAAATATATTAAAATGAGCTTCATATCAAATTTTACTTGTAAATTAATTGGAAAATATTGATTGGAAATTGAAAACTCAAATAGAGACCAAATTTTTGTTCAAATCTACCTGAAAAGCTTAAGAATTTTTGGTCAAAATTTGGTATACACTCTGTATTAGGACATTGTTACTTTGAATCATTAACTAGTAATACTTTGTAATGATTGCTTATTCTTTTTTACATTATATAATTTGACTTGGATTCATTATTTCAGATTCCTAAATGGAGGAAGAATATATCATCACTTTATTAATTGTGTATGCAAGTTGTAAATTATTTTTATATTTAAATGTAAATTTTATAATTATTTTTATTATATTAGTTTTCATAAGTCTTTGTTTTATTTCTATTTTTATTTTGCACGGAATATCAAAGTTTCATTTCAGCTATACTCCTAATACTACGTTTTAATAGTAAATTTCATGAAATATCAGTGGTAACATTTTGTATTAGGATCGCATAAGGTTGAGGAGATATGGGACACAATTTTAGGTAAAAACATGGATTTAATAGTAAATTTTGTAAATAGCAGTGTTAACATTTTGTATCGGGATAGCAGAAAGTCGAGGAGGTATGGTGAATCAATTTTACTCCTAATACGTGACATTAATAGCAAATTTTGTCAGTAGTGCCGCTAACATTTTGTATCGGGATAGCAGAAAGTCGAGGAGGTATGGGGATACAATTTTTCTCCTAATATGTGACTTTAACTGCAAATTTCGTCAGTAGTTTGTATCAGGATAGCAGAAAGTCGAGGAGGTATGGGGATGCAATTTTACTAATAATACATGACTTTAACAGCAAATTTTGTCAGTAGCGATCCTAACAATTTGTATCAGGATAGCAGAAAGTCGAGGAGGTATGGGGATACAATTTTACTCCTAATATGTGACTTTAACTGCAAATTTTGTCAGTAGCGCAGCTAACATTTTCTATCAGGATAGCAGAAAGTCGGGGAGGTATGGGGATGCAATTTTACTAATAATACATGACTTTAACAGCAAATTTTGTCAGTAGCGATCCTAACAATTTGTATCAGGATAGCAGAAAGTCGAGGAGGTATGGGGATGCAATTTTACTAATAATACATGACTTTAACAGCAAATTTTGTCAGTAGCGCCGCTAACATTTTGTATCGGGATAGCAGAAAGTCGAGGAGGTTTGGGGATACAATTTTACACATAATACTTGACTTTAATAGCAAATCTCGTCAGTGGCGCAGCTAACATTTTGTATCAGGATAGCAGAAAGTCGAAGAGGTATGGGGATACAATTTTACTAATAATACATGACTTTAACAGCAAATTTTGTCAGTAGCGCCGCTAACTTTTTGTATCAGGATAGCAGAAAGTCGAGGAGGTATGGGGATACAATTTTACTAATAATACATGACTTTAACAGCAAATGTTGTCAGTAGCGATTCTAACAATTTGTATCAGGATAGCAGAAAGTCGAGGAGGTATGGGGATACAATTTTTCTCCTAATATGTGACTTTAACTGCAAATTTCGTCAGTAGCGAGGCTAACATTTTGTATCAGGATAGCAGAAAGTCGAAGAGGTATGGGGATACAATTTTACTAATAATACATGACTTTAACAGCAAATTTTGTCAGTAGCGCCGCTAACTTTTTGTATCAGGATAGCAGAAAGTCGAGGAGGTATGGGGATACAATTTTACTAATAATACATGACTTTAACAGCAAATGTTGTCAGTAGCGATTCTAACAATTTGTATCAGGATAGCAGAAAGTCGAGGAGGTATGGGGATACAATTTTTCTCCTAATATGTGACTTTAACTGCAAATTTCGTCAGTAGCGAGGCTAACAGTTTGTATCAGGATAGCAGAGAGTCGAGGAGGTATGGTGGTACAATTTTACACATAATACTTGACTTTAATAGCAAATCTCGTCAGTGCCGCAGCTAACATTTTGTATCAGGATAGCAGAAAGTCGAGGAGGTATGGGGATGCAATTTTACTAATACATGATTTTAACAGCAAATTTTGTCAGTAGCGGTCCTAACAGTTTGTATCAGGATAACAGAAAGTCGATGAGGTATGGGGATACAATTTTACTCTTAATATATGACTTTAACTGCAAATTTTGTCAGTAGCGAGGCTAGCAGTTTGTATCAGGATAGCAGAAACTCGAGGAAGTATGGGGATGCAACTTTACTAATAATACTTGACTTTAACAGCAAATTTCGTCAGTAGCGATCCTAACAGTTTGTATCAGGATAGCAGAAAGTCGAGGAAGTATGAGGATACAATTTTACTAATAATACATTATTTTAACAGCAAATTTCGTCAGTAGCGATCCTAACAGTTTGTATCAGGATAGCAGAAAGTCGAGAAGGTATGGGGACACAATTTTACTAATAATACATGACTTTAACATCAAATTTTGTCAGTAGCGATCCTAACAGTTTGTATCAGGATAGCAGAAAGTCGAGGAGGTATGGGGATACAATTTTACTCCTAATACGTGACCTTTAACAGCAAATATAGTCAGTAGCGACGCTAACAATTTGTATCAGGATAGCAGAAAGTCGAGGAGGTATGCGGATACAATTTTCTCCTAATATGCTTGACTTTAATAGCAAATCTCGTCAGTAACGACGCTAAAAGTTTGTATCAGGATAGCAGAAAGTCGAGGAGGTATGGGGATGCAATTTTACTAATAATACATGACTTTAACAGCAAATTTTGTCAGTAGCGCCGCTAACATTTTGTATCGGGATAGCAGAAAGTCGAGGAGGTTTGGGGATACAATTTTACTAATACATGATTTTAACAGAAAATTTTGTCAGTGGCGCAGCTAACATTTTGTATCAGGATAGCAGAAAGTCGAAGAGGTATGGGGATACAATTTTACTAATAATGACTTTAACAGCAAATTTTGTCAGTAGCGCCGCTAACTTTGTATCAGGATAGCAGAAAGTCGAGGAGGTATGGGGATACAATTTTACTAATAATACATGACTTTAACAGCAAATGTTGTCAGTAAGCGATTCTAACAATTTGTATCAGGATAGCAGAAAGTCGAGGAGGTATGGGGATACAATTTTTCTCCTAATATGTGACTTTAACTGCAAATTTCGTCAGTAGCGAGGCTAACATTTTGTATCAGGATAGCAGAAAGTCGAGAGGTATGGGGATACAATTTTACTAATAATACATGACTTTAACAGTAAATTTTGTCAGTAGCGCCGCTAACATTTTGTATCAGGATAGCAGAAAGTCGAGGAGGTATGGGGATACAATTTTACTAATAATACATGACTTTAACAGCAAATGTTGTCAGTAGCGATTCTAACAATTTGTATCAGGATAGCAGAAAGTCGAGGAGGTATGGGGATACAATTTTCTCCTAATATGTGACTTTAACTGCAAATTTGTCAGTAGCGAGGCTAACAGTTTGTATCAGGATAGCAGAGAGTCGAGGAGGTATGGTGGTACAATTTTACACATAATACTTGACTTTAATAGCAAATCTCGTCAGTGCCGCAGCTAACATTTTGTATCAGGATAGCAGAAAGTCGAGGAGGTATGGGGATGCAATTTTACTAATAATACATGACTTTAACAGCAAATTTTGTCAGTGCGATCCTAACAATTTGTATCAGGATAGCAGAAAGTCGAGGAGGTATGGGGATACAATTTTACTAATATGTGACTTTAACTGCAAATTTTTTCAGTAGCTCAGCTAACATTTTCTATCAGGATAGCAGAAAGTCGGGGAGGTATGGGGATGCAATTTTACTAATAATACATGACTTTAACAGCAAATTTTGTCAGTAGCGATCCTAACAATTTGTATCAGGATAGCAGAAAGTCGAGGAGGTATGGGGATGCAATTTTACTAATAATACATGACTTTAACATCAAATTTTGTCAGTAGCGCAGCTAACATTTTGTATCAGGATAGCAGAAAGTCGAGGAGGTATGGGGATACAATTTTACACATAATACTTGACTTTAATAGCAAATCTCGTCAGTGGCGCAGCTAACATTTTGTATCAGGATAGCAGAAAGTCGAGGAGGTATGGGGATACAATTTTACTAATAATACATGACTTTAACAGCAAATTTTGTCAGTAGCGATCCTAACAATTTGTATCAGGATAGCAGAAAGTCGAGGAGGTATGGGGATGCAATTTTACTAATAATACATGACTTTAACAGCAAATTTTGTCAGTAGCGCCGCTAACAGTTTGTATCAGGATAGCAGAAAGTCGAGGAGGTATGGGTACACAATTTTACTCCTAATACGTGACCTTAAGAGCAAATATAGTCAGTAGCGACGCTAGCAGTTTGTATCAGGATAGCAGAAAGTCGAGGAGGTTTGCGGAAACAATTTTACACATAATACTTGACTTTAATAGCAAATCTCGTCAGTAACGACGCTAAAAGTTTGTATCAGGATAGCAGAAAGTCGAGGAGGTATGGGGATGCAATTTTACTAATAATACATGACTTTAACAGCAAATTTTGTCAGTAGCGATACTAACATTTTGTATCAGGATAAAAGAAAGTCGAGGAGGTTTGGGGATACAATTTTACACATAATACTTGACTTTAATAGCAAATCTCGTCAGTGGCGCAGCTAACATTTTGTATCAGGATAGCAGAAAGTCGAAGAGGTATGGGGATACAATTTTACTAATAATACATGACTTTAACAGCAAATTTTGTCAGTAGCGCCGCTAACTTTTTGTATCAGGATAGCAGAAAGTCGAGGAGGTATGGGGATACAATTTTACTAATAATACATGACTTTAACAGCAAATGTTGTCAGTAGCGATTCTAACAATTTGTATCAGGATAGCAGAAAGTCGAGGAGGTATGGGGATACAATTTTTCTCCTAATATGTGACTTTAACTGCAAATTTCGTCAGTAGCGAGGCTAACAGTTTGTATCAGGATAGCAGAGAGTCGAGGAGGTATGGTGGTACAATTTTACACATAATACTTGACTTTAATAGCAAATCTCGTCAGTGCCGCAGCTAACATTTTGTATCAGGATAGCAGAAAGTCGAGGAGGTATGGGGATACAATTTTACTAATAATACATGACTTTAACAGCAAATTTTGTCAGTAGCGATCCTAACAATTTGTATCAGGATAGCAGAAAGTCGAGGAGGTATGGGGATACAATTTTACACATAATATTTGACTTTAACTGCAAATTTTGTCAGTAGCGCAGCTAACATTTTCTATCAGGATAGCAGAAAGTCGAGGAGGTATGGGGATACAATTTTACTAATAATACATGACTTTAACAGCAAATGTTGTCAGTAGCGATTCTAACAATTTGTATCAGGATAGCAGAAAGTCGAGGAGGTATGGGGATGCAATTTTACTAATAATACATGACTTTAACAGCAAATTTTGTCAGTAGCGCCGCTAACATTTTGTATCGGGATAGCAGAAAGTCGAGGAGGTTTGGGGATACAATTTTACACATAATACATGACTTTAACAGCAAATTTTGTCAGTAGCGCCGCTAACTTTTTGTATCAGGATAGCAGAAAGTCGAGGAGGTATGGGGATACAATTTTACTAATAATACATGACTTTAACAGCAAATTTCGTCAGTAGCGAGGCTAACATTTTGTATCAGGATAGCAGAAAGTCGAGGAGGTATGGGGATACAATTTTACTAATAATACATGACTTTAACAGCAAATGTTGTCAGTAGCGATTCTAACAATTTGTATCAGGATAGCAGAAAGTCGAGGAGGTATGGGGATACAATTTTTCTCCTAATATGTGACTTTAACTGCAAATTTTGTCAGTAGCTAATCTAACAATTTCTATAAGGATAGCAGAAAGTCGAGGAGGTATGGGGATGCAATTTTACACATAATACTTGACTTTAAGCAAATCTCGTCAGTGCCGCAGCTAACAATTTGTATCAGGATAGCAGAAAGTCGAGGAGGTATGGGGATGCAATTTTACTAATACATGATTTTAACAGCAAATTTTGTCAGTAGCGGTCCTAACAGTTTGTATCAGGATAACAGAAAGTCGATGAGGTATGGAGATACAATTTTACTCTTAATATGTGACTTTAACTGCAAATTTTGTCAGTAGCGAGGCTAGCAGTTTGTATCAGGATAGCAGAAACTCGAGGAAGTATGGGGATACAATTTTACTAATAATACATGACTTTAACAGCAAATTTTGTCAGTAGCGATCCTAAGAGTTTGTATCAGGATAGCAGAAAGTCGAGGAAGTATGAGGATACAATTTTACTAATAATACATTATTTTAACAGCAAATTTCGTCAGTAGCGATCCTAACAGTTTGTATCAGGATAGCAGAAAGTCGAGAAGGTATGGGGACACAATTTTACACATAATACTTGACTTTAACAGCAAATTTCGTCAGTAGCGATCCTAACAGTTTGTATCAGGATAGCAGAAAGTCGAGGAGGTATGGGGACACAATTTTACTCCTAATACGTGACCTTAAGAGCAAATATAGTCAGTAGCGACGCTAGCAGTTTGTATCAGGATAGCAGAAAGTCGAGGAGGTTTGCGGAAACAATTTTACACATAATACTTGACTTTAATAGCAAATCTCGTCAGTAACGACGCTAAAAGTTTGTATCAGGATAGCAGAAAGTCGAGGAGGTATGGGGATACAATTTTACTCCTAATACGTGAGGTTAACAGCAAATTTCGTCACTGGCGACGCTAACAGTTTGTATCAGGATAGCAGAAAGTCGAGGAGGTATGGGGATACAATTTTACACATAATACGTGACTTTAACAGCAAATTTCGTCAGTAGCGATCCTAACAGTTTGTATTAGGATAGCAGAAAGTCGAGGAGATATGGGGACACAATTTTACACGTAATACATGACTTTAATAACAAATTTTGTGAGTAGCGATGCTATCATTTTGTATCAGGATAGCAGAAAATCGAGGAGATATGCGGACACAATTTTACTGCGTTACGTCTCACCCAATTCACCGGTAGCACCTAACTATGGCAGCAGATCGCCATAGCAGGACCGCTAACCGATCTTCTGTCGGTGCAAGCGAAGCTACAAACACAGTGAACGACTGAAACAGTTACGCAGGTGTGTTGTGTCGAGCAATAAAATCGCGTGTGTTATGGTCAAGTCAAGGTCGATTTCGTAGAGGTATGTTAATTGTGATAGGATACTGCGTTACGTCTCACCCAATTCACTAGCAACACCGAATTATGGCAGCTGATGGCCATAGCCAAGACCACCAACCGATCCCATGTCGGTGCAAGCAAAGTTACAAACACGGTGAACGGCTGAAACAGTTACGCAGATATGTTGTGTTTGGGTCGAGCTATAAAATCGCGTGTGTTATGGTCAAGTCAAGGTCGATTTCGTATAGGTATGTTAATTGTGATTGGATACTTACCCGATTCACCGGCAACTAAGCTATTTTATATTTCTATAAAATTTAAATTCTATAGGTTTATTAAATTTATATTCGTTGTCTCTTTTTCCCATTTTGCCTTCCCAGTTCCCATATGTTTAGAGTTGGAAGGTTCTGTAAACAGCGATAGCGTGCTTGAGCAATTTCTACACGTGTGTGGTAGTAGTAAAAAAAAATCTTATTTTTGAATGAAATTTTCAAAAACGAAATTTTTCTGAAAAATTTTTCGGGCAACTATCGGTCTCAGCAGGTCGGGAATGAATCCCCCTATACATTCCTCCCTGGTGTTTCTAAGAGGTACCTGGAGCCGTTTTGCTCTAAAACGAACGGTTTTCGAGATATTTGGATTTTTCTAAAATTATAGGCTATTTTCGGGACGTCATAACTCCCTTATTATTCGACGCAGTGCGACGCGGTTTGTTTCATTCGAAAGCTCTCTCGAAATGCTAATTTGACCTGTCTTTTAGTTTTTCCGTATCTGCAACCGTTCGAGAGTTACGGTCGATCGAAGTTTTGGATTTTTCACGCCTACAGCAGTAGTCGAGCAGAAAACCGACGCAGATACCGGTTACAAATTAGCGTCTGCAGCGTCCTTAACGGTATTTTAGCCGGCCGCGATCGATACATTATCGCGTGGAAATTTTTGACGAAATTTTTACAAGAGAAATTTTCAAAAACGAATTTTTTCTGAAAAATTTTTCGGGCAACTACCGGTCTCAGCAGGTCGGGAATGAATCCCTCTATACATTCCTCCCTGGTGTTTCTAAGAGGTACCTGGAGCCGTTTTGCTCTAAAACGAACGGTTTTCGAGATATTTGGATTTTTCTAAAATTATAGGCTATTTTCGGGACGTCATAACTCCCTTATTATTCGACGCAGTGCGACGCGGTTTGTTTCATTCGAAAGCTCTCTCGAAATGCTAATTTGACCTGTCTTTTAGTTTTTCCGTATCTGCAACCGTTCGAGAGTTACTGTCGATCGAAGTTTTGGATTTTTCACGTCAACGGCAGCCGTCGAGCAGAAAACCGACGCCACCGACGCCGATACCGTTTACAAAATAGTGTCTGCAGCGTCCTTAACGGTATTTTAGCCGGCCGCGATCGATACATTATCGCGTGGAAATTTTTGAGAAATTTTAACATGGGAAATTTTCAAAAACGAATTTTTTCTGAAAAATTTTTCGGGCAACTATCGGTCTCAGCAGGTCGGGAATGAATCCCCCTTTACATTCCTCCCTGGTGTTTCTAAGAGGTACCTGGAGCCGTTTTGCTCTAAAACGAACGGTTTTCGAGATATTTGGATTTTTCTAAAATTATAGGCTATTTTCGGGACGTCATAACTCCCTTATTATTCGACGCAGGGGGACGCGGTTTGTTTCATTCGAAAGCTCTCTCGAAATGCTAATTTGACCTGTCTTTTAGTTTTTCCGTATCTGCAACCGTTCGAGAGTTACGGTCGATCGAAGTTTTGGATTTTTCACGCCTACAGCAGTAGTCGAGCAGAAAACCGACGCAGATACCGGTTACAAAATAGCGTCTGCAGCGTCCTTAACGGTATTTTAGCCGGCCGCGATCGATACATTATCGCGTGGAAATTTTTGACGAAATTTTTACAAGAGAAATTTTCAAAAACGAATTTTTTCTGAAAAATTTTTCGGGCAACTATCGGTCTCAGCAGGTCGGGAATGAATCCCCCTATACATTCCTCCCGGTGTTTCTAAGAGGTACCTGGAGCCGTTTTGCTCTAAAACGAACGGTTTTCGAGATATTTGGATTTTTCTAAAATTATAGGCTATTTTCGGGACGTCATAACTCCCTTATTATTCGACGCAGTGCGACGCGGTTTGTTTCATTCGAAAGCTCTCTCGAAATGCTAATTTGACCTGTCTTTTAGTTTTTCCGTATCTGCAACCGTTCGAGAGTTACGGTCGATCGAAGTTTTGGATTTTTCACGTCAACGGCAGCCGTCGAGTAGAAAACCAACGCCGATACTGTTTACAAAATAGCGTCTGCAGCGTCCTCAACGGTATTTTAGCCGGCCGCGATCGATACATTATCGCGCGGAAATTTTTGACGAAATATTTACAAGGGAAATTTTCAAAAACAAATTTTGAAAACCGTATTTAAAAATTATCGCATATTTTTTGCTTTCAAAGTTTAGTAACAAACATACCAGAATTGAATTTAGGAATGCTCAAATAGTCTAGCAAAATTGAAGCGCCACTAGAACAGACAGATTTCGGACCGTTTCTGTTCTATAGTTTGAATAAAAAATTAAAAAGGGTAACATTTTCGAACCAAAAAAAAAAGTTGAACTAATAGTTATATTCTAGAGACAAGTAGAAAAAAACTATAACACCATATCTTTCCAGTAGGTTCCGAAATGGATGAAGTATTGAGATGATTTTATTGAATTTTGTGCAATTTCATATTCTACTGACTAATTTGATCTTCCTCAGTCCATTTCTAAGAAGGTAAAGTAAAGTATAACAGCCGTATTAACGTACCTACGTCACTGCCAGTTCATGATTGGAATTGATTTTAGCAGGTGGTTAAAAGACGGTTTAATATATTTTAACACTTCATTACCCTTACACTGCTGGTGCTTTACCACTACAGATAAGGCTACGAGAAAATCGTTTCAAAGACGTAAAAGTTATTCACTTCCCAACCGGCTTTCATTTGGTGAGCATTCCAGTGAGAATTCGCACAGAATGCATAAAATTGAAGAACGTTTGAATACTATTTTGCGAAAAGCTCAAAATTCATCAGAAATTTCGGATATACACTTTTGTAAATTAGATGTCACTAATAAATTGGCCACATTCGCTTTTTTAAATTTAAACCAGTGTAAAGTTAAATTTTGTATCTTAGTTCTAGTTTTGGCACATTTTTTATATAATAGTGACGCATTTAATAGTTCTGATGAGGTAAGATCTACAACTGTTTAATAAATAATACTTAGATATAGAGGTGTGTAGCAAAAAAATATAAGTATTGGAATTTTGCATGAATATGAAATATTAATATAGTTTTTTTATGATGAATAAATACAAATATTAAATTTCATTATAAAAATTATAGATATTTATGTATTAACATTTTGCAAATTTGTTTTCAGTGTATTTTAGAGATGCCTCCAGATGCATCTAAGATATTTCGAGAGCCAGAGAGTTGTGACATATGTAATAAAGTAGACCAAATTGATAAAGTTGGAAACATTTCAGCATTAGACTTTTATGAGAAATATGCAAGAGCAGCAAAACCTTTAGTTGTAAATGATGGAGCTGTATCTTGGCGAGCGCTTAAGGCATTTGATTTTGATTTTTTTAAGAACTTATACAAATCAGTAGACATCAAGAAAAACAGTAGAACCAACTGTCAATTTTTCCCTTATAAAACTGAATTTAAATCCTTAGAGGAAGTGTTTGAAATGACAACTGAAAGATCAAAATTGGCTCCTGGCGAAAAGTCTTGGTATATAGGATGGAATAATTGCAACGATGAAGCTGGAAAAGTTTTGCAGCAATACTACAAAAAGCCATATTTTCTGTCCAATAACTCTGAAAATATTGCTATGAGCTGGATATTTATGGGAGGACCTGGACACGGTGCTCATATGCACGTAAGATTCCACAAAAATTATACTCCAAATTTTGTAATTGTTTCCTGCAATTGTAGGTAGACAATGTCCACTATCCTTCTTGGCAAGCTCAACTAAAAGGTAAAAAACTTTGGAAATTGGCTCCACCTCCAGAATGCCTATATAAATGTAAAACACTTGACATTGTTGTGGAACCTGGTGAAATTAGTAAGCAGTGTTTATTTTATGTTATCTGTTAGGTACATAAATATTTAAATAAAAATGTATTTATTTTATTTAACAATAGTAATAGTCCAATAAATTTTTAGTTGTTGTCGATACAAACCGATGGTACCATCAAACTTTCATCCTTCCAGGAGAAATAAGTATCACAATTGGATCTGAATTCGATTAAAAAGTTGGTATGCATTTGTATTATAATTATTGTTTATATTTAATATAATTATACTGAACAAGCTGTGTAACATTTAAATGTAAATAAATATCTTCAATCAATAATAATATTTTAATAAAAATTTTGTTCTCCAATACAAGCTATTGATCAACACAATATAGTCTTGACACGGTATTTATACATATTCGATTGAAGTCAAACAATGTAGTACGAAGATAAATATATTTCAACACACCTTTACAATTTACAACATAATCAACTAGATTTTAAAATACGTTTTATTCCATAGAAGTTTCTTCTACGATATCTACGCAAGGTAAATTCCAATTATATTTTTCGATTAACATCTGATAAAGTTGCGGTGATGTTTTGTGAATAGTTGTGAAAAAGTCGATGTCGTCATCTGTCAAATCATATTTGTTGTTCAAATTTAAGTTCAGGATAGTAAAAAACGTTGGAGGTAATTGTTCTTTCAAAGAATTCAATAAAATGTTAACATCCGGCTTAGCATCTATGAACGCTTTTTGCTTCAACATTCTTTTAATGGAAGCGATATCGCGGCTGTGTTGTTTTATTTTACGTAGATAATTCCTCGAAACTGATTTGTCGATAACGCTTTTCGGTATAACTTTTGTATTCACTGACCGAGACACCGACCTTTTCTGATGATTATCTATATCCGATTCTTCATAGATCAAATCCGGCCTTTGAGGCTCGTAGTGCATAGATTCCATTTCATGTACCATATTATGTGGGGAAATTTGGTGAATGAGACTTTTATTTAGGACATTTTCGTGGTAGTCGGGAAGTTCCTTTTTTATTATGTGTGTGTAATCGTGTGAATCTCCGCCTTCGCTTATTCTTTCTTCAAGTGTTTTCGATGAGTTCGGTAAACTTTCATTTTTAAGCGACGAAAATACAAGTTTATTTTCAGCACTTGTGGAAGGTTTCGAGGTCGATATTATTTGTTTTGGCGATTTGGAATTGGTAGGCACAATATCTCCATTTTTATAAATGTAAGACTCAACTTTTTGAGACCTATTAAACATTGTGTCTGTATCTAAAACAAAGATGGTTCCATCAGCATTAGCAGGCAAAACCTGAACATCCTGTAGATGAGACGATAAATATAAAGGCGCTTCTATAGGTTCATGATGAGGTTCTGTTTTACAATCTCCGTCTAAATTAGGAACTGCGCCTTGTATCAATCGTTTCTTTTGGCTATTTGGAAACCATTTGTCTTCAAAGTGTACCTCACATATCACTTTATTTCTTAACTGATCTTCTTCTAAATCGCAGAAATGTGGCTTATTTGCGTTTTCAATCCATAATTTACACCGTTCTTTGTGTTTAACGGGGTAATGGAAGAAATGTACATTTTCTGTAGTTTTAGTAGTGTTCGTGCAGTTTTTATATGAGCATCTGCACCCACCCATCTCTAAAATTGATAAATAAACCGATATAAATAAATAAAATATGTAAACGAATCCATTAAAATTGTTATTATAGGTTAAACTAAACATGATATGGAATTCATTACTAAATAATTCAAAAAGGTTTTACATACCTAAATTTTATTAAAAATTAAATGTTAAACTAAATCTGTTGGAAATAGTAACATTTTCTAAATAAAAACAGCTTCGTGCTTTGTTTTCGCAAAACCACAGAACACTAGTACTAAAAGCTATAGAACGAACGCACAAATACAAACACAAAACTGACATCTATTTCTTCTTCTTCTTCTTCTAATCTATATTGATGGCTTAGTCTGCCACATAAGTGAAGGTATTTGGCCAGTTTCTCATTTTATATAATCCACATGACTAAAGTTCCGCAGGGGATGTGGCATTGCTGAGTTGACATGTATTTAATTATTGCTGCTTTATATTTAACGTTTTGTACGGCACCAGAATACAGCCACAGCAGTTCTTTTTGAAATGGGCGTCAGGCACAATAGCAGTACAACTTCGTTTTTTGTATTCCATTCCCTCACAGATCATTGGCCGAAAAAAAACTTCCCCTAAACCTTTACCAGTGTTTATAAACACTGCCTTTACCATAAATTCGTCCGTTTGCCAATAAACAGGATCTCTGTTCGCGCCATTCTTGGCACGCGAGCTAGACTAAGACTAATGGGATTTCTACTAGAAAGGTTTATTTCTGAGCTAAACGGACAAAGTCAACGTTGACTGAAATATTATAACAAGACGTCTCGCTTTACGGGCAAAAACGTATACGGACGATTGACTTAACGATAGATGTGCTAGTGTCGGCCACCTGTAGTTAAGTCAAAAAGCTGCGTCGCGATGCTCTGCATATTTTGGTTTGGAAATTGGCTAGGTTTGCTGGTTTACAGTGGCGTTTCGTTAGGAACTAGGTATGTTTAAAAGAGAAAATAATTTTAAAAACCATACTACACAGAATGTATACAAGTCATTGGAAAAAACATTGTCGTGTTTTGTATTTATTTATAAATTAACAAATAATATTTTTTTTATAAACTAAGGATTTTAATTATTATGCCGATATAATGGTCTGTAAAAATATAAGTTTTTGGCTGAATTCACTGGTACCGACAAAAAATTGTACTAGTCGGTGAAGTTTTTGTGCAAGCATTAATAATTAAAGCTGACGATAATTTATTTTTGATTGAATGTTTTTTTATACAGTTATATAAAAAACTATGTACGTATTTGAGCCAAGTGGAGTAAAAATTTGCTTTGATCAAAATGAACATTTTTAGAAATATTTGAATCTTTCAGATTTTTTTTTATAGTCACAATTATGTTTTACAATTATATTTAGACCTAAATCAGTTGCGTGTAGGTTCTGATTGAAGCACGAGTACACAATTAATTGTGAAAATGTTATTCTTACGAGTATATTCAGTGTTTAGGAAATTTCAAAATTTTGTGGACAGTGTGGACAGTCAAGTTAATAATTGAAATGTTCTGTCGTGTAATATTCGGCGGCGTACGCAATAATTCTTTGTAAATTTCTGTTTTGTTTTCAGTTGGTAAGGAACGTATATTTTTAATAATAATATTTTTATAACAAAGAAAGGAGAACAATTTTTATTAATATGTAGGTATATCACTAGTTGAAATGGATGCAAAAGCTGTGATAGTAATTGTACTCTGTGAGGAAGACAAATAAAATACAATAATAAAAAGAGAGAAAATGGGTGCGTGAAATATGTAAAAAGAGAAGAATCAAAGTAAATGTATGACCAGATTTATTTAAAAAAATAAGTACCTATATTAATATTTCTATTGATTTTATTTCGAGTTATTATCTACTTATTACATTTGTAAAACAGTATACCTAGTCCTATTTTTATTTACAGTAATATGAATATGTATGTAAGTAATTCAAAATCCATATATTCAATTAAGTGAACGATTGTTTGAGATGGGCTCTAATAAATACGAAATTTATAAACAGTAATTAATATTTAGGATATCATACTTGGGACACGCACATTAGCCAAGAAGTCCTTTTCATTAGACCCTTGTTTATTAATTTTATGATCCGAGGTGAACTGGAATAGTTTACATTAATATAATTACATACAAATTATGGGTAAGTTAAAAATTAGACAAAATAATCTAATTATAATTTATATTACTGTAATCGGAAAATTCGACTAGAAAAAGGGTTCTTTTAAAAATATTTGATTTTCGTTTTTTGTGTAAATTCCTGATTTATTATGAGACATATTGCATAAAAAAGCCAGGTCGAACTAAAACAGACGTGGCAACACAGACCATGCTCGCGCGAAGCATACACGGCGTTCGGTTTTTATTTTTAACCAAGTAAGTACGGATATTTCGCAGTCAGGCCGGCCGCCGGCGCGCTTAACTATATTTTTTATTTTATCTAGGGCCGGCGCGTAGCGATGTGACCTATTATCGAGACTAGGCAGACAACGACAAATGCGCGCAAACAGTATGGTGACTTCTCAGAGGCCCTAAGTAATATTGCGGCAAGAATTTAGACGACTTACATCACGGCTGATATTGTCAACATAATTTTCGATAGTTTGTCGTGGTAAAAACAATCGTTTTTTGTAATTTAATGCAATATATTATAGTGCACACATTTAGTGTAGTATATAGTTTTATTATTCTCCGTTGCAATTTCTTAAATATTTTTATGAAAATATAATGAATTATTAATTTGTTCATATGACGTAAGTCGTGCTTAATAATAATATGCCGCACATTCTCTAACTTCTAGGCTAATCTCGTGATTAGAATGAGGGGTAGAGATATTGAGATATATTATTATATTATAATAATAGGCAAGAAACACATTTATTTTTTATGACACATAAATATCAACAAATCTACATATATTGTACCTATATATATAATTTTAAAAGTATAAAAAATATAGGCGATATTAGATTATAGGCAGAATAAAATTGAAATTATATATTTAATTTTTCAAGTTATATCTTCTCTTTTCCCAAACACAATCTACTGTTATATTAATATTAATATGTGTTATTATGTGTTAACGCCGTTAACTTCTTTTTGTTTCACTCTCCCTCAAAATAATATCTGCTTTCCCTCATAGTATACTATACTTTGAGTGGTAAAGTGTCGATCAAGTGTGTAATCAAAATTAGAAAATAAGTTTTTATGAACATGTTTTAAAATGCTTAATAATAGAGTTGCAGTCATTTAAATGGTAGACAATGGGAATATTTATTTTTATGAAAACAGGATACTTCAGTTTGTTTGAAATTTTGTATTTTATAATAAATTTGTATGATCGTCATAGACTTGGTTAACATTGAAACAAGTTATTCGCTCAGAAGATACTTGTAAGGGTCGATTTTTATTCACAAAATTGTTTTAAAATATGTATAAGAAGAAGCGGCATTTATATCATATACGATACATTTATATACATTTTAGTAAATATTATTCAATTAAAAAGTGATTTATTTTAAAGCTTAAGCAATTTTCATGTAAAAAGTTACTTAAATAATTATTATGGTCAACGGTGGATCATGTGTGATGGATTTCATCTTGGTCTGCTAGGTATTCAGACCTGAATCCACTACATTTCTAGCAACGAAGTTGCACCACTTCGAAATTAGATCCGATATATCCTGGGAATTTTCCAGCGCGACCGACAGTCTCGACGTTAGAACTGAATATGTTTCTTTCTGTATTACAAACTTTAAAAACAAATATCTCAAATAGCTTTCATTTTCCACCACAAATCTTTATGGCGAAATAGTGAAAAATTTCAAGAAACTAATCTACCATTTTTCCGACAAATTAGTAAAAAGTAATATTTTTATTACGACCATCTCCTAAAGTCCGGTATATTATTTTTTTACACCCTGTATAAAAGATAACGAATGATATACTTTTCAAATTGTCTTAAAACTCAATAACATTATTTTTATGGGATCTTATTTTTATATTCCTGTTTTTAGAAAGCAAAATGAGCGAAGCTGCTACACAAATATTATTATACGTAGAGACATTTTAATCGGCTGAATAAGGATAGCTAGTTGCGGCGGATCGGTGAATGTTTGATTAAGTACGGGTGCTTCTAGAACGAGCGCTAGACGTACACATAAACCCACGTAATGTCACTAAATTTTTTTGCTTTATTTAGATACCTAAATATGTCAAACAACTGAAAAATATAATTAATCTGAAATCCTTGTTCCTCTGTAAGCTGTATCGCTTTTAAGTTTTAAATAAATTCTTTGTCAGGTACCTAGGTAATGAATTTATTTGTATTGATAAAGTAATTGTAGTGATCTACTTAGGTGAATTTTAAGAGCACAATAATCCTGGAAATACTTAATTCAGTAAAGGGTTGTTAAAGTGAGGACCTAATGTATCTATACCTATTATGGTTATTATTTATTAATTCATATTGTATCAAGTATGTATCTATTTTCAGTACAACTAAAAGGCGTTATACTTTTTGTACATAAAGCCTAAATTTGATTTACTAAGATTATGACAAATATTTAGTATACCTACATAATGTATACATACATATTTGTTTAAAGAAATTGAAAAAGAATTATTAATAATATGATATGAATAAAACCCGTATTATATACTCGTACTATTATATACTATTTTGAAAAATGACAAAATCGATAGCTTCCAGTTTAATATATTTTGAAAATTTTTCACAAATTTACAAACCATATTTTTCAAAATTTTAATAGGTAAGTATGTCAATATTTTCCTAAGTAAACAAATTTCAAACCTTTGAAAACTAATTTTTAATTAAACGTTAATATTAATTTGTGTATACAACAATTTTTATGCACATTTTTGTGTATAATATGCATATTTTCAAACGTATGAAAATTTTGAGGTACGCCCATGGTGGTAACGATATTTTATTTAGCTCAGCAATAAACCTTTCCAGCAGAAATGCATTAGTTTCGTATAGTGCCAACGATGGCGCCATATTACAGAGACCACGTTTATGGGCGAGGGTCGGAGACGTGTCGCGGGGTAGATATAACAATATTGTACATAGGGCTGGCTATCTTATAGAATATTTCAATCAACGAAGTCAATTTGGAAACCAAAATATTGTAGAGCATTGCCACATACCTTTTCGGATTAGACTACAGGTGGCCGACACTAGCGCATCTGTACATCGGTGATACACGCTTTTGCCCGTAGAGCGAGAGATATATTTTTTTATACAATACAAGGACAATACCCATTACCCAGCCACAGCCACAGCTTCTAATATTTACAGCATCTACAGATGGCTGTGGCTGTGCAATACGTCAATCAACGCATCGTATTCTAGTCAAGATAAAAAAAAATAATAGAGCGATTTTCATGTTATAAACTCGTTCTCCATTTAAAGAACTCAACACAAAGATAAATAAATACATGTAATCCGTTTATATATCGTATAAAATTTAAATGTCGCATACCTCGCGATAAGACGGGACCAGTTGTTCCATCTAGAGCGCTACATGGCCGTGCGCGTGGGAAAATTTCAGGTATATCTTTCCTTTAATTTAATTGTGATTGTAATTTATTAGTGATTTTGTGTTTTTAAGAATGGAGACTAGTCCCAGCTCTACAGCGTGTTCACAAAATCGTAAACGCCCTAATCTAAAAAATGAGGAACATCGCATGATACCCAAGTGTATTTCAGTTGTCCCGTCCATGACTTGAAGTTATTTAATGTGTCTATTAATAATGATTGTTTCTGAATGATGATTTCTTTATTAAATATTTTAATAGTGTATTTGTAGTTTGTTTTCCTTTTCAACTGAACATTGTATGGGAGCTGTATCTACCTTTCATAACGTTCTATAATGTAATGATTTTTTTTTAATAGCGTATGTGTTGACTTAGAAAATAGAAATAGTAAAATTGTGATTGGAGCTGTAACTATGTTTTTCATAATTATTTATAATATCCGAAATGTTATTAATGTATTTTATACATTAGTGCATATTAGGGCTACCTATTTTCAATATTCTTCTTTTGCTAGATTAGATTAAAGCTAAATCCAGATAAGAAGTTTAAGGTTATTATTTTCGGTCCAATAGAGAAACGGTTCATTGTAAAAGCAGAGAGATATCTCTAAGTTTTACTAAAGAATGCAATAATCTGGAATTTTGGTTAGATGAGGAAATACGATTTTCCAAACACGTAAACTATTTGCTTCAATCTTCGTGTATTACTTTAAAACAGCTTTATCCCCATCGCGCTACCAAGAATACGTTTTTGAAAATCAGATGCCATAATCTAATATTCTTAAAACTCTCTTATTAGTGACTGTATGTATGGCCTTGCTTTGCTACATTGTGATATACAACGGTCGTATGTTACACTTGTGTTTATTCTCATAAAAGTATACAACAGAAATGTCCCGAATATTTGTATAAAATAATTAAGAGTTTCTTAAAGATACTTACCTGTTTAACCCTTTAGAAATACATCGCTACGCCACTGCCTTGTATACTCGAAGTTTTGTTGGTCACACCTGCAAAAAGTATAATAATTTCAATTTCTTATCTACTGGTTTTAAGCCGTTTACTATTTTGAATTAAAAAAAAAAAATAATTTCTCATGCATCATTTAGTCAGAATATCTTCGTCGTATTGCTGTTCAGATGTATTTTCCAGGATGTCATTTGCTCTTTATGGTGTAGATGATATGTTAGGTTTTTGTATATCCATGTGTAGATATTTGTATTAAGTTTATTATAGATTTTATACATGCAAAAAGAGCAGTCGTTGTAATAATAGCGCCCTAATTATAAAAAGAACTGAATTTCCTTAAAAACTTTTATTTTTAAACATTAAAGTATACTCTTTAATTATTGTCAAAATAATTTATGACTTTATTCCCGTTATTAATAATAATTATAGGTGCCACATTTGTCTAAATGGAAACAGCTTGAATTTTTAACGATACTTAATTACGGATTGTGGACAAGAGAATCACAAACAGTGTGTGAATAATTTAAGCAGTTACATTGACCCTTGGAAGTGTATTTCCATTTTTAGGCTATTATAAACGAGTAAAGATATTGTCCTTTTATTACCATGCTTATTATAAATAAACAGGTAAACATCGATTTGTATTTAAATAAACGTTATATTTTCTTGTCAGATTTATGTTTGGCTGTATTGGAATATTGGAAAATTTGGAAAACGTGTAGAAAGGAAGCATGAACTGTATAAGGACAACAAAGGTACCGCCGCCAAAAACGCTGACATCAAAGGCGGCGTCAGGTGGGAATCCGACAGGCGATAAAGGTGAGAAGCCACTAGGTGAGTGAGAAAAATCCTGGATACATTTTCAGAGATAAAATTGGTAAAAAGTCGATGTTCCAGTATATATTTTTACAGATATTGTTCAACTTTTTTTATAAAAACGTAAGTTTCATCCCGTACCGTACATCATGGGCTAAGTTAGGGGTAGGCTTAAGGGGGCTCTGCTTACCCTCCCTCGAAAAAAAAAATTCATAAACATTATCACACACATTTCAGAATCGAAATTAAAAAATATACTTTTGTGACAAAAAATCCGATTCCAGCCGATTTTGAGATAATCGAATGTTTTTTTTTGTATACGCTCTTAGAAATAGCTATTTTACGGACTCAATTGAGTCTTTTTCGGACTTACTCTCAAAAATAATCGTAAATAAGTATTTACATTTTTTAGAACTAAAATCATCTTTAACAGATATTAAAAATTACTTCAAATCCGATGCATCATGGGCGTAGTCAGGGGGTGCAGAGGGCACGCCCCCCCGTAAATCTTACTGCATGTTGCAAGCTTCAAAAATTACAAAATTCTTGTCTACGACCATGTAGCCCATTCCTACCTTTATATAAACTATATCTTGATCTGATATATTTTATTTATATAAGTTCTGAATATTCAAATTCTTTTAAAATATTCAAACTACAACATATACAAACCAATTATAAAGTATAACTACGACACTATGTGAGTCCCACATGCAAAAAAAATTACTACTTTGGGGACTTTAGCCCCTCCCCCCAGATTTGATGACCTAACTTCGCCCATGCGTTTGATTACATATATTTGTATTTCCTCGAATACATTAGTTACAAATTATTACGTAATTAAAAACTGAAAATGAACATTTAATATTGTTCGATGTTCGTAACTTTTATGCCTTTGCAATTCATATGTAATAAACGTAAATTTTTTCAACTGTTAACATTTTAATAAACGTTAAAAATTTTCAATACGGACTTATTAATTTTGAAATGTGACTCGACATTGAAACTAATTTATGAGCGCAAAATATAACAATGTTCACGTTCATTGCCATGGACGCCCACGGAATATTTGTCAGGAGGGGGTAGGAGTGGAGGGAGGATAAGGGAGGACGAAAACAATTGCAAACTTTAAACACTAATACAAATAGTTACATTCTATATTTGATGGCAGAAGAAGAAAAAGAGAAACATGAAAAGTAATACAAAACTATAAAAAGACTAGTGATAAGCTGATATAAATTACCCCTCTGGTGCGGGCGCCTATGCTCATTGCTCACCGCTTTTTTTTTATACAAATCAATGATAGAATTTTTTAATAATACATAGTACCTAAATGAGGTACTTCTTGGTACCCTATGGGAATAAAATTAATAATAAACAATACCAAAGACGAATATAATACTTATACCTATGCACAGTGTAACGAAATATCACAATTCGTAGCTTTAAAAACAGTATCATATCCGTCGGAAATGTTGTGCGTGTAGGCAGACCCCGTTTTTGCTTTGGTCTGGATGTTTTCCAAAACTCTGTGTATGGCAGCGGTTTACACATTAAGTTAGGTAAGTGAGTGTACAAGCAATGGGGTGGCTAGAATCAGCTGTAATAACGGGAATAGGGCGGTAAGGCTGTAGAAGCGTTTCAGGAATGATGGTATGCCACCCGCGCAAATCTAGGACGAGCGAGGTACAGCTTAGCCAAGCTGTATCTCAACAAGTACATACAAGGAGCAGTAATTAGAATAATCCTACGTTCGAGGTAGCTACGTGTACGTAAAAAAGTTCACTTAAGGCTGAAACACTATGTGTGTTGGCAAAATATAAAAACATCTATTTAAATCATTTACAGAAAATATTTGGTTGTACAATTTTCCGTCTCATTGTTTACAAAATTTTATTCAAACAGTAAATTTATACATTCAATCTGTAAAAAAATTATTTTCATTAATTAACAATTCCAAACATGAAATTAATTTTAGACTAAAAGCCATCTCCCATTTAACAGTACAGTGCGTTTCATTTTCGATGCTTTTAATGAGTATCGCGAAAATGACTGAAGCTTAAAACGGTTTTCGGTATACTGTCATTTTTGATACACAATTATGGACTGCATGTATTTGGGATTATTTATAGTCCTCGAAAATAATGATTTCTAAATTTATTATATTTAGTTGATTTTGAAAACAAAGACTTATATAATATATACATATGTGCTCGAATGTTAAATAATATTACTCGTAAACGGAATAATTTATCGAAGTAAAACAAGAGTACCTGTTTTTTTGTAAAATTGTTCAACGTGTTTAATTTTTTGATCTGATAGCATAAACCTCGAGACATGAAAAAGTTAGAACAATATTTATCCAATAACCGCCCTAGTTTGGCACGCCTATGACTAATTATGGTATTATTTTTAGAACATTAGATTCGCAGTCTAATTGTGATTCTCATTTTAAATTTGATTACTTTATCTCGATTGGTTTTGAAAATATTTGAAGAAAATCAAATTTTGGGGTCTCCGTTAGGAGGCGCGTCTACAGACTTATGATTATAATAACTTTTTTTTCTTATTTTTGATCGTACAATCCACAGTTAATTTTTGGCAGGCTAATTTTGGGACACCCTGTATAATAACATAAAGAACGATACTTTTAACAGATTGGGTAGTATCGAAATCTATTAGGCTTGTCTAGGAAATGAAATGTGAAAGCATTTTGTTAAATAGGTATTAAGTAGGTATACTGTTTCTTGCAGTAGTCGGTAAAATATTCAGCCTAAACTATTTCTCAATAATTTAGGCAATGCTTGATTGATTCTGAGCGCCTGTGGCTGCCTCGTTTCAGCTGATAAATGGCTTCAAACATAAAGAAAATGCCAAGGAAACAACCAATAACACTTGAAATGAATGTCTAACTACGCTAGTTCTTGGAATAATTTAATTAAAATGCACCCACAAACGTCGGTTTATTTCATGGTCTTATTTTGTAAACTTAGACCCTCTAGTAAAGTTTCAACACTCCACGAATGATTTTTCCTTTATTGGCAGTCAAAAGTAATTTGCTAACGTAACTTTCGAATGTTAGTAACCATTGTGTTATGTATACAGTTCTGCTAACATATTTTACCTAGCAAAACATAAAAATAAAATGTTGCGCAATATAGAAGAAAATACTTGTAATTATTTACACATGAGCAAAATTAAGTGATCATTTTTTACATGTCCCGCCTACTTGAGATTTCATTATCTAAAAGAAGGCAGTTAATAACTTCTCCAGAGTCAGTCAAGTGTTTTATTACTGTTGTATTTTATATAAAAAATTCGCCCCTGGATGTTCCTTTGATGTAAATTCTGGGAGAAAAAACTTTATATTGCAGGATAATGCTTGATTACATATTATAATTTTTTAAATGTTTTTAATAATAGTACCTAAAAATACACCTTACTGTAAAACACAGAGATATTGCTTTACTGGCCTACAAAGATGATAGGTATAAATTATAATATTGACCTGTTAGGAAGCTTTTTAAGGTAGGCATATTAAAAACTTGAATATGTTTTTCAGCAGAGCTTATTAAATTATTTATCGCCAGTAGGGAGAAAATTGAATTTTACAGTACGTCATGTCAAAACGAAAATGATTTTAATAATTCGTGTTGCGCACAGGGATAATAATGTCTCTTTGGTATTTTATATGTATATGTGACGATGATACATAGACAGAAAATGTAATTGGACGCAATACGTTTTGCTTTCCTTTAGTGAAACTGTTTCTTTTCCTACAAGTCAAAGAAAGTCACATTTTCATTGATTTACGACCCTTATTCAGTTGAAGTATTAGATAGGTATACCTAATACTTCGCTGTGAAAAAAAATTTAATGAGGAAATATATAATTCCCATTTAGAATTTTAAAATAATCTGATTAAATTATTTTTACGTTAAAGAAAAAAAGATAAAAATAAACCATTTCTATTTTTTCACTTTTAATTGTTTAATCAAATTACCTGGGACGGCTTTACTCGCTTGTTATTTTGAAAAGTGTAGGTACAAACGATAAAACTGATTGCCAGAGTAAATTTCTTGCCGAGTTCTTTTGAATTAATCCTTCTTTGTTTGGATTATCCTTTTAGATTGTTTTAAGTAAGTTAGCTGGGTTATTATTATACTGGTATAAAGACTAATCTAACAGGATCATAATTTATTTGATATAGAAACTTTAAATTATTAATAAGAAATAGATCTCTGCTTTAAACAGAACTGTATATTATACATTTTTACCGACAACGGATTATCCCCTTTATAAGAGTTCGATATGTCTGATATCTTGCAGTTATTGAAGATATTTCAAGATATTGGAATGCAGACCAATAATCTTACCTAAACAGTATGACCCCATATTGTCGTTCAAGTGAATATAGAATTTCGGTACACCAGGTTTCTCTTATAAAAGACGTCGGTATTTGTCAAATTACCTTTCTATTACATTTTTATATATTTCGTTATAAGAGTAGGATTTCTTTATAGGCGTTATTATATTGAAATATTTAAAATTTTGTTCTAAGATAAAAACTGTGGACTTGTATTATTCGACTGGTATGGGAGTCATAGTGATAATTAGCAATTTGCATTCCTGCTACATACTCTAGAATCGTAGACAGCTGTAAAGGTCAGAAATAGTAATACTAAAAATTCCAGCAGGAGGATCTGTGTTTAGATTTACATACCGCCTTCCAGAACTAATGCATTAGATATACGGTTATATATTAAAAATGTAGCCGATGAGAAAGAAATATTCGAAACACTAGTAAAATCTGTAAGTTGGACAAATTAACAATGTTTCGATTTTTCTACATGGAAACTTTTTGAAAACTACACCAATTAATTTATCAACTACGCATATAACTTGGAATTACAGATACAAATAGAATGAGTTCCTGCCGTATTTATAAATATTAATTTTTTTCTGTCATATTCAGCCACCGGATTTCATGAAAGACATAATGATTTAATGGGGCATTGTTAATCAATCTGAATGTGAAAAATGAGAACGAGCAAAATCATATTTTTAACAGCATGCCGAATGAAAAACTTTGGTGCAAAGTTTTCCATTGTACCCGTCGAAAGCAAAGGTTAACGATAAATAAATGAAGATCTAATACTTTAAAAATTATTTCAAATGACTGTCTGTGAATGTGGGTAGTTTGAGAAGTATATTTGAAGAAAAACATTTTTTAATATATATAACGATTTTCAAGACACAGTTGATATTAATTCCTGTACAAAATTTGATATCTTCATGCAATTATTAAAAATAATTAAGTAAAACTTTTCTTCCAAACAACAATAACACCTTGTATATCGGAAACACTACGTTAATGAAAAACAATTTTTATGAACTACTCCCGGTATTTTTCCAAGAGGAAGCAGTTTTTTTAAGTACATGGAGAACACCATATATATCTAGTCAAAACTCTCCCAGTAATTTACTATGATTAATGGGGTGGATACGAAATGTCTTTGTGTGTCGAGTACTAGAATTGCACTAATCTTACCTTTATTATACATCTAATTACGTGATCATTTATCTTTGTAAGGGCATTATGTAACTGTGACCAAACTTGATCCCGACTAGCTGTGAATCATACAGGGTGTCCCTGGTTTAACCTTTAAGTCAAGAATAGGCTGCTGTAACTAAGAAAAACTGCCAGCAGTATAAAACATCCACGTCTTAATTGTAACTGTTATGCCAAGCTATTTATGACACTCGAACGAAAGATCCTTCATGAGAACAAAACCTGGCAGGAAAACACTGTGCATCCATACGGCCTTCTAAGGTTGAAACGGTTGAAGTTTGATATGCTTCTCCATAAAGTAGCAGCATATATACGTACTGCTAGTTAATAATACACAAATTATAAAATATTGTAGGAACTGATTAACTGTCGTATCTCACAAAGTTAGGTTATGTAGAAACCTGATGAACTGCGCCGCCTTAAATGTATTTAGAAGAATAACTTAACTTTTGATAAAGTATCTGTATACATAATTTTTATTTTTTGATTGAAACAGAAAAGTCATTTAAAAGAAGACACTTTGTATAATGTGTTTGATAGCAGGATTTATGTTGGTAGAAATGCTAATAAACTTTTGCTGCTGTATTTTTACGGCAAAAATTCGTTAATTAGGTTTACTAATGTAAAATTTTGCTTTTGAAATTATAAAAAATACAGACGCTGTAAGAATGTTATTTTGATGAATATTACTTTGTGGATATTGAGTTTTTAATGCGTACGGTAATTTTTGCCACGGTAGCAGGACCCCGCTTAGTATTGATGTTTTCCTGAAATTTTAATTCCCTTAGGTTTAAAATTGGGTTTTCAAAGTGTTCGCCGTACCAGCTCTGTTATTAAAAAAAATGTAATTACGTAAAATAAAAACAAATCCCCTCCTCAGACTTATTTGTCACAAATTTCGATGAATTTACAGGCTCCCGCTTCCAAATTTATTTCTGTATTAACTACGATTAAAGCGAAGAAAAAATCCTGAAATTCCAATTATTAATGAAAAATTCCTGCGGCTTATACATTTCAGATATTAGGAAATACCTCATAAAATATGTAAGCGTTATTTACACATATAATTCTAAAAAGCCACTGTAATTTTCGTGTTTATCGCCGCAATTTATTCTACATTAATACCTAACTAATTAAATTACGTACTTTGATGTCTCAATATTATTCATATAATATCTTCAGGATATTTATGCTTTAAATGATTTGCGTGTGGATGTAAAGGTACTTTGAGGTTAATCTCCGGTGTCTTTCCTTTTATACGTTTACCTTTGTAACACTCAAATTGACTTCTATTTAAGTTAACCACATATCAAATGTGCCATAGCAATCAGGTTCCTATTCCGTTATGTAGAACTATTGAAACAAAAATCACTCGAATTAAAAAATTATAAAAATGCCACGAAGATCTGATGGTCTTTTAAAATACAATAAGGACAGTTTTAAGGTTAATGTTTAGACAGAAGTACGTTTTTTGTTGTAGGACTTGTTTTAAGCGTTGTTCCCCGTTGTTCGTCATTGTTGTTGTTGTATACAAACATTTTCAGGAACTGCGTCAAGATTGCAGAAAAACGCTCAGACCCGCCGATTTTAGATTAAAGGGACCTTCTTTGCGTGTATTTTTGACTCCGCCACTTTCACCCCCAAGCAAGAGTAAGCATCACCCCAAAATATTTAAATGGCATTGGGGGTTCAGTAATATTTATTTTGAAAGCTCTTACAACATACTTTTAAAGTTGAAATTAATGTACAAACAATTAGTAACGGTAAAAATGTCACTCAATAGAGTTAAGTACGCCAATGGTATTAATTTAGTATTTTTTGTGTTACATTGGTTTTTGGTGTTTGTATCACGAACGTCAAATTAGTGGATTCCAAATTTATTTTCTAGTATTATTTGAAAGCGTTGGTTGGTAGTTTATTTAATTGTGTTTTTGAAAATTAAACACTATGGTTTATTCCATTGCGGAAAAGGTAGATATCATTTCGCTTTACCTTATGAACAATAAATGTGCTCAGCTATTTAATAAACAACATCAAGATCGACATGTCAGGGGGAAGTATGTTCTAGAGTTAGTAAAAAATTCAAGAGACAGGGAAGGTAGCCAATAGAAAACGAGAAATTGAAAAACCTATAGTTAATGAAACTAGTGAAGTTGCAGGTTTGGGACAAGTTCATCTTGATCCTACATTAAGTACAGCTGTCATCTGTGTCTGGGATCAATCGAACTAGCATACAAACCATTTTGCAGAAGAATAAATTCCACCCATACAAAATACGTTTAGTCCAGGAAATTTACGAGAATGATTATGATCGCCGTTTGCAATTTTGCGAAATAATGAGTGAGCGAGTAGGGAACGATCCACAGTTCCTTTTTAACGTTTTTCTAAATAAAATTAAATTAAAAAAAACCGCTACCAATAAGCTACAAGCGTCAGTATGTAGTTAAATTGCGCTGATCAGTATACTGAAGTAAATACTAATAAGTCTAAGTTGTCTATCGTTCAAAGAACAGCAAGTCCCGTAGAACAAATTTTCTTATTTTGATCAGTACTATAACTTTCCGGTAGCCTATTTTTACGCACCCTGTAGATTTCAAAAACATGTTTGACGCGTCCTATTCAATAATTTTCGATAAAACATAATGGCACATAACTTTTCATGGGATACAAATAGTAGAAAAGGGAAAGGGGGAGGGGTTCCAGCAAATCCAGCGAAATTGCCGCAATCTCTCGTACAGAGGGTGGACCGGTGGGAGATAGGTAATTTTTGTTATTTGGAAATCCGTAGTTGCAAACGGATTTGTTGACGCTTGCGTGATAAATGTCGTTGATGATATAAATATTATTTAAACGAGAGGAACGATCGCAACTTTTCAGTGTTTGATTCCATTCCGAAGCAAGTACACCAGCATCCACCAGCACCCGGGAGAAGAAGTACAAAGCGCGCGCATTGGGCCACCCTATCGATCCCACACGTCTCCGCATCCAGATCAGAGGCTCAGCAATATTAGCAGCGTACGTATCCAGCAGCCAGTGTGCAGAACATCGCATCGTGCTGCTGATATTGTCCCGTGAAATGGCCAGAAAACATTCGCGTGTGACGTCTGCAATGTTCAGCTAGTAGTAAAGAGATCTGGCCGTGCCGTGGACGTGTGGTGACATCGCAGTCGACGTAGACGGAGGACGCTCGACCGCAAGAGTCGTTAGCACCTCCTGGGGCATGACGGCCAAGTCTGGAGGAACCTCGAGAAAGCCATGAACTGTGCTTCAAACTAGGATGGTCTGGAACGATCGAATGTACTCGTTGGTGGCTGTTGCCTTCCTTTTCATCAGTATGCTTCCAGGTAAACAATGAACAAACGCTTCTTTCAAACTTTGCCTTTCTTCAACCCCTTTTCACCACTTACACCATTCTCCGACATTTTCACATGCCAGAAGGAAAACACCATTCTCCAAACGAAAACTTTATTAAACTCTTTTCCATCCAACATTATTCATGATTTTTCAAACATACCAAAAGTCTTTTCATTCCAATTAAACACGTTCTATTTCAAAAAATACCATACTTTCGAATTAGTATAACATCCCCTCTAGCAAATTTTGTTGTGTACAAATCTTGTTATATTTCTTGTAAACTACAAGAACATAAACGTTTCAAAAATATGTTATCCACCTAAATTCCTATCAGTCTCGTTGTCATTTTTTATTTATTTCAAGCTTCTTCGGACATTTCAAAGTTGAGAAGCAAATTTAATAGCTGTTGCTTTTCATTTACCATCAATTCAATATCTACGTTTCTTTCTTTCCTCAATGCATATCAAATATAATTTTCACGCAATTATAATTTTTATATCCTATTTTTACTTTCATATAAGGCACTCGTCGCATATTATAATTTTTTAATAATTACTTCCATTCAGTAAAATTTGTGTTTTTTTCTTCACTCAAACCAGTCAATCTAGCTTAAAATAAATGAATCCTAACAAACATTTGCTTAAATGTCTGCGTATGTATTTAAATATTTGCTTATTAATATAAAAATGCGAATGACCCGATTCATAAAACAAACAAAAGTAAAAATAAAGCAAACACTGGAACCGCAACCTGAGGATTAAAAACCCTACCTTAATGGATAAATATATGTATATATAACATAAAAGAGAATGCTTTAGGCTATCTCCTTTATTAACCAGGTTCGTGGCATTTATTACATCAAAGCAACACGGCTTGGTGTTATTTTAAACAGGTATGAGATACTTACAATCGAAATTATTAATACGTTCGTACTCGTACGAAACACCTGACAGACACGGTTAAATATAGGTATCAGGAATTATAGACTAATTGCTATTAAAATTATATAGCGGATATCCGACATTAAGTTACTGAAACTTTGTATGGATGATACCATTGCTGTTTATAGTCTATTTTATTATTGCACAGCAGTAATTGTTCCAAAAAATCGTTATTGCCCAAAATCATTTTACACTGATTACGCCGATCTGGTAATATGAAATATTACGTGCGAAAAATTACCTCATCTCAATTTGCCCCAAGAATGATTTTGTTTTCTAAAGATTTTTCACAAAAGAGCTGAATCACATCAGATCGTTTGTTTACTCGCATTCCATTCTTGTGCGAAGAGTGAATTTGTATAGATACAATCTAATGAGATGCAACATGTGTTTCATCTTGATAAATTACCATTTGTAGAACACAAAAAGCAGTTAGTATTCCGGAACACCGTTTGTTCCGGTATAATATAAAACATTTTCATCTAAAGGTTCTTTTATTCTAATTTTTTTAACGAGAATAGTAATATACTCACAACTCAACACGTTGCTTGCTTAATTGTATTTGCTCAGAGATGATTGAAACAAGGGAAGCTACATTTATTCCTACCTTTTTTAAATTCGCTGGATCTGGACTTTTTATTCTTTACCATAGAATCCGTAACAGATATAATCATATTTTTAAATTCAACCAGTTATGCTTGCTTTTATTTCACGCGTTATCCTTCCCAGTAACGGACATTTCTCATTTCTTACGTACGTATTCTGGCATAGAATTATGATCTCTACTGATAACTGATTGGAACATGTAATACGCTTCTTGCAGACTTTGCCGCAGAACGTTAATTACTACTGACTGAACTGTTTTCATAAGTGCTATACTTTAGCCTTAAAGTTGACGAAAGACCGGCTACCTGACAAATGACTGATAGATGTTGCTTGTTGAGATCTTCCCTCGTACAATGCACATAACCTACGAAGTCACTGTGCCAACAACTTGGTGTAGTTGAACAACTTCGAACAACAGTTAAATATAATTTATCTCCTCTTGCCAGAAACTGGGCGTTATTCAGTGAAATCTCCTGTCTCTTTAATTATTCAGCAATGACATGATGTTGGGAGACACTAGACAGAGGTTGAAGTTTGAAGTGTCCTTGCAGTAGCAAACCGTTCAAATAATCATACTTAAATTTCATAACCCATCCGCTGCTCAAATTCACAGCTATTTGGATATCGTATTGTTTTAGTAATCTACAATAAACGAAGAACAATTTCAAATTACTTCTACTACATATACTTTTAGAAGATGAAGTTTATCTGTGTACGTTAGAGCTATAAATTAATTAATCAGGTGAAGGTTAGGTATCGAATTCTCCTTTGTAATTTTCAGCGCTTAAAGCTAAACAACAATAGTTCTGGCGAGAAATTAAGCCATTATTTATAATTGGCAATTACTCTTCATATATGTGGGCTTTTCTTCCTGCTCGCGTATTTGTCAAAACCTTCTATACAAACATAGAAAATATCAGACGTGCCGTATTTTCTAATTAAGGAAAATTATTGCAGGTCATCTAGAGGCAATTAATACCACTTAATGTTACTTCGAACAATGGCGGTATTTCATTCGACCTATCATTGTTTTTGTACCGATGTTACAACATAACAAAGCAATTTCCCAAGTGGTTTTCACGTTGGCTACGGGATTTCAAACTTTTTTATTGTCCTAGTAAACAAATACGAAAGAAAACACATCAGACTCCAATGGCGAACCATGGTTTTCTTTCATGAAATAAACCAACATATATACAGTGTGACCAGAAACTTGCCTCCTAGGTTCTCTTCGTCCCATGGACATATGATAAATAGTATGACCTATAAAATCTTTCGAATGTTTAGTAAGGATTAATTTGCATCTCTCTGGATTATTTGAAGGTACAGATGCATCTATCATTTTCTTTATAATGATCCACATAAAAAATAATCGTTTTCGCAAAAAACTCTTCTTCAACTGTTGTTTTGAAGGAGACACATTTTATGGATGTAGAGAGTGATATTGTGCGATACATGATTTTAAAGAGCAATCAATTATCTTTGCAAAACTACCTATTTTTTTAATTTTGGATGAACAGCTCTTGAGAAATTAAAGGAGAAAAGTTCAGATCATTAAAAATCTGACAATTTCATTGTGCTCAGAATAGATTTCATCACAATGTGGACCAAAATAGCAATTTCAACTGTTTCGTTTCTTTAACAGATTTTTGATAATCCAGTTTCACAAAATTGTCTCACTACATAAGACACATGACTATCAAGATGTTGTTCATTAAATAAATGTGGAGTACCTTTGACACTATCGTTATTCCGAAAGAGAAGAGAAATTATTCGAATTTCAAACTAAGTTTTGAAAAAATACTATCTAAAGAGCCTTTAAGTGTGTCCCTACATTAATAGCTATATTAGTGGCAAAGGTCAGTTCGGCTTGTCTCGGTTCCGCTAACAAAATAAGAACTTAAGAAGAATGTTATAAAACTTCTCAATACTGCGGATGATGTTTGGAAACTTTATTAAACGTTTTCCTAAATGAAACAAGGTCAATTAAAGAAGCACCGAAACAATTTCGTAAATACCAGTAGGTTTTTTTAGAACTGTACCTCAAACAAAAAAATTATAAAAACGATGCGACATATTTCACAACCTTTTACGTTTATTAAGGGCTACGGTGTTAGTTTTTTTATTCACAGGTGCAATTTCTGAAGTGAAAAATGAGATTTGAGGCGTATGAGCAGAGCAGAAGGCGAATAAACTATGAAACACATGTTTGAAATAAAGGAAAAGTTATATAATGAGATGTAGTGAAAGTGAATATACCTCTGTATAATAGGGAAAATGGAAACAAGAGATATTACGGTTGGAGTCGTAAAACAGGGTTTATTGATCGTCTAGTGCTTCGTGCAAAACCGCCTCCAAACATGTAAAGTATATGAAGTATTGAAGATTTCACAGAATCGTCAAATGGCGAGCTTCTGTTTAATGGAAAATTAACATGAAAAAAAAAACAGTAATCTTTTGTATTCCTCAGTTCAATTCCTCTGTTATTACCAAAACATGAGAGCGTCGCTAAACACTTGAACTGAAAAATAAAACCCGAAGCTTTTTGCAGCAACTGTTAGTAGCTAAAAATTATATTACTATATTTCTAAGTAAAATATACAATTTGTTACAATAATATTAGCATATTTTGAAAAAATAAAGTAGAATAGTGCATGAAACATCTCAAAGATATATTTACATAATTTCATTTTCGCTCGAGGCCTTTGAGATGACGGGTATATTTATTTTTCACCACTTAGACCCATAATTGTAGAATATTTCTTTGGTACATTTGGGTATAACACTAAACGTATTTGAAAAAATATATTTGACACTCAACACACATAAATTTAATATTTTGTCGAATTTCACGCCTTGGTGATTGTAAATTGGTGCTCTCGAAGAAAATGTGAAAGAAGACTGTAAATCTTAAATGATTCAAAACTAGGTAATTCAAATAGTAGGTACTTTGGCTATTATGCTGAATAAACTCATTTGAAACGACTTGGATTTGACGAGGTATGCATTTGCTACTATCACAGTAATACTTTGAACGGTATCTGGTTTTGTCAGTAAAGATGATTCGCCGTTTGATCAATACAGATATTGCAGCAGGATTTCTGAGGCTCGAATATGATCCTATGCATTCATAGAAAAAATTAAATACTATTTCATCTTAATGGACTTCAGGACGTCGGATGTATAATGGCAAAAAGAAAATATTCAATTTAAGTTCGTAAAGGATTGCGTAGGAAATGGACACGAGCATATTGCATGTCAAATGCAATTACAAGAATACAAAGATATACAGAAATCAGCAGTACGACCGCAAGTGATGCTAATCTGAATCTGTTAGAGAGCTCTTCTGGAGAAGTTCGATGTTGAACTACGTGAAACTTACACTAACACGCGTACGCGTCCGGAAAAGAAACCTGGGTAGATAGAATCATATAATTCGACACAGTTCCGAATAATCGAAAAGTATGGATATTTTAAGCACCGTTCGAGATTTTGGAATGCGGGGGAAGCCTAATATAATATTTAACTTACGCAGATATAATAAAATGTATTCGTCTTTATAAACCTCTCTAAGGTTCTTGTCGTTTGAGATCTTTTCCGAATTTCTGTTTGGTAAACAGAATAAAAGCCGCAGATGAGCCGGATTTAGACCTCTCGATTGTTATTACTTCTCTTTGAAAATGATTGTTCGACTTTATTTCTGATAGCATATACAAAGTAAAATGTTTCCTTATAATATATTTATTCGATTGAAATCGCGTAGGACCACGTAGATTTTTTATAATGTTTCCAGGTCTGTTAAAAATTTTGCTCAATACTGAAACCTTTTACGCATCTTTCGATAATTCATCCTCCAACAGAAGCTGACAAACTGATATGTACATTTAGTTGACTAAGATCGAGATCCACGTCGACTTTTTTCATGTTTACGTGTCTGTTTTAATTTTCTCTCAAAGCTGAAGCCTTAAAATTCATCCACAAATTGTGATAACTTATCTTCCAGCAGAAGCCGAGTTTACTGGGAATCATAAATACGTTAAATTAAAAGTTGGAAAGTTTCACAATCGATATAATACTTTTTACGGCAAAATTTGTTAATACATTTATATTTAGTAGTTTCAAGTGGTAACATTGCGCTTCTTTTGTGATATAATGAACAGAGAAGCCAAAAATTAATTCTCACATCAACATTTTTTATATAATTATCTAAATAAACATTAATACAAATTTAACTACGAAAAAGTGAAATAGCCATAAAAAACAACCAACAATAAAACAGCAGTAATAATAAATTCCGTTCAAGTGAGCCATTCTGGTCAGCTTGTTTTTATAGCGTCAGTGGATGCCATAGTTGACCCTACATTTTAATTCAAAGAGTAATAGTACTAAAAATTCTTATGATACCACCAGGTAAATGTAACTATAAACTTTATTACATTATTTTGCTACTAAATAACAAAATGTGGTTACTTTGTTACTAACATAATGTGAAATAGCGTCTTGATAAAACATAAAATACAGAAATATGCGTGCTTTTAAAAGCATTTCCAACATAAATTTGTTGAAGGAACTTTAATTTTGATTGTTATCAGTTTCTTAAAGTTGAAAGCAAAGTTCAAGCAACCCTGTGTGAGACAAAGCACAAGATTATAGTAAAACAGAGAAATATTTTCTGGATATGTAGCCATTTATAAAAGATTTAAGAACAGACCAAGTAATTTCTCGCCGTCAGTGATTCGTTTGTAAAAACAGAACTGAGGCAGTTATGCAGAGCAGAATGATTTTAACCAACTGCGATATTTACATTCTAATCTCTGTCGAATAAAACGGAAAATTAATAGTTAGTTTTAATTTAAAGTTTCTATATAGGACAGTTTGAAGTAAATTCCGTGAAATGAAGGAGGAATCCCGAGAGGCGAAAGGAATCACTGGTGAATACCTTTACTGCTTGGAGTGCCTTAGGTAGAGATTTTAAAATTGGATCAAGATCCAATCGCCTAATAATATTACCTTTCAACACATCAAAAACTGATTTATCAATACCTATATCTATAACATATATATATTAAACTTTCTTTGACTATTTGTATCTACATTCTCATTTAATACAACCATACATTTTACTTAAGATTAAGAAGTTGCTATCTGATTTTGTGTGGGATGTCGATTTCGATTCGATGCTCTACCACGCTATTCTCGAAAGAAGAATTTTCATGTATATTGCGGAAAGTAAACGAGATTCAGCTTAAGCTTTTCATTATAATAATGAAATTAGATCTAGACCTAGAATCTGAATATGTTTAAACTCTACCTGTTTTATAGTGACAAATAAAACTACCAAATAAACAATTTCTTAAAATTATGTATTCCGTTTAAATTTAAAGTCGCGCGGAACTTTATGTGAATTCAATTTTCGTTGCAATGCGGATTTTTAACTTTAATTCTTCAAATCTAAATCATCTGACGATAAATTTTTTATTTTTCAGGTTCACAACAGGGGCCACACGAAAAGCTGCTGCTCAATAATTTGTTATCCTCTTACAACGTACTGGAAAGGCCAGTTGCAAACGAGTCTGAACCTTTGGAAGTAAAATTTGGCCTAACGTTACAACAAATTATAGATGTGGTTAGTATATTTTCTCTATAATAAACATTTTTTATAATTGCGACAGTGGGGTGTAACGAGATACGATTTGGAAAAGAAAATGATGACATGCTATTATTTATTCCGTTGGTTTCCAAAACAGTCAATATAAATCTTGATACACCCTATTTATTTTTCAAGATGGATTGTTAAGATCTGTTCTCTAAGAGTTGGCGATGAAAACCCGCATTTAGGAACTTCTATTGAAGTTATAATTTAATGGTGTATAGGTAGACGTAAAACCAAGAGCAAGAGAAGCGAGCAAATTCTTGATATACCTAATCATATTCATCCGATATTATACTTAACAAATGAAATCAAATGCAGCTGGCTCTGACACATTAACTTCTAGTACCCATAAATACTGTTTATATTGCTGAATTTGCTGCGTTGAGCCGATTTTCTAATTTTGAAATCTCGTTCAGTTGATAGGTCACAAATAAATTAAAAACATTAATATTTTTCCTCTGAAAAGTTTGTAAATTGAATTCGTGGTAATTATAAAAAGCTAGATGTATTTTTCGGAATTATCGTTGAGTGAACAGCAAACGCAATTCTCCGTAATTGTATTCTTCAAATGGAAAATATATTATTCACCGTACAAAAAGGGGTAGCTAAATAATAAATGAACTGAAAAACAACCACGAGAACTAATTAATGGCTAGCTTTCCGCTTTATTGTTTATCGTCAAAAAGAAGACTATAATTAAATCCAGATTTATATATTCAATTAATCTGTATTAACTAAATATCTGCAACAAACTAATGAAATATCTAATGTTGGAATAAAAATTTGATAAGCAGTAAAGTTATCAAGTGCCAGCTGCTAAGTGACAATAAAATATATAGCTTAAATATTTCAAATTTAGCATTCGTAAAACTATGTAGATAGGTAGGACATTCCGCAATTTCACGAAGTTTTGTGAATTAAATTAAACGTAATTTTATTCTCATCTGGGGAATAAAATGCAAATAGAAACGTATAGAATTAAAATAAGCTTCTAGCCTAAAGTTCCTCAACGCGTCGCTGACATAAAATGTTCGATATTGAATTGTTGAAATAATTTGCACTAGTTATTTCTAACTTACTCAATGAATGACATATATGGAATTCTAACTGGTATCATTCATTAGTCCAAATCTCAAGTCGAGAAAATATAACCTAATCTCTTTTATCTCTACGCTTTCTAAAATAATGTGGCTATATCTGGTAGAAACTTTTATCGACGGATTTCAAAGTAAAAATAAACCAGCCTTACCCTTTATTCTGCTTCATTTGAAGTCTGTCAGCTGTCGAATATTCGTTCCCTGATGCACCGCGACCATTATATATCCTTTCAATTAAATCCGTAATTAAACTGACAATTCAATGTCATATCATTTTTCGCAAGAATAAACGTTTCCATTGTCTGTATCATATTCTTCCATTTAAAAAGCTGAAGTAATGATAACTGAAGAGCCAATATAACCTCAAATTTGTCTGAGATTGGATAGTTGTCAAAATTTATATATGATGAGATGAATATTTACGAATGCACTGCATTAGAGAATAAAACCTGAGCTTTATGATAAAAATAACAGTGTGATATTACGGAAAATAAATATCGACTTCTCGCAATATTGTGTCGTATCATATATCCGTTGCTTCCTGACCTCGAGCAAATTCCTCGATTACTTTGGGATAAATTACGATATCGGAATTCTTGTAAGCAAAGGAGACAGATAAGTCTTTACACTTGGTAGCTCGGTTATCTACACAAGACCTTTATTATACTGAATATGGTTGGTTATAAAAATGTATCCCCTTGCATCCGACACCTAGGTAGATCAAAAAGCGAGTAAATTTGCAAACTTGAGCTTGTTTAGACCCAATTATATCGCTCCGATGGAACGCTACTCAGCTTTTTAGAAACGGGTTAAATATTCTTGCTAAATTAATTACCTTGCTTAACGGGAAAGGGTAGTCTTCAAAATTAACCGATCTATATCCTCACGCCTAAAAAAGGGTCAGCCTTGGAAGTCTGAAGTTTTCAAACTTAATCTTTGACATTAGCGCTCAAATCTCGACATATAGCTAATAACAGTCAAAATTACGGAAAATGTTAAAAATGTAACAGACTGATGTCAGAGATAAATTGATGCAAATCTAAAGGATTCTTAAGGTACTAAGCCTGCAAATCGAGTTTCAAAACTTTCGGATTTATTCGAAGGTAAACTACTTGTACTATTGTGGAACTTTGTTTGGTAGTTCATTTATGTGCCAAGTATAGAATGAAATTACGTTAAATGTTGTTTCTAATGCTTCCACGAATTAACATAAAAGTTAGGTTATGTTATTAATTCCACATCATCTGATTCTCCAAAGTTAATTTGACAGTTGGAAATGGTCGATATATTTCATAAAGTACCCGTACAGTCAAGTTGTATATAAAAGTAAAATATATTTTAATATTATATTTAAATATGATAACCAAGTTAATGAAACACAAATCTTTTGTAGTGCATCAAAGACCTTAGTTCCGTGAATTTAAAATTTTATGTCATAGTTATAACACGATTCTTAAAGAGAACATCTCAAAATGAAATTTTAAAATGCGACCCATTATGTACTTATCAAAAGGTATTTCACGTGTCATTTCGGCCCATTATTTTCTGGCTTCTGATTGGATATTGTGAGAAATCGATATCGGGTATAAAACGAATCTTATTCCGTCAAGTTCAAGAGCCGTATTTATACTTGATATTGACAAATATGATGAGGATTTAGACCACTAAAAGCCCTTTAAAAGTAATCCGCTTTTGTGTGATTTAATACCCATTTAATTGGGTCATTTTGATAATATTTTTCTTGTCTCAGTATCAGTGGAGATGGTGAAAGTACAAGTACTATTGTCGCTCTTACAATACGGTTGCTTGTCTACTACTATTTTATTTTTATTAAAAACAATTCTTTTTATTTTGCAAATTCTGAATGGTGTACAACTGTACAGAGTCAGCCATTAGTCAGTGAAGGTGAACTTTACAGGTAAAATAAAATCCAACGTTTACAAAAACAATGTTTCGAGTTCTAAATATTTTTTCGTTGTCAACATACAAACAAAAAAAACTGTTGTGTCTGGAAGGCGCTTTAATATGTAAACAAGTTGGTGTTTCTAAAATAAATACGGCATCTTTTTCATTAAAAAAACAAGAGATGTATTATTTTAACCTGTAGAATTCGTCTTAATGATCCTGTAAAAACTGCCGTTCAACTAGGGTAAAACGGTGAAATCAGATTTATAAAACTGTGGCACATACTTTTTGGTTTAACTTTTGTTTCTGCACTGACGGCTTTTAAGCTATTAATGCAACCAATGAGGATGCGAATAAGATACTGTCTTGTTGTTTTATTATTGTTTTCCCCTGTGTAGGATGAAAAGAATCAGATTCTTACGACAAATGCTTGGTTAAATTTGGTAAGTTCCATGGGGTCCATTTGGACTCACGCAATGTTATAGCAGATCAAACACTTAACTAGATGCCTGGATCAGTTAGTGTTTGACTCTGAGCTGAGTCGCTATGAACGTATATAGCTCCCAAGGTGGTGTTGGCGGCTACGCATTTTAAGTACGCCGACTTGAACGTGAAAATATAATCGAATCTGATATATTTTCATAATTAACGTCTGTACAAGGTAAACCTAGGAGCTTAGCTGAAGTCAAGTATCCCCTAAATATTAATGCAATTGTTTATCGATTCTGGCATACATGGGAATCAACACAGATAAGTTACTAAAAAGCTGTGCATTTAGGCAGCATCAACCCAATACAATTAAGTCACAGCATAGATCAGCAATAATTTCACGCGATTTTGACATAATAGGTACCTCTCCGAAAAACAGCGCTCTGCCACGCCACCATTCGAGACAAACCGAATAAGCTGGTCTGAGCTGTGATTAAGTGTATACTTTTATAATGCAAGCGAATACACTTTTTTCCGAGGAATTTTCTCTGAACACCATAATGAATCTCTGGAATTTGTGAAATTGTTTTAAAAAGTTCTGCCCCAGTTCTGTCGTGAAGGCCTTTTGGGTTGAATTACGTTGCAGAGAAGTTAAAGTGTAAGCGTTCTAGGGATGCCTTGTAAGTTATGCAATTTGCATGGCCGCCTTCACCCGTAAAGCACATATGGCCTAGTCCGATTGATAAAGGACATGGCCGTTGCGTGCTAATGCATGCTTTGTTATGTAACTAACTACCGATGTTTCCCTTTTATTGTTTTACCATAGGACGAGAAGAATCAACTCCTAATAACAAATATTTGGCTTTCTTTGGTAAGTGAAAACCAATTAAATAACTAAACACGTACACACACGGCAGTTGGTTGATTTTGTTCAGACTGTATTTTTCAATCTTCTTTCATTCCTAGTATTAAAAAAACCCGCTCGCCCGCCCTTATGGTATGAAATGGTGTACCCTTCTTTTTCTACCTGTATCGAGCTAGTCTTTTTTTATATGTATTGCTGTGTCGCTGCCATTTTCGACGGATCCACGTACCCTTAGTTGTATATGCCTCCCGTAAAGAGTTGGTTTAGTTGCAGCATTGCTCGGTTCAAGTAAAGTATTAAGTACCAAATCCTTTTTTTCAAAAATATCTGTACCGGTACCACAGAAAAAAATATATTCACATCTACATGTTTGAATGTTAGCAACCAAATGTAATCTTCAACCGTTCCGATAAGTTTTCCTGTGGTACTTGTATGTTTTATAATAGAATTAGCACTTCGGTAGACGGCGATTTTGAACTGCCTGCAAATTGCCGGGTCTCTAGTTGAGTTGAAGCAGTAGGAGAACTTTTAAGTAGTGTAGTAAAACCTGTAATATACCGAACTGGTATTTGATTCGCTATGACCACTATATAATTCATGACCTCTTCAATTTGAATGCACCCATATCGTCATCGCTAACATCAAGAACGTCCCTACGGTACCATTGGTCTACTGCCGTGTGTGTTGATATTTTAAACTAATTTATTTAACAATGCTTTTTAACTAATATAATGAAAACCGATATAGCTCTAGGGTTTTTTTCTTTATTTTCATCTGGGAGTATGAGGGTTTCTTTCCTGTTAACATCAATAGTACACGTGTTATTTGAGATCAAGATGGGGTGAAACCCACGATAACCCAGACCAATTCCCATCATCGTTTATACCAAATGTGAAACTAACCCAAAGGTATAATGTACCTTACTTTAATACTATTGTTCTTGGTATGGACGCTGTATTCCTTTCACTATGCTCGACAAACTAAGTCCGCTGATCCTATCCTTCATTGACGTAACGACGGGTACAGTCTTTTGTTTCTCGTATGAGACCTAAACGCCCTGTGATACATTAAACAATACATTTTCTAAAATTATACACTAAACATGAACCGCTAAAAATCAAATTACTAAAACAACTTTCCCTAGCATGTCCATCACGCACAGCTTCTGCACGTTCATAAACAATGTAGCGTCATTTAGTAAGACCAGTCTAAAATATGTATGGACAAGGCCCCATCGAAGTTATAATACTGTGAAATAACACTTCATATATACAGTGCTCCCCAAAATGAGGGAACGAAAATTGACACGTATCTAAAGATCAATTTTATACCTAATTCTTTTCATGTTAAAAATTGAGGAATTAGTACTGACTTTAATCTTTTTACTACCATCGCACAATTCCCAATCCTTCAATAGCGTCTGGTTTCTTCACATATTCTTTGCTTTTGCGATAACCGCACAAAAAAATCTAGTCTCTTTCTACCTGTCCATCGATTTGGAAAAACTCCTTTTAAGAAAGGTAGTATATCGTGCTAGGGTCAAGGAAAATTTTTTTCCAATGCTAGAATCAACTCAAAAGCTCTCAAATATGTGATTTCCCATAATTTTGACACGATTGTATTGCATCCAGTGTGCCTTTTCCAGGCTTCAAAATCTAGTATTTTAACTGTTCATGGTGTCATTTAGTTGTCTTTCAAATACATATCCTCGCAACACTGTACTCTTCTGTCTGCTGTCTTCTTATAAGATGTGACTGACCTATTTGTATAACTTTTTCTTTAATTCAAGTAGAAAAAAATATGAACTTTGTTCCATCATTTTAGGACACGTTGTATATATTACACAAGCTGTTATTTATCGACAGATAAATAGTGCAAAAAGAAAAAACTAATTGTATGCTTTTTGAAAATACCGACTGATTTAGCGGAGTCTTACTAACGACGTTATCGCTGAATTAATGTGTATAAATAGCATGCCTCGCTTTGGGCTGTGTGTTGATTTGTCAAGTAGATTGTGAGCTTCGTGTTGTTTTGTACTAGTGTTCCGATCAATTGGTAGCTTACATGAAGCAAATCAATTGAATCTATATTATCGGTACCCTGTCACTTTTACTATAGTATTTTTGTTCAGGAATGGAACGACTACAACCTTCGATGGAACGAGTCGGACTATGGAGGAGTCAAGGACTTGAGAATAACGCCGAACAAGTTGTGGAAACCCGACGTCCTTATGTATAACAGGTAACACGTGTAATGCTATGATGGTTGCATTGTCGCTTAGCTATTTAAAAAAAAATCAAAACTCATTCTTGGGCGCATGACTAATTAGATAATTGAACATATTATATCCTAAAAGATAAATTCTAAAATATACTGTTTGGTGACTTATTATTGTTGCCACCATACATGTTCAGGCTTTATTATAAAAAGATTGAAATCTTGTTCATATATAGGTATATGATGGGGTTGTATTATGCACTGCTTGCTGATTTAAAGCACAATAAATATTAACTGGAACGTGCCAAGGCTACGAAGAGGCCTCGTTAATGCAAACTGTTAATTAAATTTACATATGCTCAGACTTACTGTGTCCTACTTAGACCTCCCGCTTTCAAAAACTGAGGGATCAGTCAACATTTTATTTCCATCGAACATTTTTTTGTCACATTCGTATGTAGTAGATTAAAGAGCAGCTGAAATTAGCTTTAATGGATGCGGCGAGCAAGTTGGTAATGGTTTAAGCTAGCAGTGCATAATATTAATGGATGAAAGAGCGCGTGACTGAAATGGGCGGGAAGTACGACACAGCTAGCCGTTGCTGTAGGCCACAGCTACTTCCGACCCTCTGGAGTCGAAGGACGGGTTGATACCTTAGCCGCTTTTTCTAGCTATGTCATTTAAATAATTATTGTTAAAAACCTCTAACTAAATGGTTGCATGCTTATTAAGGTTTGTTTTGTTTCTGCGGATGGGTAGCAGCTTGAAAATTCGACTTCTGCTGGGCCGGTACGTCCCCGAAAACTCTCTCTATAACAGCACTAAAATACAAGTTAAATAAAAACAACCTAAAGACAACTAATAAATCAAGAATTAAACCTAACCCGCGGATGAGACTAAAAGATCACCCTAAAAATGAATAATGAAATGAGTTAAATCAATGTATGTTAAAATAAAGAGATGGTAAATAACAGCTGCAAGAATAAATGGATGGATAAAGAGGTTGAGGAGATAGTAGTGACGATGGCTAGCTTGGTCACTGCAATCGTGTGTAGCTCGATGTTCGATGTCTGTCAATGTCAAATTAGATGTTTGTTGTGCTCAGTGTCGTACTCATTGACGCATTGACGACCACACAGCAGTGGATAGATGTTGATTGTTGCATGTATTAACGCGCGCGATCTACAATCATGCAGAAAGAGCAAATGGCTCTGTCAGTGGCTCAGATTAATGCCAATCTATTTTTGTCGACCAAGACCAGCATGAATCAGTTTTGTAGCGGCGATTTTTAACGCTTTGTGTTGTTATGAAGTGCTGATGAGGGTTTCGACGGGACATTCCAAACAAATGTTGTGGTCAAACATAACGGCAGCTGCTTGTATGTCCCTCCCGGTATCTTCAAGAGCACATGCAAGATAGACATTACGTGGTTCCCATTCGATGACCAACATTGTGACATGAAGTTTGGTAGCTGGACCTATGACGGCAACCAGGTATTGCTGTAATGTTTACGTGTTTTTCTGTTACATCACACCACACACACCATCGCTACACCTAAAGCCTTTCATTCGAGTCATCTACAACTACTGACTGACATCCATCCCTCTACGAACTAAACAGAGAAATATATATATACCTATACTCCACTTTCCACCGCTTTATTATATATAATCACTAGCTTTCTGCACAATTACATTTTATTCACGTTGTCATGCTTATAAAACTTGGCCTTCCATAAGCAAATACACAGTACCGAAACTATTTATGAAATAAATTTTGCAATTTGATGCTTAACTGCAATATTACTGAAAAACGCTAAAATGGCTTTTACTGGAACTTAATTTGACATGACATCATATGTGCATCCTTTAAACAGTTCTTGAGATATCTGGAGAGAAAATGCGTCTTCATTTCGTCGCAAGGTCGCCTTCAATCATGTAAAGGTTCGATGATCACGAATGAGGCATTCTGGATACCTTTCTCGATATAACTACAGCTTTTCTTGAATTTTTTTGTGCCTCGCCGCAAATTATGCACTTTAAACAACGAACATTCAATTATATTCCAACGATCACATTAGTGGTATTTCTTTTGAGACTCTAGGACGATATCGCTTATAACTTTTAAAATGGTTACAGAAAAATTTCTCTAATAAAAGTTTATTAGAAAAAATGAGATCTTTTTAACAGGGTATGTCTCTGGAAAAAATATAATTGATGATGTCATTAGTCGCTTCTGTCAAATCCCAAAGATCGAAAGTATTCGATTGAAAATGGTGCTTACCTTATCCCATTCAACACCATGTATCCCTAATATTATTTAAATTTTTTGTATCCTCCCTGTACATTAATAATTTCTTTTTTTTTTTCAAAATATGCTTGTATTTCAAGAAGAACTGTTGAAGATAAAGCCGTTCCGTTCAAAAAATTGGTACGCATGACGTCATAACTTGCTGACATCACACATGTAAAATAAATTGAATTAAGCGCCACCAAAATTATTAGTTACCTGTTTCGGCGTTTTTCTGCAATATTGACAATTAAGTATCAAATTCCTGAATGTATTCCATACTGTATAAAATATAAATAATGGTTATAAGATAAAACTAACAAGGACTCTGTTTAATTCGTACTTTAAAACTAACTAAACGGCGAAAAAATATGTTTAGTAGTTTAGATGAGCTTTTTCACACTGCACCGAAACACCCGCGTTGGCTTGATATTTTCTGAAAGAGGCGTTAACGTGGCTCACCGTCACCGTCAAAATCGCGGACACACAAGCTGACAAAACTAGTGGTTTGCGTCGTACGTCCTCTAGACATAGTGCACGCCTAGCTGCTAGGGTGATCCATGTTAGAGGGTAGCGGTATACGTCACATAATATGACCTGCGGATCCGCAACTGAACATTTTTCAAGCTAAGGTCATGTTTCAGGCTAAACTGTCACGAGCATAAACTTAAATAATGATGCCATGCTTTAACCGAACTTAATACCACAATTTGTTTCCTCCTAGGACTATTGATTTCTTTCTTTACCAACATCAACTTATCCTGGGGATATATGAATACAAACTAGAATATATTCCATAATTCCATACTGATGTTGACTGAACGCACAATTTACCCCAAAACGATATTTAACTTTTAAATTTTTATTACACGACTTTGAACAACATTCCTTCAATTATCAAGGATAGTCTTTTCTACAAAGATAAATTTTATAATCGAACTATACAATGTGTCAAAAGAATCATTTTATTATAACTAGGTTGGATGTGGAGATAAAATACGTAACATGTGACTTATTCATCCAGACTAGAGTTGTCGGACTACAATAAGTAAAGTATCCAAAAAGTTTGAAGAAGTCGGATTGATTTACCGAACGTCAAAATTTGATGTTCACCTTGAAACTTTAAAAATCTTTCCTATTTCCACTGACGAAGGAACTTGTTGCTTAAACGAAACCATTAACAGTTTTGTGAGAAAAAATACAACTACCTTTAACATCTTCAAATGGTTATTATTCCACTTTTACATTTGGTACAGGGTTCGGTTAAATAAAACTAACTATAAACCGAATTTTGACAAAGCTGAATGTTCAGTTGCGAATTTTAATTAGTTTGCCTTTTATGCTAGGAGTAAACTGAAAATATGTGAATTATTATGATTTGATCCACATGATATAGTGCATCAATTGTACGCGTTTTACCGGTTAATTTTTGTTTCTGAATTGTTGCTCGATTCACATAGTTTTGTTTGGCCCTAGCTATAATGGCAAACTATGACAAAACCTACCATTAGGGAACCATGTGACTGTATCATTAGATTTACTATTTTGCATGGAGCATAATGCCATCAATGTCTCTGCTACTAACTTTGCTGCCACAAAAACAATCTGCTTTACCACTATTATGCACATGGGCTCTAGATACATTAATTTAGATAATATCTTCTTGACATTATATGTTTTCCATATACTTTGTTGTTCTAATGATAATACTCATATATACAGAACTTATAATTATTTTAGTAACAAGATTATGGGGAGACTTAAAACATTAAATCATTAGCAATTCAAAAGTATGATTAAAATGAAAACTTTAGTGCAAAACCAAGGCTGAAAACACTGAACCATACAGGATGTTAGAAATGGCGACTTTAATAAAACACTATTTTAGTAATAACCTAAAACATTTTGCAATTTCCGAAATTGACGTGCAATCAAAATATGTATCTGGAGTAGTGCAAATCCAGGCAACCATTCCATATTTACCCTGATTCCCGATTCTCCATCCAACGTAAAGTTTTTAGCAGAGATGTTGTATAATTCTGCTTCTGGTGGGGATGTGAAACAGTGTGCATAATAATTACTATGAGAACATACCCTCTCACTTATAAATATAACGCAGTTCTTTGAAAATAGGTACTATGATATAATTTGGAAGCATTTCAAGGAGCGTTCACGCACCTTTAATATACGAGGTGAACGAAAAAAACAAAGCAGGAATCGCCAAGTGAATGTTGAAGGTTTTTCATTTATTTTTAATTCGTGACTAAAAATAAATATATGCATTTATTTACATAGTATTCGTCTCAAGTAAAAATATGTTTAATTTCATTGGTTTATATACATATGTATGTTTATCTTTTGAGCATGTCTTAAAACCTTGTATGTATATTCATATGTTCCGATATGTTGTCCGTTTATTGCACATTCTTACTGTAATAGTACGAATAGAACAATTTTACTACTACCTACTAGATTTTATTATAATTATTTAAAGAAAAATGTGTGTATACATCATACATTTGATTATCCTAAAAGGCATTTATTAAAGATTCACAATCATGTTAAGTACTTGCATATTGTGTGACCCATGTTTATTGTGTAAGATTTTGCATGCAGTAATTCTGTATGATATTGCATGAGAATAAATTTCGTACTCGTATATTTCATTTTGTAATAAAATATGATTGAAATATAAATGTTAATTAAAAATCAACCAGTGAAATTTTCGCATTTTTTGAATTGAGTTTTTATTCCAGGAAGAATACGATATTTATATATAAAATATAATAAGCAAAAGGATGAAGTGAGAATATAACATTTTTAACATTTTCAGGCATCCGTCAAACCTATTTGTTTAAAATTTAATCTTTGAACAGGTAATGCACTTAAATATATACCTATACTTTGTTATTGTAACTAATATCCAAAGATACATAAAATAGAGTCTATATTTAAAAAGTTATAAAAGGTAAGCGTCCTGTAAATTAACTGAATCCGTAGAAGTTCAGGAATATCGAAAGAGAAACACTAGATACGACCGAAGGAAAATATATCCGCAACATCTGAATATACATTTGGCTTGATCGCTGTTGGCGATTGGGTTGTCATTCGCTTGTCTACTTGATTTATCCCAAATATCAACTAACTGAACCATATATTCTCTCCGCATATGTTTCCCAAATAAATATTCCAACATTTCATATATGTTATTTTTATAATTCTTTGTAGTTAGATTTAATGTGTTCGTACCTATATTTATTATTATATTTTTTTAATATGTACGCACTGACAATGTAGGATGATTATATACGTTTTTGCACTAATTATCGTGTCTCGACTGTCGGTGAGCCAGATATTGCTTTATCTTGATTGTGTGTGTACACGATTCAGTACAACATTAACATTAGCGTTCTTGTTAGATATAGCCTTTTATCACTAGATCTAGCTTAGAAAATCCTGCATGCGAAATATTTTTTATTTTTGGGTTACCCTACGCAATATATCCTAGTAAATCTTCATAAATTTTTATATTTGGGTGGATAGAAAAACCTCCAGAAGCCTAGTCTTCTTTATTTTACGTAAATTTGTCATCACGTTTCTGCACTCATTTCAAAAGTGAGCGCCAATGGATTGCATTTAAAATAGTGTATCGCACAATACCACTTTTCATCTATAGTGTTCATTAGTTATCGTTTCTGTGTCATGTTTGACGAGGGAGAAATGATTAATTATGAATTACCTAGATATTGAGCTTCTTAAAATATAAAGTGAAAGTTTGAAGACAAAACTAACAGTTGAATTGTCAATCTGTCTGAAGGTGGTTAGCCTTCTGGAGGGTTATGATTATTATTACATCGGCCCAGCTCGAGCGGTTGTATGTTAAGGATATTTTGCGGCATACGAAAATGACTACTTTCACATGGTTAGTTTAAAGAGTTGGGGATCCTTCAGAGCTAATCCGTTAGTAGTGCATTTTGCCGTGTTATAGTTTTAGCGTATGTTACATGCTTCAGTTTTCCGTAGCTGGACCTAGTATTGAACTCCGAAGAAGGAGGCGACCTTTCAGACTTCATAACGAACGGAGAGTGGTACCTGTTAGGTACGCTGTTTTGTCAATCGCTGAATAATGTTTGATATATGTAAATGTGTTTTTAGGAATGCCGGGGAAGAAGAATACCATCGTTTACCAATGCTGCCCTGAGCCATACGTGGACGTAACCTTTACCATTCAAATAAGGAGGCGTACGCTGTATTACTTTTTCAACCTGATAGTTCCTTGCGTGCTGATCTCGTCAATGGCGTTGCTGGGTTTCACTCTGCCGCCGGATTCTGGCGAAAAATTAACTCTAGGTACATGCTAATGCTGTATGTCGCACTGTGTGTTTGCACTCCTGTGTTGTGTGGGTGCCGCTTGACACACTGGCCATGCTAGATCGCATCGCGCAGTGTCAACATCTTATCGATACACATTTTCAACACACTACTCACACAGATACCCTAAATTCAATTTGAGACACAACCGACAAAATTCTCCGCACACACACATGCAGACTTAGATACATCAATATAGCTGTTCCGTTATGCTAAGATTATACCTCGATCCTTTCCGCCCATGACGACGGTTGTAGACGGACTCGAAACACGTTCAAAATTCAAAATCTTCATTTCAGGTGTCACCATACTTCTTTCATTGACAGTATTTCTGAACCTAGTAGCTGAAAAGATACCGACAACGTCAGATGCTGTACCGTTAATAGGTATGCTTGGCCTACTGGGAGCATCGTGTGTTTTGACGCCCCGTGTCCCTTCACGGACTGCCGGTTGATACTTGGAGGGCGTTCTGCCTCTTCAGTGTCTTTATTAACACTGATCGTTGTCAGCATGTACCCACACTACCCCTTCCATACGTGCCTAGCACTAGCTTCTTCCTTTTCCCGGTATAGCTCAAGGGACGGCCGTCTACAGTCAAGGTAAGTCGTAGCCGCTCCAACAAAAGTCGGATGTGAGCTTCGATAAGGGGAAAGGAGGCACAACAGTGGTCTCGATCAAGGCGTAATGAAGCTATGTTCTGTTGCAGGAGTGACCATCTTGCTCTCGTTGACTGTGTTCCTGAACCTCGTGGCAGAAACCTTGCCCCAAGTATCTGACGCCATTCCCTTGTTAGGTACCAACCGTTCTTTGTCTGACCTGCCTGTGCTGGCTAACATCCTCAGTGCTGCCTGATGACATGTGTATCATTGTGTATATGTGATTGTTGTGTTCGCGCGAAACTGACCGGTCAAGCTTTTAATAGTTCAGATAGTTGATTATTTCGATGCGTTGCGATCAAAGAAGAAATGTTTCAGGGCTTTAGCGGTGGCGGGAGAAGTGCTGTTGGGCCTTGGGCCGGCCGTAGATCGGCAGGTGTGTAGGTGTAGCTTTTTGTCGAGGGATGCCGCAAACATTTCCTCTTTGAGTCGAACGTTTATCGGGAGGGGGGAGCCGGATACTTGGAAAGGAGGGCCGTCTGTACCGATACGGGTTCACGGCACAGGTCACAGGTCAGACGCCTCGCGTGACGCACTGTCTGTTGCAGGTGTGACTATCCTGTTATCACAGACTGTGTTCTCTCTGCTGGTGGCGCACGTGATAACCCAGACGTCCGACGCTGTGCCCCTGATAGGTTAGAGTCTCGGTTCAGTTACTTAGTTTATTTTATTTGCAAACACACTGACGGGCACGAGATGGGGCGGCCCAGTCTCATTGCAGTCAATCCGGTTTCCACGAAAACCGCCAGATCTGAATCGCATCGAGGCCGGGCCGTACTCTGCATGCACTCGACTGTAACAGCACTTCGCCCAGCCACAGCTAAACAGTACACAACTAGTCGGAAGACCCTTTCGACTAGTGCTTTTCTTACTGTGTTGGGGTGAATGGTTGGCTACTGCGACCGAGGCTAAAATTACTAACTCTATAATTATCACCTGTTAAATTACCAACCAATAATCAATGCGATCATAATCGTGAATCCCTCCGACAATCCATAACTGATCCCACTGCCTCCTTCTAGCTACCTGTCGCCCTGTCGTAGTAGGGTTACAGGATGGGCCATGCCAAACTGCAAATCTAATCTCTTGCTGCTCACTCAGACTCACTATCTCAGGGTGCGCTCGCTCGCCGGCTCACTCTTGATTTGCCAATGACCTTCTCACCTCCAAGTATCAAATGGCTCTGTCCCACTAGGAATATCAATCTGTATGTTTTGTTGTTGACATGTTTCATTTTCCTATTATTGTTTGTACTATTTGTCTTACTTGTTCTTTTTTATTTGTTTACTATCTATAATGATTCGTTACCTCCTCGTTAATGTAGTGCAACTAACTATTAACTATCATAGTAAGGGTAAAGTCACAAACTAAGCCGTACATTGCTAACAACACCATTAAAATATCAACTTAAATGCGCTCACGCGCAATGCACCATTTAAATCGCCTAAACTACCACTTAAATAATTATGCAAACTTAAAGCAATGGTTTTGTCGTGCATAGATTGGCGACCGTGGGGGCCGGTAAGGTAGGCTTCGGACGAACCGACGAATCGACGAACTGGCTCTGGCGACGCGACTTGCGGCGGCAACCACGTCACGTAATCATGCACAGCCTTAAACCAAATATAAACAAGTATTTAAACACGCACTGAGCGTCTCTCTCATAAACGATGCATCGGTAGTATGCTTTGCCTTTCCCTCTAATCTTGTTCTATGGCTTTCATCCCATCTGAAACCCGATAAAACTTTAAAAACCGGATTATAAAATTTATGATAACCAAGGAGTGCGTAAAATAGAATACGTGGCAGTGTCGGTCAATGTTAGGAAACGTACAGTTTTCGACAAGATGGCACGATGGCAAGATGGCGGCATAAATGATTCCCCTACGACGACACTGCCACGTGGACCTCGGCCGGTCACATGTGATAGGTATTATTTGAGGAGGGTACGATCGTAGAACATATCAACATTAGTATATTTAAATGTGAATTGCTTGCGTGTGTGTGTAGTAACTCTATTTGTTTATATTTTGTATTAGAGAACAATCGGTGTGTGTATCATAGCGATTCCGAAGGTTAAGGGTGTTTGTGCTTGGCGTAACAAAAGTATATTGTAATTATTTCATATGAACTCTTTATTTCTCATCATCCGTAGTTTAGTACCTGTCGTGTAGTAGAGTAGTGTTGAGTAGTGTTTGCGCACGCGGAAGTGCGATTGCGGGATCTAATCTGTTGGGTGTTACAGGAACCTACTTCAACTGCATTATGTTTATGGTAGCCTCTTCTGTCGTACTGACAGTAGTAGTTTTAAACTATCACCATCGAACCGCCGACATCCACGAAATGCCGCAATGGGTATGACGACGCATTTCTCGTATCACATTAATAGTTATGAAGTTTTTTCCAGATCAAATCCGTATTCCTCCAGTGGCTGCCGTGGATCCTAGGCATGAGCAGACCCGGTAAGAAGATCACGCGTAAAACGATCCTCATGAACAGCAGGATGAAGGAGCTGGAGCTGAAGGAGCGCTCGTCAAAGAGCTTGCTGGCTAACGTTCTCGACATCGACGACGACTTCAGAAGCGTTTCGGGGGCCACGAGCGGCGGCAACAACGCCACCATGACCACCAGTCTCGGTCCCGGATTCATAAGGCATCCGACGACAATAGAAGACACGGCCATCCCGGGGTCCGGCGGGCAACGCGACCTGCAGAACATCCTGAGGGAATTACAGTTCATCACAAACCGCATGAAGAAGGCCGACGAGGAAGCAGAGGTAATTAGTGACTGGAAGTTCGCCGCCATGGTGGTGGATCGGTTCTGCCTGATAATTTTCACCATGTTCACCATAATCGCAACAGTTGCGGTGCTGCTATCGGCACCTCACATCATCGTTCAGTAAGGCGGTGAGGTGAAAACCGAGAGCCGAGGAAGACGTTACCGCGGACGCGATTGTAGAGACTCCGAACTTACTGTGATAAAACAGCAGATCGTGTCGGCAGTTCGGCACAGCAGCAATGTGCAAACGTGCCTTCCCTGTGGAACATTCACGAGCTGCTAACAACTAAAAGGCAGGCACCTATGTGCACGTACTGCTGTGGGGCCGTATAGGACAGTACGCCGGTACACCCCTGTTAAAATGTATTTGCACGTCATTTCGTCGCGACGCCCTTGAATGGACTCCGGATGCGCACGCCGTGTCCCATCATCCACACGCTATAATCACTCAACCGGTACCGAGTCGGTACTTGTTATTCAGTACTTCGTGCAACTAGCTAGTTGGTAGAGTATCATTAGTTCGAGGTACACACGTGTCTGCCTTTTGTTCGCCCATTGATAAAATAAAAGGTGTCCACCTACATTAAACCTATTGTGATGAACTTCGCAAGATAATTAATAAAGTTAAATATAATGATGAGTTACCTAGAATAAATAGTATATAAATAACCTTAACGTGGGTAAAAACAGCGTTCGTTTTATACTGGAAGCGGCGACCGGCGAGCTGCGTCGGCCTAGGCACCGCAACGGATGTGCCGCCAAGCTATCGTGTCCCATTTTTGGCGCGCATCCGCCGAATCCTAGCTCCGTACCGACGTCGAGCTACGCCTAGTCGCTGTCCGCCGTGTTATGGACGCCACGTGCCCGGCTAGTTGGCCATCGGTTCTTCCAAATTTCATCTCCATTGAAGTAAGTCGTACGTCGTACGTCATAGTGAAACAAACACTCACGCGCATACTCAATTCGTGCTTTTATTTTTACCAACGCTATGCTGCTGCGGCTGTCGAGTACATGGCGTCTAATCTCCTACTTTTATATCATGTATTTATACTAATTTATATTTAATAAACTTCGAATTTTTCATTACTATGACAAATTCTATACCACCTAGTAATGGTCAAATGTCAAATGGATAACTAACCTGATAACTATAACAATAATATTGTTTAATTAATAACATATATTAATTAACAATAGATTTAATACCATTTTAATAAAAAAAAACCTTTCTTTGGGCATTTTATAATATAGTAGGAATTATCAGTCACATATCTCTGATTTCGCCGTATAATCTCCCATTTCGGGCTATTTGGCTGCGACGCACTTCCAAATGCGACTAAAAATCTCCTGTTCTGAAATAGTCCTGTCAGATTACGATCGTTCGCTTTTTCTAATTCAGTCAACTATTTCTCGAATGAGAGGGACAATCGAATGAAGCGACCAAATAGTCTAGAACCATCAGTTGTCCATCCCTACTTAGGCTAGTATTGCAGAGACAACGTGTATGTACCCGATAATTATTAGAAATCGAAATATACTTACAATACCTAATGTTATCCCATCCCCTAGCTTCATTCATTTAAATTAAATACAAGTTATGCTCAACTATCACTTGCGTTGCGTTTGCTATATCATATGTTTATATTACGTTATCCTGATGCTGGAATTACAAATGATTATGTCGGATAAATGTATATGGTATGATTGAAAATAAAAGCAAGTATCAGTTTTACCCACTTGTATTTTATTATCTACATTCCCTTTTCTACTACTACTTTCAAAAATTGCAATTAAGATGGAACTCTATTTGCTCAAAATATTGCAATTGTTAAAATTAATAAACAATATTTACTATTACACAAAATTACAACAGTCATATTGGAACCTTGCTACTCGTGTAAACTGTAATAACAAATAAAGCTGAAGTCTGAAATTATGAGTTTTTTTCACTTATCCTCATGGGCGAAGTTAGATCATCAACTAAAGCTCCCGGTGGACTGTGAAAATATGTTTTAGTTTCGGTTCTGAAATATGTGTGAGATGTTTATGAATATTTGGGGGGCTAACCCCCAAACCTCCCGCTAACTTTGCCCATGCTTATCCTGACCGAAAAATACTAATTCCTACAAATGCCGTGCTCAAGCTCAAAGTGGCACAAATAAGATTTTACAACTAAGCTGGATTAGCCTTGAAAGGTAAGTAAGAAAAAACATGATCGTAGCTAACGAAACAAAATAAAATAGGTATAGTACCTTTAATAGAGCTAGAAAATGTATGCCTATTTGATGGTAAAAGGTGCTAAATTCCAAGAGAATGCGGTATGAAGGTAACAAAAATTTGGCTGAGTATTAATGTAGCCAAATCTACAGAAGAAGATAATCGATTAGTAGATTCACGATTTAGTTTAGTGAAAAAAAATTAAACAAAAATTCTTGTATGACCAACAGTGAAAGAAAATTCGGAAGTATACAAAAATTTATCAGATGACATTTTTTTTATAAAATCTCAGAAGTAAACATTTCCATGCATAGGACATATGACCCATATGAGTATTGATTGATCTCGACATTGTTTATTTTCTATCATCTAAAAGCCAACTATGTTTCATAGATTTTTAATGAGATTTTAGCATGCGCTAACATATTACCAAGTTTTGCCTACATCGAATTTCAACAAGCGTATCTTTTTCTATAAAAATCCGTTTAGTTAGTTTTCATTTTTGCTATAATATTACTAAAAAAGTATACACAAAAAATTTTGGGTATTTTTAAAGCACTACTCCCTTGCATTTATCAGCCCAGGGACAAACTGTATTGATTTCTTTTTAGACAAAAAGAGCATACAATGTTATGGGATTGTGCCAAATGTCATTAATTTATCACGAACTAACCTTTTACACCCTGTGTGTCGAAAACTCGACGATAATGTTGAAACGAAAATCCGATTATATTTTTATTATTTTTCGTCTGTCTAAAATGTAATCTTAGCAAAATTAACCTTCCCAATGTTTGCTCAACTGCGGGACTTTTATTAAAAAACAAATAAATGCGACGCAGAACCAGAAAACAATAAATAAAACATTACATTTCCAGGTAGAAAATATTTGAAATGCTTACACGGAAGAATGAATCTGCTCAAATCTAATTAAAACACTGCATACAATGGATAGGTATAATTTCGCACCTATTCTGTGAAAATATCGCTGAACAATTACCTACTTTTTTAACACCTCAATATACATGTACGTAAAATTATGATTTATTTTAAATTTTAATTCTAATCCGAATATGTAGCCTGTTGACTAATGAGCACTATTACCCCCGAAATTGTTGTCTACAGAACTGACTGTTGTCTGTAGTACTAGTATTTCAATTAATTAATACTTAATTAATATATATAGTTATTATGTAAATATAGTTTCTGCATTCCTACGTACAAACGCACGGCGTTTGATAAATAACTAAAATGGGGAAACTGAAGTAAAAATCGAAAGAGGGTCGAATAAAACACTCCTTCCAGCTTTATAATAAAGTCATGTTTAAATTGATGGTTTGGAATTCTGCTACCAACTGTACAATTGAATAAAACCCTTAATCTGTGTATTCACAGGAAACATCAAACATATCAGTAAATCAGTGACAAAAATATATAAGCGTTTTCAATGAAAAAAAAAAAGAGTAGAGTAAAGATTTTATCTAATGTACGCTGACTGTCACAAATACGGCGTGAAAGCGACATTATAAAAAGATTCATTGAAATAGATGTAACACGATGAATCCATCTCTATAGAGATATAAGTGGCGTAAATGAATATATATAAGTTTAGATCCTTTTCATATAGCTTTTCCGTACGTTTTTCGACGATGTGCAAATTTGACGCATTAACTATATTCTTTTATTTCTGTATAGAATTGAAATCAACTTATCTTGAGAAAAAAGTACAAATCATTTTATTATGCATATCGGCAAAATTCAGTCAAAATGTAGATACTTATTATACGATATCAGGCAAAAAATTATTAAAATTGTTTTAGTATCTTGTGACACTTGCTATAATCATTATTTGTGTTGTCAAATTAGACCCTTGCCTTCATTTTTCTCGAATATTTACGCTCGATATCGATATTCAACTAGTATTCCTTTTTTTATATTATCTCTTGGAGCTTACAAAGCCATCGAGATATTTAACGCAACTGCTATTGACGATAAAACAGTTAACACTTTTTTTGAAAGCAGTTGATAGTAATTCGTATACAAATTTTGATACAATTATCTTGATTTAAAGATAATTAACCCTCTTCAGATTAGCAAACTTAACACCATGTATCTCGGAAATGTTACTACAAAAAAAGTAAATAAATTACCTCCCAGTTTGTTTTTATAAGTACAAGTAAAACACCCAGTATTTTAATTTTTGATTGTCGCAAGTTAAAAATAACGTATACTCATTCAAATCTTTTCACAGTAGACATGAATATATGAAAACACAATCTTCATGTTAATTCCGATCGTAGAAGGTTAACCTAATTACAAATTAATGTATTCTTTACATTATGCACGTGTATAAAAATATGAACCACGAAACTGATGCGTTAGTATATCCCTCTAGTCGAATTTTGGCGGGAACTTGCCTCACATAAAATTTACGCAGCTTTAAAGTCCACGACGAGCGCATTAGTGTTTGGTTAAGCTTGTTTGAAGGGTGAAGTAAAACGTTTCATAATATTTGTTAACAGATAAGAATAACTGCACCCTTAAAGACGCATTCGAGTAAATAAAAACCGATAAGCGTATTGCTAGTGCCAGTAATACGGATGAAGCGAACACACGTCGATTGAAGAATCCGTAGGGCAAAATGAGCCATCCTTATTTTTTATTAGTGCCCGCAGTCATATGCAGTGCTTTGTTTTTGGTGAACGGTGAGTTGATTTCATAAAAGTTTTTAACCGAATCGTTAATTTAAGCTATATTTTTTGATTAAGGACAATATTTTATAGTGGCCTTTAAATGTTGGAATATTAAGTAATGTAAATTTTGCTATTATGTCTGCACCACATTCATTACTATTCCATATATTCAAGGTAAATAAACGAAATTTGCGCCTCGGAATACAACTTATATTCCATTTTATTCCAGGGTTGAAAAAAATAATATGGCATTCGCATTTTTACTAAAATTTCAATTTTTTATATTAAACTTACCATTTAAAGAACTATGCAGAAACAGTTTCATAGCAAAAAAGGAAATACTATTAATAGTTTTAACGACCATATTGCAGAGTATGAAATAAAGTATGTATAAGCATGGCATTTTAGTATTCCCTTTGACATAAACACAGTACTCAATAATAATTCTTAGAACATGTGATATGAAAGAAAATATATGAACGCCATTATCATACAGTGAGGGCATTGAAAGTTTGTCACTCATATTTTCTTCGTTTTGATGCAAAACTAAAGGAATGCTTGGACCCATTAACTTTTGTTTTAATGAGAGTATTTTTTATGTTTACTTACTTATTTCGCAAATTTTTACTTCTAAGCAATTAAAGTCTCGCCCAGTATCAAGAAAAATTCAACATTTCAGCAAGAATTTGTTTAACTGGACGTTTAAAAAATGTATCTATCTGATGAAAAAGCTATTTTTCAACCATGCCGAAAACTTTTCAACAAGGGGCTCCTTCTTATTATGCGAGGTTGTGAGACAATTTTTAAACAAAACATTTAAAAAAATGATTGGAAGGGGTGGACCAAAATTTATTAATTATCGTACAAAACTAAATGGATAAATTGAAAAGAATGTATGGGTCATATTTTAAAATATACACCCTGTAGATAAATTACGCCACTGAACTCTACGTAAGAAAACTCTTTAGAAGCAATGTTCACCGTTTCTATATCTTAGCTGTTCTCGATACGAACGAGATATGAACAATACCCTAGTAGTTTTTTTTTAATTCGCCCTGTATGTCTAAAACTAAGAGGTCTATGAAAGTTATGATTACGCAATCTTAAGTTTCTCGAAAAAGTAGTCCTTCTATCTCTTGTAATTTCTGAGATACATCTAAAACTGTTTATATCAAAATTAAGGAAATTTGGGTGGAAAGTTTTTGTTAACCCGCAGTAAGTGCATTAAATTTTGCGCAAAATAATATTAGTTCATATTTAAAAATTGAGAAAACTAATAGGATTTGAGAGTTATTTTACATTTTCATATACGCCTACAATTTGTTCTAGCAAAAATATCTGTTTCACTAGTCACATACCATTTGCTTTGGTCTTAAAATAATAAATGACGCATATTAATTTTTACTAAACCTTCGAAACATAGACAAAGGAGAAAAAGCAAAACTGTACCAACAAAGTATCAAATTATTGTAATTTAAAATGAAATTGCAAAAGTTCCAAAGTTTTATGTCCTTGGAATAGTTATTTACCAAACGATAAGCTAGTCAATATTAGCGTCAACGGGTAGAGAAAAAATTTGCTATTTGCATTTTGTGAGATATACCGAAAAATGCACAACTGCACTTCTTATTTACCTTCGTCGAAATATATGTAAATACCGAAATAAATATCTGGGTTTGATACCTGAATATTATTCAAATATTTTTTTAAAAAATAACGAGGTAATATTTATTATACCGATATAAATTCAAAAAAAGAGACACCAAAGATAAATTTTCCCATAGAAGTGTCTACGATCCAAAATTTACAAAAAAAATCTATTAACAAGCAAACGTGATTTGGCACTAAGGTTAATTTAGTCGGTGTCATAAAAAATATACGAATAGTTTCATGTACCAGTTCCAACTATGATATCAAAAAAGTCAGTGACTGATGACATCTTTATCAATGGTGAACAATAATGATTTCAGGAATATCTCCTGACACGAGAAAACACTGTTGTAGTTTGGGTACGAACTACTCTTCAAATGGTTTAGACTGTAAAACTTTTCAGTCGCCTTTGAGTGGAATTGACAAGACCGATGAAAGAACATGTTTAAACGTGGTGGACGTTTGCTGCAAGAATCGTTACAGGTACTATGCATCAATATTTAAAAATAATCAACAATCAACGAATAATTAAGAATAAGAAAAAACCACGCGAGTTAAAATAATCAGCAATCCCTTATTTCAGAGAATTGCAATGCGACAAAGGAACGGAAGATGCCAAAAATGGGGTAGCTTGCTCGACTGAAGATGGAGAAAGAAAAGTAATCAATAAATATATTACATGGCGTTGTATGATATAATACAGGGTGATTCATAAACCGCTGCCAAAAAGTACATCAAAAATTAAGACAAAAATACGTTGTCTTCGATAACTTCTATTTCAAATTTGAAACGTGCAGTTAGCACCTAAAGATAAATTATTTAAGGTACTACTCAGTATTTTACAGACAACAGTGGCGTAGAGAGGGGGGCAACGTTAGAAACATTTTAGGACTTTTTGTCTTAAATTTTTATGCACTTGCTGCCGAAGAAGTTTGTCAGCAATTTTTTAATCACCCTGTATTTTGATCGCCGTACACCTAATTTTAAATGGTAATAAGTAATATTTTTTTACTATACATGAACTAAAAGATGTGAATGTTGGAAATAATATTGGCTTACTGAAAAACTAAAATAGATACAGTATTGCCAACTCTCCACTAAATGACATATAAACTAATGCTGTCCAATATGCGTCATTTAAAAAATACAGTGTGGAATATACTTTTGTATTAAATTAAGGACAAAGTTTCATGTTTATATTTTACTATAAAAATATTTAGTATAGTATCTATTTTGTTAGGTAATTTAAAATTTAATTAGGTGTACGATGATAAAAGCATTTTGTATAACTCACAATTTTTATTACTACTGCATCTGCTACAAAAGTATTTTTGAAATTTTAAGGACTGTTGTGATGCTTGTCAAACTGGTATAGACACTGGTAAAGCGCGATATCCTTGCCAAGATGATTTAGGGCTTGGACCTCCATTGGATAAAGTACTGATAGATTGCTGCGAAGACTTTATCAAATCAACAACAACAATCCAACCAACCACACCGACAACTACTACTAAAGCTACTACCCCACTTTCTAGCGCAAAACCGTTGTACTCAGACAGAGACCCGTTTCCATGTAAGGACGATTTAAAAAAGCAATATTTAACATTATATAAATTGCGATTTTCGATAAGAGATACTTTATTCTAAATCAATATTATCTATACGTCGTGAATTTAAATTAAAAGTGCCTCAGTGGGATTCGCTCACACAATTCTTGATATAGGTGAACGAACACAATCAATTACAGAGCACTTCACTAGAAGAACGCTCCAAATTCACTTCGCACTTCTTGAAATAATAAATAATGCTCTGCATTGTTCCTTGACTGAATTATCAATGTGTAGTGCCCATTAATTTGGAAATAAATCATTATTGGCACACGTGGCAAAGTATTCTTATACAGGTAACATTATAATTCTACAGAATAATAAAACTAATTGTTTAAAAACGGAATTTACTTAAAAGAGGATAACAAAACAGTATGCCTAAATAATCAATAAAGAAAACTCAAACAAAAACTAAAATCATTTACCGAAACACTAAAACAAATGCCTTACCTCGTCGCTGGTATTTGCAACTCGCATTAAATACGTTTTTGATGTTAATTCAGTTTTACATGTAAGATAAAAATACTTTTGAAAATGTTTGATGGTTCAAATTTCTTTTCATATAAATCAAGCGTTGCCATAACAAAGACAGTAAACGTATAAAATACAACATTCTTCATTTGTGTATTTTTGAGGTACTCTTAAATTCCAAACAAAAATATATGATCAGTTAAGAGCAGCTTTTTGCATTCGAACGTAAGTTAAAAAAACGACGATGGATATACCCTTCAACAGGTTTTTTGAAATCATGCATTCATTGTTAACATAATATATGTACATTTCCCAATAAAACTGTAATAATTAAATTTTGAACGATTATTTCCAGCGGCTGAAAATATATGCGATTCTGATGTATGTGCCCAGTTGTGTGAACCAGTGGGGGATTCTTATAAATGCGATTGTTTTAAAGGTTACATCCTTATGGAAGACGGCATATCCTGTAAACCACAGAAGAGGGCTCTCAAAAAAGGTGGAAGGTAAATTAATTTCGATATATTTTCCGCGTTTCATGTAAATTAACTAAAGAGTAAGGCTAATTTTATACGGAATATTTAATTTTATATTTTCATATTTAATACACACTTGAGCCGAAAATTTCCTTGCCTGATAAAGTTAAAATGCCTACCGGCGGAACATGCTACACAGAATTAATTTACAAGGAAACGAGATATCTTTCTAAGCTTTTATTAAGTGATATTGTCCATATTCTTCCCAACGCACTTGTTAAGGTAAAACCTATATTCAACTCATACAATAATGGAGCTTAATAAACATCAACTTTGTCAAACTTTAGGTATACATTATATGGAGAATCGATAACTTGATTGATTACCCTTTCCAATGCTCTCAGATATTCGCTCTGAAGTATCTATATTCAATTTAACCAAGAATGATATTTTAAAAATTTATTATACCTCCGCGGTACTCCAAATAGTCCAAATAACCTAACCGATATCATAAAAATACAACAATTTTTCCAGATGTGAGACCAATAATCCTTGTGATCACGACTGTACAGACACAGGAACAGCCATAAAGTGCTCATGTCGAGAAGGCTATAAATTGGCGGGTGATAACAGAACTTGTAAAGGTAATATCGATAACAATGCTTCTGTAATTGTTTAGAAGTTTACGGCACATAACAATGTCGTGACACACACCAATATGGAGAATTTTTTTCAGACATTGACGAATGTGCGCTAAATATTCACGATTGTTTAGCTGGAGAAGAGTGTATCAATGAAATCGGTACTTTTGCCTGTTACGAGTCCAGTTTTACAGACGAGGAAGAAGATTTTGACAAAAAATGTCCATCCGGTTACAAATATAACTTCGAAAAACAAGTATGCGACGGTAAAATTTATATTCCAACAAATTACTTGCAAGTTTATAATAATAAATGTTATTTTTCAAGATATCGACGAATGTATGTTCGAACTGATGTGTGTGGCGCCAAAAACTTGTAAGAATACTATTGGATCTTTTACATGTGAAGGGGAAGATATTCCGCAGTGTCCTCCAGGGTTCCATTTCAAAGCAGCTACACAATCCTGCACAGGTACACATTTAATTGTTAACTAAAACTATTGTAATTACTAAACTCTTTTCTAGACGTAGATGAGTGTTTAACAGGCGAAAATGACTGTAACAAAGAGTCGCAAATTTGTTTAAATACAAAAGGGAATTACACGTGTATAGACAAAGCATCCAGAAACATGTGTCCTCCTGGTTTTAAGAAGAATACCGTAACCCAACTTTGTGAAGGTAATAAAAGTTATTGGGTATTAAAGAAAATGTGCTACTTAGAAAAATTTCAGACATCAATGAATGTGAAGAGGATCTAGACCGATGCAAAGACAACGAAGAATGTGTTAACGAAGAAGGTGGTCATACTTGCATTCCCATGAGTACTACAAAGAAAAGTCCAGCGCCGACTCCCGCAACAACCACAACAACCAAACAACCTACTACTACCACAACCTCAACTACTACTACCACCACAACAACAACGACGACTACTCCACGACCAGTGATTTGTCCAAAAGGCTACAAATTTTCTCGATCTAGCAACACTTGTGATGGTAAACAATATTAATCTAGGGTAAAGTAGATTTGTTAAGACCTGTTCTAATATTTCCAGACATAAATGAGTGTAAGGAAGATCCGGAAATTTGTGCTAGTGGTGAAGAGTGCGTTAACACCATAGGCAGCTTCCAATGCAACTGCAAGAGAGGCTACACCAAAGATGCTTTTCTAGGAGCATGCGTTGGTATGTTTTACAAGCCATACAATCACTTTTTAGAACAGTGTTAAATGTGTTTCAGACGTAAATGAGTGCCAAATAGGAACTCACGATTGCCAGGCAGCAGAAAGATGTGACAATACTATAGGATCTTATCATTGCTCAAGAATATTTGGTTGTGGAACGGGTTATACACTAAACTACGCCAATGGTTTATGCGAAGACGACGACGAATGCGTCTTGGGTACACACAATTGCAACCAACTGGGACCTAACTTTAAATGCAGAAACATGCTCGGATCGTACCGATGTGATCCCGTCAAACCCAAGCTTAGACCAGTCCCTTCAGTTGTACTTCCTCCTTCAACAACGCTTAGATCATTCCCAACACCTCCTAGCGTTCCACCAACGAAACCTAGTACTACACCTACGACTCCAACAAGTACTAGTACCCATCCGACAGAATCTGTAACGTACCGAACACCTACGCAGATATATATTCCTCCTAGTACTACCCCTGTCAGAAACTTTCCAATACCTACATACGCCATACCTATCTACAGGCCTGTTCCTACCCCACCCCCTAAGCCTCAGGAAAACTACACACCTAAGACCATTTATGGGTACCCAGTGATTCCTCCTGTTCAAAGATATCCCGTTATAAGCGGACAATTGAAGAAATGTTTACCCGGTTATGTGATGAATGCTAGAGGAGACTGCGAAGGTAAGAGTTCCACAAATACCATCTCCAATCGATAATCATCTATCGTCAATTGTTTCAGATATAAACGAATGTGATAACAATCCATGCGGCAGACAGGAAAAATGCCTCAATTTTAATGGCAGGTATGAATGTGCTTCTCCCATGCAGTGCAATGTGGGATATGAACTGAACGATGCAGGAGACCAATGTGTTGGTAAGACTATGACAATTAACAGCAATTTAATTAGTTCCCGCTTTTAATTAGTTAATAATTAACGGTGGCGGCTGGTATTGATTGTATTCATTATAATTGATGTTTTTTGGTATTTAATATATTACACCTTTAAACGTAAATAGCAGTGGCGGCTCGTCGTATGAAGCAACTGAGGTCGGGCCTCACTGTAAAATTTGGATTTCACACTGTATAATATACTTCCAATTACCTATTACATTTATCAAAAATCAATATCAATCAACGGAATAAAATAATTATTGCTTCAATTGTAGCCCTCGTAAGTTATAAATAGCATCCTAGGTTACGCCAATTCCACCACAGTGAAGTCCAAATTGCCGAGCCTCAAATTGCTTCATAAATGCCTAATACGTTTTGGCTTCCCCCACCACGGGAGACGGTCAAAGTCAATGTTTCCGTCCTAATTTGAGGCTCGATTTCTGGCGCCTCTTATTCTCTCTCTGTTTTCCGGCAAATTGGACAACGTAGTGTGTGTAAGGCGATTAACCGATTGTTTGAGTGTTAACATTTTTAATTATATTTTGAATTTCCAATGGTTGATTAGTTGCTACTACTGAATGTGATTTCTTAGATATTCTCAAAATTAGGTGGTAAGATTTTAAGGACAAGGCAAGTATTAATTTAAAGTAAATACAAATTTACTACATTATAGGGTAAGATTACATTTAACATACCTAATATAAATATATCATATTATCGATAGGCTCATCGATAGGTAATAATGAATCTCTCTCACGATATTTAGATTTTTAAAACAATTTCAATACATTGAATTTGCTATTTGTCCAAGATATACAACGAAATTTTAGCGTGCGCAGATTTACTTACTACAAAATACAAATGTATCCAAATGTTTCTGACAAAAAATTGAAAAACGGTAAAAATATACAAGAAATTTGAAATGGTATTTTCGGAAGCATACAAATTGTTTTGCTTAGTTTTAATATTTCCTGCAACAAATGTTTCAATTTTATGAAGACTAATAAATTTGCAAATTTAAATTCTGATGTCATTTAATTTTTTAATTTATGGTTATAATAGTGCTATTGGCGAAGATCTCCATAATAAAAAACGATAAACGCGTCAAGGAATATTACCTCAGGAGTGACGTGAAAATTTATTTCTATTTATTTTTTGAAAATGAGCAGCTCCCACGAGCCGCCACAGGTAAATAGATATTCATTATAGAATGCAATAATCTCTATATTGTACAAGCTGTTTGTTCTTGAAATAAGTGCAGTCCTTCAAACAGGGAATAGAGTATGTGAAAATAAACAATTTTCATTAAGGAGTGTAATAATTTGCCAATTATTTGCGGACTGTATTAATGTTCAAACTACTTAGGTGATGGAAGTAAACAAACAGATTGTAGAAAACTTTTAATAATATACTTTCACAAACGTTATGCCTCTCCCATACTCCCGTTGCATGCTCTATCTTAGGCTGTGGCATACTTAATACTGAAGATCGTTTTGATCCAAGGGCGAAGGGTTAGCTTAGCGCGGGGAATCATGGAGGGCAGCGTTGTCACATTTATTTAAACCTTAATTTAAATATAATTTCGGAACATGCCCCCGACCTTGAAAGGGCTGACTTTCAAAAACATACAAATTAAACATTAATGGTTAAACAACAAATAAGTAAATACAAAATACAAGCATTTAAACTTTATCATAACTATCTATAGGTAACGGACATATTTTTGCAAATGATCGTTTCACTAACCCACTTTGCGTTTTGATAGTCGCCACTCGCGGCACATTATCACTACCGTGGTGTAAACACGTCACTCGGCCTAACTTCCAGTTCATTGGAGGAACGTTGTCTTCTTTGAGTAGAACTAAAGCGCCTTCCTTGAGCTCGCCTCTAGTCTGCTTCCACTTGCCTCGTTGCTGAAGCTCAGAAACATACTCTTTGCTCCATCTTTCCCATATATGTTGCTTCATGTGCTGAAGGTGTTTGTAAACACTCAAACGGTTGACAGGAACTTGTTTCACATCGACATCAGGGATGCAACTTGTTTGGTGTCCAAGTAGAAAGTGAGAAGGGGTTAAAGGGGAAAGGTCATGTGGACTAGAAGACAAGGGTGTCAGGGGGCGTGAATTTAATATAGCTTCGATTTCAGTTAACAAAGTGTAAAAGTGTTCAAAAGTAAATGTTTGGTTACCTGATACTCGCTTTAAATGATATTTCATGCTCTTTATCCCTGCTTCCCAAAGGCCGCCAAAGTGAGGAGACCGGGGGGGTATGAATTGCCAATCAATGCCTTCCTTGGCAAATGAAGAAGTTAAGTCATTACCAAATTTATCAATAAACCTGTGAAGGTCGCTCAATTCACTACTGGCTGCCACATAATTAGTAGCATTATCAGAAAAAATACAAGATGGCTTACCTCGCCTTGCAATAAATCTGCGTAAAGAAAGAATGAATGCTTCCTTAGATAAATCGGTTACCAATTCTAAATGTACCGCTTTTGATAGGAAACAGACAAACAATGCTACGTATCCCTTCATTATTTTGGCACCACGTCCTGTTTTACTTTTTATTGAAAACGGTCCGGCGTAGTCCACACCGACTACATTAAAGGGATGAGTAGGACAAACTCGTTGTGCGGGTAAATTTCCCATTATTGGTGAAGGAATTCTTGGATTATATCTAAACCATTTTACGCATTCACGTACAATTTTTTTATCAAGTTTCTACCAGTGATTATCCAAAATTTTCTCTTAGAGCAGCCATAAGATGTTGTGGCCCTGCATGAAACAATTTTATGTGATAGTATTTAACTACTAATTTAGTGAGCGAATGCGTCTTGCATAAAATAAGAGGGTGCTTTTTATCATAATCAAATGTCGCATTGCTCAGACGTCCACCCACTCGTAGCATTCCATTGTTATCGACGAAAGGATTTAAACTAAGCATTTTGCTGTTTGAACTCAATTTTCCGTGTTTAATTTGAAAATTTCGGTATGAAATGATTCATCCTGTGCTATTTGCACTAATTTATTAAAAGCTGAATCAATTTCCTTTACCGTTAAATGACCTACTTGTCGTTTATCGGGTTTGAGTTTACAATTTGACATAAATCTTAATATATAAGCCATAACGCGATTTAGAGTTGTAAAATCAGAATACCTTTCAAAAAGAAAACATTTTTCACGATTGGTAGCTAAAAATGTTAGAGTATTTTTCCTAACGTCTGGGAGATCTTTAATTTGACTAGGATTTTTAGGCCAAAACTCTCATCGCATTCTAACCACTCGGGTCCATGCCACCAAATTTGAGCATTTTGTATATCCGAAGGTTTCATGCCTCTAGACAAAAGATCGGCTGGATTAAATTCGCTTGGTACGTGCTTCCAAACGTCAGATCCGGTTATGTCTTGGATTTCAGCTACACGATTGCTTACAAAAACCTTTAACTTATTAGGAGGAGACTTTAGCCATCCAAGTACGATGGTAGAGTCTGTCCAGAAAAATCTTTTAACATCAGTACACTTTAACGCTGTCGTAACTTTGTTTGCTAATCTAGCGGCTACTAAGGCTCCACACAGTTCTAATCGCGGTACGGTAAGAGTTTTTAATGGGGCTACCTTGGTTTTAGCAGCCAATAATTCCACCCGAGTTTGACCAGTTACTGTGAATGATTTAACATAAATGCAAGCTCCGTACGCCTTTTCTGAAGCGTCGGAGAAAATGTGAAGCTCAAAGCTAGTTATTGGTTCACAAAACGCATACCTATTTATTTTTAAATTATTTAAAGTTTTCATATCGGTTTTAAAGTCATTCCATTTAGAAACAATATGCGTAGGCAAAGGATCATCCCATGATACCTTTTCAAGCCATAACATTTGAAGTAGAATTTTTATTTGAATTATACAAGGGCTAACTAATCCCAACGGATCGAAAATTTTAGAAGAGCCGGCTAAAATTACACGCTTAGTCACTTGATTAGAATCAGTTAAATCCTTGACATTATACATTAGTTCATCGGAACTTGGACACCAAATAAGACCTAACGCTTTCGCTGTTCCACGCTCTCCGAATTCTACAATTTTAGAAAGCTTGTCATTTGTCGGAACCCAGTTTAAAATTTCGAATTCATTCGAATAGAATTTTCGCAAGTTAAAACATCCTTGGCTTAATATTTCAAAAATCAATTTAGAAATACGCGTAGCTTCTTCGATTGTATCCGCTCCGGTCAACAAATCGTCTACATAAAAATCCGTTTTTATTATATTAGCTATATCAGGATATTTGTCACAATTTTCATCTGCCAATTGAAAAAGACAGCGAATTGAAAGAAATGACGCTGCGGCTGTCCCATAGGTGACCGTATTTAATTCGTAAATTTCTAAAGGACTATGCGAATCGAAACGCCATATAATTCTCTGAAAAGGTCTATCTTCCTGTGATACTAAAACACACCGATACATTTTCGCGATATCTGCAGCAATAACAAATTTATGCCGCCTAAATCGTATTAAGATTGAAAACAAGTCTTCTTGGATAGTAGCACCCACCATTTGCAAATTGTTTAATGAGTACCCTGTAGAACTAGGCGCTGATGCGTCGAATACTACCCTGAGCGCTGTAGATAATGAATCTTCCCGGTACACTCCCTGTGACACATGTAATAGCTAATAGGTGCATTATTTGTATTGGTGACCTTGGACATATGCCCCAAGTGGATATATTCCTTCATGAACTCTGAATAAAGCTTTTATAATCAGATCGCAAATCTAATTTTTTCTCTAAGCTTAAAAACCGCGTTTTTGCTTGTTCAAAAGATTCTCCTAACTTAGTAGGATTTTGTTTAAATGGTAGTTTTACTACAAATGCCCCGGTTTTATCACGCCTCACATTTTTTACAAAATGATTTTCGCACGCAAGTTCTTCTTCTGTAAAAATCGATTGCGTAGGTGAGCATTCTTCAAGTTCCCAAAACTTGCGAAGATCACCCTGTATATCAAACACATCACTTCTAGCAAAATTGCAAACAATATTTTGACTTGAATTTCCTAGCGGACCGGATATCACCCATCCAAATCTCGTATTATGTAATACAGGTTGATTATTTCCGAGAAAAATTTTACCTTGGCATATAACGTTCCAAAATAAATCAGAACCTATCAAAATATCAATGAGTTGCGGCTTATCGAAGTAAGGATCCGCTAACTCAATGTCTTTTGGTATATTTATATTTGAAATATCAATTTTACAACTAGGCAATACGTTCGTTATTTTCGGTAAAACAAAGCAAGTCATTCTCGTTGAGAAATTATTATGTCTTGAATAAATTTCAACCTCACACTTCTGAGTTATCTTTGACTGCGAATTATTAATGCCCTTAATAGAAAGATTTATTTTTTCTTTCGGAATTCCTAAACGATTACAAAGTTCATTTGTTACAAAGCTTGACTGTGAGCCGTTATCAAGGAGCGCGCGAATAACGTGTTTATTTTTAAACTTGTCATAAATTTCTACATGAGCGGTGGATAACAAAACATTACTAACGTCGCTGCTTGCCGAATTAACTAAGGACTCTTGTGTTTTTATATTGCCTTGAACATTTGCAGATGTGGAATCATCACTACTGTTATTTTTATCTACCGGTGCCCTATCTACATGCAATAATACATGATGTTTAGAATTACATTTTTTGCACGTAGGACGACGACACGTTTTATTAAAATGTCCGGCGCGTAGACAATTAAGACACAACTTTATAGACATTATAGCTTCAGCGCGTTTAGCCACTGGTATATTCAAAAATTCTGAACAAGTCTGTATATAATGTTGACCTTTACAAAACAAGCATTTCGGAGCTTTTTCTTCGCCGTCTGTAGATACCAGTCCTCGCGATTCAAACCGTTTATTCGTATTACGCTTGTCAGATTTATCATATCGGTTTTGTTCGAGAGTTTCCAATATTTCCGCACGTTCCCGCAAAAATGTTTTCAAGTCATCTAATGTGGCAATATTTTTATATTTGACTTGTAAGTTTCCCATTCGCGAGCCGTGACACTGTCTAATTTTGTGCTAATCAAGTAAACAATAGGAATATCCCAACTTTCAATCGGTAATTCTAATTGACCTAATGCTCTCATATTTTTTGTCAAATTATCAAGCAATAAATGGATATTTTTTGACGACTCTTTTGACATATATTCAATATTGAAAATATTTTTGATATGATTTTGAACTAACATTTTATCATTATTATAGCGTTCTTTAAGTTGATCCCAAGCTAATTTGTAATTGGAAGCGGAAAATTCAATGCCTTTTATGAGCTGAGCAGGCTCGTGCGACAATGATGCTCTTAAATAATGAAAACGTTGTATATCACTAATTGCTTCATTATTATGAATAAGCGATTCATAAATATCTCTAAACTCAAGCCAATTTTGTAGCGAGCCATTGAACGTCGGCAAATTTATTGTCGGCAGCTTTACGCCTTGGAGTAAACCACCTGCATTGGAAATTTGACTACTCGTAACGGAATCTCCCGATCCCCTCACACTGAGTTGGTCAGCATTGTTCACCTGTTTATTTAAAATCTGTTTTGCCCCGCTAATGACGCGTAATAACTGTTTTCAAAATTTGCTCTTTCAGTGTATTGATTTTCCAACTCATTTTCTTGGCATAACATTTCAATTTGATCTTGAATATCAAAAATTTTTGTAAAACACTACCTTCAAAAGTATTAATACGACTTTCTAACTCTAGAATTTCAACATCTGTATGCTTATCTTTTGCTTGCAAGCTAACTAAATATTTATTAAAATTTGTCAAACTTTTTTTGATACCGCCTCTTTGCCTTACAAGGTTCTCCATTTTGCGGCTATCAGGTAAACAATAATATTTGGGTACAAATATAAAAAATATCAAATCAAATAAATATGTCGTCGAAGCTATATTTCGCTCCGGAAAACAAGAACAGGAAATAATGTAAACTAGGATACCTACTCACTTTCTTAATACACACGTGCGTGCATCAAATACCTCAGGTCAGGATTTTCGTCTCTAGGTGCTCGGATCGGCGCTAACCAATGCTGCGTAGATGAACTGCGGTTTTTCCGCCTATCTAGCCGGTCGCTGTGTTCCGCTGCAACTCCAAAGATTCTCCCAAAAATCGTAGGTCACTAGTTCTAATATGGCTCGTGGGACCATGTAATAATTTGCCAATTATTTGCGGACTGTATTAATGTTCAAACTACTTAGGTGATGGAAGTAAACAAACAGATTGTAGAAAACTTTTAATAATATACTTTCACAAACGTTATGCCTCTCCCATACTCCCGTTGCATGCTCTATCTTAGGCTGTGGCATACTTAATACTGAAGATCGTTTTGATCCAAGGGCGAAGGGTTAGCTTAGCGCGGGGAATCATGGAGGGCAGCGTTGTCACATTTATTTAAACCTTAATTTAAATATAATTTCGGAACAGAGTGCAGATAAAGTTATGAGCTATTCAAAAAGCCATGACCCGCTACTGATAATTAGCGAATAATCAGGTCAAACATCAAAAGGATATTGAACTTTAGAAATAACAACAAATTGTTTCATATATGCTAGTAGGTAAATTTGTAAAATTATAAGCTAATCTTGTTATTGTGTTTGTATAACGTATAGTTGTGCAGTTTCACGTCAAATATGTAGAATCCTCTTACGTTATTAATGAAATGGCTAGTGTAGTTTTGCTAACTTTAATTATTAACTCAAACATTCAGCATTTGGATACAAATTATTTTCCAACTCAAATATAGCTCCACCAAAAAGTTGATTAATATAGTAAGTTGGAAAAGCTCTTCCAACTTTTGGTAGGTAATGTGCGTTCTGAATTCAAATCAGGTACTTTACACGCAACTATTTTTGTTAGATGTAAATGAGTGCGCACGAGGGACACACAAATGCCACCCCTCTCAAATATGCAAAAATTTCAAAGGCTATTACACCTGCGAATGTCCACCGGGCCATCATCTCATGAGGGCGACGCAAACATGTGAGGATATGGACGAATGTAAATTATTTAGAGTAAGTTAAGTCACTGTTATTACTATACAGATTACGTGAACGCATAATACAACTGAAAATAGTTATTTTCTGAACCAATTCCGTTATGTTTCTTTAGCCTTGTGATGCCAACGCCGAATGCATCAATACAAAGGGCTCGTACCGATGTGAATGTAAATACGGCTTCAGAAAAATTAATAACATCTGCAGCGATATTGATGAATGTAGGGAAACGCAAGGATTATGTGAGCACAACTGTGTCAACATGTGGGGCTCATACCGATGCAGTTGCAGTCCAGGATTTACCCTAAATTATGATAACAGGTACAAACGACAAACAAATCCCGATCTTTGATATCTTTATTTGTTATCTTTTCTCCTGTCTCAGGACTTGTACCGACATTAACGAATGCGAGAGGTTCAAAGATAGGAAGTTATGTATCGGAACATGTAAGAACATCCCTGGAAGTTACACATGCGAATGTCCACCAGGGTATAAATTAGGTGGAGATGGAAGAATTTGTATAGGTAAGTACATTTTTATTCACCCCACTAAACTAAATTAACATCGTTCTTATAAAGTTTTAAATCCATATTTGTAGCTCCCGTATCCTAGATCCCATAAAAAAAGAAAAATATCGCGCAGTTTTAAAGAAATATATCTCAATAGTTTTCAGCTGATTTGTTTTCATTTAGCTTAGCCCGTGATATATTTAAGAGATTGGAGTGTAGAGATTTTATATTGACCTATTTATTTTCTCTGGGACTTGATGAGAATTTTACTTTACGCCGAAAATATACAAACGTATACGGGGCGATCATTTTTGATGGGAAACGCTGTATCTATTAGTTTTAAAAATAAAACAATTTTACGTTATAATTTTCTTGCAATAAATTCACTTGCAGATTGTGCGGAAACAAGTTTATTTTTACTTTATTTGTACCAAAACTTGATTAGGCTATTGGCACATTGAGCACAGCCTGACGTAAAAAACGTTATTTCGTTTATACACATTAGATGATTTAATTATTTTTCAGATATCGACGAATGCGAGCAAAGTAGGCCGTGCAACCATGAAGAAGTATGCCTGAATACCAGAGGAGGGCACAAATGTTACCAGATTAAATGCCCCAAAAATTATGTTAGGGACACCGAACAAAAACCGTAAGTATTTTCTATTTATTTTATCTCATAACCACATTCGTCATGATTTCTCGATATTTTAAAAATTATACTTGTGTAAATCTGATGATAATTAAACTTTTTTATTTTACGCACTTATCACTTGTGTTCTTTTACATTCGCGTTCTTAATTTGACATACATCCTTCAATGCCAAACGGCCTACACTTTGAAATAAACAAGTTTCTTTGTGAAACTTAAGAAAAAAATTATTTAAAAAATCCTCGAAAAGATGTATGTATGTGAAATTGTTCAGTTAGCGATAATTATGTGATTCTGTTTAACTAGAAAACTATTATTGTCTATTAATGTAATATACGAATAAGTCACAAACGTTTTTATCGACTTCAGTAAATACTCCAATTTCTTGTAGTTTTTATGAATAGATTTTTAACGAACAAGACCCTACGCACTATTCGCGAATTGCTCACATATCACGAATCGCGAGTTCACGCATAGTCTGTAGCTCTGATTTTACAGAACTTGATAATATTTTTATCTAAATGTAGGAATAACCTGTAATATATTTGATCTGTCAGGCCCTTCCGAGAACCAGCGTAAAGGTACCTAATATAATCATGGAATATTTTAACTTTTATTCATTTGGATCGCAGTAATGACCTAAATTAGAAAACTCCAGGCAAATTAGAGTTTTAAACTTTGTTATGAAGTCTAAAAGCATTCGGATAATTCGTTTTATATGTTACTGAGAATTTATACAAAAATGTTTGTAATAACAGAAGGCAAAATCAAAAGTCAAGCGAATTTAAATCTACTTCATAATTATTCTTCAATTAGTTAGGTATGACATATATTATATATTGAAGAGAATTAAATATTAATTCGAAACATATTTTTCCACATACAGGATGTTAAAAAATAGTGTGTTAGAACCTACTCTTAAAACATATAAAAACTGTTTGCTTCTTTAATTTTGATTTGTACTGTAGCTTCTGAACTTTTTCACACAATAACTTTGATCACCCTTGTATATGCGTTCGAAAATTGAACTTTTGAAGGATATCGACCGAATCAAAAATAGTCATTGTCGAACTCAACTCATCTCATAGTTCGTTTTGAATATGTGAAAACCAGACTTTAATTAATGTAACATAAAACAGATCTGATCATTACAGACGATGTAAACGACTTCAATCTGTGTGCGATTCGAGGGACAACCAATGCCTGTTGATGCCAGAACAATACACTTATCAATACATGACATTGGTTTCTAATCTACCGTTGCCAGAAGGGCATATTCAACTGTTCCAGATAAAAGGGCCTCAATGGACTTTGGCAAGGGCCGAGTTTTCAATGAAGCTCCTCGACGTTACGGCCCCCTACGGAATTGAGAAAGTAAACGAACATTTCTTCCAAAAAATAAACAACCACTTTAACAGTATGCAGTTGTATCTGATTAAACCAGTGTCAGGTCCACAAGAAATAAAAATCCAGATAGAAATGAGGCTTTATCAGGGCAACAGCATTATTGGAAATGTAGTTGTCTATATCATTATCGTAGTATCGGAATATCCGTTTTAGGTTAGCATATGCTTAATTTCATGTAAATTGTATATTTGTCGCTTGTATAAAGCGTGATGCTTTATCAACCATCGCGCTTTTTTTAGATATAAGTTATATTGTAACAAGTACTTGCCAATAAACACTTTTTTTAAATATCAACGATATTTATCAAAACAGACTAGTTTACTTTGAATGTGCCTTTTCAGTTCGGCATTACAATTCCATGGAATTGCGAGTTTTGGCCTCTATTGTGAGGATACGAACAATCAATAATAAGATCTGTGAGTGTTACTAATAGACTCCATTAGCACTCTGCCGTAATCCATCATTAGATTTCCTCAAAAAAATGCAGCAGCTCGCTTGGCTAAATATACAGATAGTCTCTGTACATCAGACACTCTAAATCCCTGCAATTTTTAAAATATAAAGCAATACAGGTGGTGTGATACTTATTAATGTCATATTACTTATTTAATTTTCAAAAATTTGTATACAAGGTGTTGTTTTGTTGCATGACGTCAGTGGATTGGGTAAACTGGGTAGAGTACTCCTGTCATTTTTTTACAAAGTGGTTTGCCTTTTACAGAAAATTAAGGAAATAGCCAAAATTGGTAAAAAACTATGATTACAATCACAAAAACCGAAAACGTGGCGCAATATTCTTTTGTGCTTTATGAAGCATCGTAAAATCCACTTTATTTTAGAAGCGAAGTGCGGGAATGTTTGAATAACCGATTTCCCAAGAGATGAATAGGTCGCAATGGACCAATAAGATGGCCTACGAAATTGCCAGACCCAAATCCAAGTGATTTTTATTTGTGGAGTTGAAAAAGATATAAATATAGGTAAAAATCATTGACAAAACCTGGTTTCGCTTGTAATTCTGCCACACGGTACATCATTTTAAGAGTATACTTTATTTAATGAATAAATACTAAATATTGATCGACCCCCGATATCTACTGTGTTCGCAACGTGAGGTTCACGACTCATTAGTTCGCGGGATATTTAGATATATTAAAAATATCAGACGCATTGATCGTATCACTTGGAACGCTTTTAATTCAATATTTATCGAAATATATTGTTACTTTAATTAATTAACGTGTTTCTGATTACGCGAATTCGTTATCCTAGTGTGCTACGTTCGTTTTGTTTAGGTTCATCCGGAGTGATGTAAATGTGTCTGACAACAGGCCCTTTTTCTACGTAAAATTAATTATAAATTAATCCCTTTACGGAGATGTGCACACGAACGCGCTTTTTTCGCAGAGGCATCACAGGGAAAAATTGCGTTTTTAATTAATACCAACTTAAAATGTTAACTCAGTGGGCGACACTAATAAGAAGATAGAATCTAGATGGGAGAAGTTAAATGTACATCATTTTTATATACCTGACGGGTAAATTTGTACTAATTCTTGCAATGTCAATATACAGTGTGTTTCGTGATCAAGATACCAAATTTTAGTACACGTGAATTTATTTTTGTCTAACGAAATATAAATAAAGAAAAGTGAGATATCTATTTGTACACATGTGCACATATCATGTTATTGTTAAGGTTTTGTTGTAAAATCAAAATAGTTTCAAGAAACTTATGAAATCTAATTCTAAATTCGGTATCGCTCAATGGCCAATAGGAAAAACTTTTCCAGTTTGCAGATACAGACATTCCTGACGTGCGAACATACATATAATAAAAAATGATGGCATTAATTTCTAGCAATCAGTTACCATCTTGGGTACCATCTTACTATACAAAATTTTTAATTATTTGAAAAACTAAACAATTCATTTGTAACGATATATTGTTTACTTACACCCTTATTTTTTCTTTTTTGTTTTTTGCTGTAATGAACAATTATGTCATACTGCACACAATCATGTTTTGAATTTTATTATTAGGCGGCTATAACAATATAAGAGGTCGATCGATCCACTTTAATGAACATTGCCACCTAACGTTGAAATCATTACTTTATCCAAATTACACTATCCTATAAATTTACTGTATAAAAAATACATACGACGCCGACGGTAAGGGACCTATATTTCCCATATTGATTTTGACAAAGTGCTCACAGCCGTCTGTTCTCTATACTTGAAAATTATACGATGCTTGCTACCAGATGTCAGGCGCATCGGGAACATACATATTACATAATTCTTTACTTTTACAGACAGTTTACTATGTTACATCAACAACCCTTATATTTATATTATCTAATTTTTCCAAGAATGCGCTCGGAATCTTTCGTTCGTAAAAATAAATTACAGTGGCGTAGACACGTGAATTTCTCAGCAAAAAAATACACAATTCACAATACCGTAACAATAATTACTAAATGCTTTTACGATGAAATTAAAAGATTATTACATTACTTAAACAATAAAATTAATGGTCAATAGCAAATGTAGTTAGTTACCTCTGTAGGTAATTTTACTATATTTTCTGCAGGTAGAGAACAATATTCCTAGAAACTAACCTTGAGAAAGGGTCCAGGCATAGATCCTTTCCCTTTGAAATCATTGATTTATTGATCAGCAAACAGTTAATCCCGATAAAAAAATTTACCTGCTTTTCGACCATTTACAAAACTTTATAGAAGAACGACTAGACATCGAGATATTTCTATTTAAGTGTTATTTATAAAATTTATTTTGATTTCCTAGTCCATTGTATAAATCATGTTTAAATGGCGTAAAAGTAAAAAAAATCCACGTGACTAAGTTATCTGTTGTTTATTTTTTGACAAGATGTAGGTACACAAGTAATTTGTTTGTATTGATATGTTTAAACCGTTCCCAGTTGGACAAACTCGGGCTACGACCCCTGCCAGGTGCAATATACCACATATGACAACTCAGTGGTGAACCAGTGGCTTCAATGTTGAAGTCAACTGATACGAACATACAACGCACCTCTATCATTACAACTTGATAAAAATATTAGGCGGAAAACTTAATTTAAAATAAAAAGTTTCTGTTTTATGCTCTTTAATAATAATAAAGTATTTTTTTTACTTTAAATATCAGAAGCCATAAATATGTTCCTACAGTAGATTGGATGAAGAAATCTTGTAAAATGTAAACTAAATTTTGTGTGACTCATGCCCAATCAGTTAAAACAATAGAGTTAGATTATCTTTTTACTTAAAAATAAATAACATGCTCTTAATTAGTTAATATACAACAATAGTTACATCGTGACAATTGAAAACTTACAATATCCGAGGAACGATAAAAGATATCAAAAATCCTTCGAAATAATTTCTGTAGTATGGAAGCGAAATGATCTATTATCTAAGCAGTTCCAACTTACCCTCTCACCCCCAGCCACCCCAACTAAATAATCTTAAAGCTCGTAAAAATGCTCGAAAGCTTTAAAATAAGATATTTGCCATTTAAGATTACTTAGAGGGGGTGGCTGGGGGTGAGAAGGTAAGATCTTGTTTTATATTGTTGTGTTTTGTTTTACTGTAATTGTATTTTGAAAGCCAAACATGAATTGATAACTTTTAATAAAGCAACAGCAACAAAAACTATCGTCCCATATATCAAATTAAAGTTATTCGGCATATCAATTTTTCTACGCCACTGTGTTTCCATTAACTTATTAAAGGAGTTTAGTTACAGCCCTACGACTTTTATTCAAAACTTTATTTTATATCTTCATGCGACTATCTACTATCGGTGTTCGGCATACAATTTTTTGTGGATTTCATTAAAAAATGGTTTTTTATGTCCGTAGTAGGTGTTTATGTTTACAAATGCGTATAGGTTAGAATGAATTATTTATGTAAATATTGACAATGGAAAGAGATACCATTAAGCATTGCAGAGGAGATTATTGTAGTTTTACGATTTGCTAATTAAGCGATTACACCAGGTACGTTGGGTCCGGGTGTGTTGTAGGTTCAGTTTGCAGCCCCCGTTCTTAGAAAGAATAACCCCTTAAGAGCGCCGGGCCGAGCGAGCGGCGAACGGTTAGTTAAGTTGGGGCAGAGGGAAGAGAAGCGCGACGGTATACAAGCGCAGCACGAGGGTATAGGCTAGACGCGCGCAGAACCACCTGGCGTCGCCCGCTCCCCCATTCACTCCACTATCGACCGGCTGGCAAGTTACAATTTCACCAAGAATACAAATCGAAATCGGAGCCCAATGACAAAGTCGGCACGGACACGGGACCCCTAATCGAAGTGAGCATGCGAAACGAGTAGCCTGGTAGGAAACCCTAGTGATAATGACTGTGAACGTCAATGGGGATGTTGTTCTGTTACCGCCGTTTCCAGTCCGGCCGTTGGGATGCTCGACGCCGTCGTAAACAAAGTGAATTTTCCAGTATTTTCCAGAGTAAATTCCGGTTTGTGTCTTGAGTGTAGTGACGATAGTGCAGGTTCTTCAGGGACGTAGCCATGAGCGGGGTAAAACAGTCGACGGAGGAAGGTACTTCCACGCATCGTCGTCGCCCCCGTCAGTAGACGACTCTTCGTCATGATGGATAATATCGGCAAAATGATTGAACAGCAGGCACTAGGTGAACAATCGGTCGATTCTCCAGACAGTAGTGCGCATGCGGTAGTCGCCGGTGGCATGGAGACGCAGGTCGTCCGTATGAGGCTCGTGTCACGCGCCGTGGTGGAAAGGCGTCTTGTAAAACAAGAAGAAGCTGATGGCCCACTGTCCGTTATTGTGCAACCACAAGAGGAGTCTAGAGACTCCGAGCTTCTCAGCCCTGGGAAACTGTCACCGAACTCCGTCAGCGTGGCAAGTATGATTGATAACAATGACTATCGCACCCTAAACCCCGAGCCCACGTATCAAACCTTAACCTCAGTAAACGGAAGAATGTCTCCCCCTGGATATAGTCCCAGTTCCTCGTACGCTACGCTTACTCCACTTCAGCCTCTGCCACCGATATCCACGATGTCCGATAAATTTGCATATGGACATGCCAGTAATGTCACTGGGTCATTCACTGTCATGCAGAACAATAGTCTCGGTGGAATTGGCCTAGGACTAGGGGTAGGTGTCAATTCTAGCACTCCTTATACCATGACGAACATGGGTATGACGCCACCGCACAACTACTCCTCTCCAGGTATGGGGATGCAACAACAACCTAGTCCTATCAGTCCGCAGAGTACGTACAGCCAAAACGGCTTGCCGTCACCTCAAAAAAGTATGTCTCCCCCTAGTTACGATTCACCCTATGGTAATCAACGGGACATGGTGCCGCGATTGCACAGCCCACAACAGTTAAGTCCACCGTCGGCGTCTTTGAACTCTCCTGACGGTACTTTGGTGACTAGTTTTAGTGGGACAACCTTAAACGGACTAGGTTTACAAAACCATCCTCCGACGTTAGTGCAAATAGCGCCTCCCCCACGTGACTGTTCACCCTCACCCCCTGTTGTAACCCTCCAAGCAGCTCCCCCCGTGTCGCAACATCAACAACAGCAACAACAGCAGCAGCAACAACAATCTCAGCAGACGACAATGCAAATAACTACCAAAAACGCTAGTCCCGGTTCTCTGAGCGTACCTGCCATAGCTGCAGACGTCGAGGAAATTAATACCAAAGAATTGGCCCAGAGAATAAGTGCAGAACTGAAGAGGTACAGCATACCTCAAGCTATATTTGCCCAAAGAGTATTATGCCGGTCTCAAGGCACACTATCCGATCTTCTCAGAAACCCAAAACCTTGGTCCAAACTGAAATCCGGCAGGGAAACCTTCAGGAGGATGTGGAAATGGTTGCAAGAACCCGAGTTCCAAAGAATGTCAGCTCTACGACTTGCAGGTTTGTATATATTACAGCAAATATATCTTCTAGTATTAGGCACACATCATTTGATTGATATACCACACGATGTACCGATTTATCTGTTATTAGTATAAACAACATTTCTTACAACTAAACGTGTATTTGTATACAAGCACGATTCGTTCTACTAGAGAAACCATAAAATCTCAGAGGGCTCTCTATACGCAATAAAAACAAAAGCTTCCTTTTGACTATTAAATGAAAAATAAGAATTATGGCTTCTTGGACGAATGTATGTACGTACGTTTTAAAAATTGAGTAAAAGTTGCGCCTTAACATTTTGTAGAGCGAGAGTAGGTATGTAGGTAAGTAAAACATAAAAAAAATCTAAAATATTTAAAAAACACAAATCTGCACCAAATTATTAAAAATATAGGACAAAACTTTTTTGGTTGTTAGGACAATAATAAACAAATATCATTGCGTACCCATGTTTTCTAATTCACCCTGTACACAAAACTATATCTGGCAATATTCTGAACCTAAAAGATGATTTGAAATAAAAACAAAAATCCGCTAAAATAAAATGTGCTGTTTCGATCGGAATTTGAATATTATTGGCCCGATCGAATAAAAACTGCAAATCAAAAATGTTACATTACATTTAAAACATGATTAAATCGTTTAAAATTACATACTTTAATTTCTGCAAACATCTGTTCACCTCACGATGGCAATGCTTCAAGAATCTATTAGGCTACGCTACTCATTTTTTATTCATATTTCAATTTAGCTGAAGTAAATTACCAAGATATTGAAGCAATTTTAGATCTCCTTACGTATCTCTTCTCTTCAGATATACATGTGATTTCGTTAGTATAATTTCGCGTTTAAGAACTTATATTTTTGAACATGTCCGCAGTTCCCAAATAAAAATATATTTGCACGTATATTGTAATTAATTCAAATGAAATAAATACTTCGTTATAAAACGGATTAAAATATGGACTATTATCAGTTCGTCTATTGAATTTTTTATTGCTCAACTCTGCCAAAAGCGATGTAACTAAAACTTTGGAACACCGTGTATCGATGTGTCCTGGTAATAACCTCGTCCTTCGTTGCCACTTGCTTAATATCGATTTTTCACAAGCTGTGGATTTATGTTAGATGAAGAGAAATAGTACATGCGTTTGACAGGAACAGGACTTGTCGTTTTTTGGACATTAGTGGACAAATTATCAACATTTAACAGACAATCCTCGGTGGATGAACAACGGTTTTATGTATAATAATAATGTACAATTACAAAAAAAATAATTTACATCTTCAAGATTTTATTATTTAAACGTTTTTCAAATTTTATGTATTGAATATCTAAGACTCAATATTCTGATTTCAAATTTATATTCCGATATCTCACCAACCTACGTCAAATCCTTAAGATTTCGAGGTAACATAAGCTGTAGGAAAAATAGATAATATTTTTGATGATGTTTTGCTTCGTTCCTTATTTTTTATTTATATACTGTTTGCTTTCTAGACATTTATTGATTTTATAGTTAAATAATTTTATTAAAACAGTTTGCTTTTGTCTACTGGAAAATTACGTCATGAAGTAAACGAGAAAAATATCAAGCTCAAACGTCAAAATAAAAATGAATATTTTTGAAATGTAAATTTAATTAAAATCAGGTTAACTAAAAATAATCTGAATAGGATATACCTATGATAACGTAATGCAAATGAAGAAGACGAAACTCTGTCCGCAGAGTGCGAAGGTGAATCATCAGACGATTATCGATTTTTCCCTACTTTCAAGTTTCACAGGGGTTGTTAAGCGCGACAGAGATGACGATATCTATGTAGCGCGTGTTACTTCATTCGTCTACCCTTGTAATCTAAACTACCCTGCTCTATCAGTCCGCCACAGCATTTAGATATGAAAAATGAATTAGTAAGCTGACTTATGCTTCATGTGACGACAAGTAAACACTAGTTAGTAGGTACACATCAGCTATAATCATTATTCCATACAAATACGAAAATATAACGCGTTGTATTCCTCTGTTAATAGGAAATAATGCATTCCCAACTGCTACAATATCTAGGTCACGAGATGTTACCTAAATTTCGGAAGCATCCCCAATATTAATCGTTTTATAATTGATTATAACTTGTTTATCAAATTTATCGCGTCTGATTAAATACTAATTAATACTCAAATTAAGTTTAGCTCAATATCTAAACAGAATTTTTAAAATTATATTTACTATCAAAGCCATTGACGAGCCTTATCAGTCGCCATCATCGTGAATAACCATTATCACCAGTTTAAAGCACAACGTTATATTTATATGCCTTGATAAATATTTATGAAGGTGGAATTAAATCCAACAAATTGCGTTAAAACAATTATTCGTGGCTTAAAAACTGCGCGCGCATCGCAGGAACACTATTTATTTAATTCCCAACAATCTAGATGAATAGATTAGTCTAAATCGAGTAGAAAAATTCCTACAAAAAGAAATTTTACTTCTAAAGAACACAGCTGTGATAACAACTTGGAGTACTCTTACCGAAAAAGAGCAATGAATCCTCAAACTTAGACCGAACCTTTGAAATCGAAATTTTGAAAAAAACATTCTCATACACTATTAGATGCGGCATGAGCTTCAGTTTAAAATTTATTTTTGTGGATTTTAAACACATTTAGACAATGCCCAAAGCCATTTATGTACAAGAAAGCCCGCGAAAATTTCAAGAATCCTGTTTCAGCGTGTGATGTAGTGCTATATTATCGACATTATTTTCACGACGCACTGAACAGCAGTTGTTTGTAAACCTATTGATTTTTCCTCTGCTCGCGTAATATAGATCTGATTTCCACTATCCTCTTAATTATTATGATCAACCACCAAAGGTTGGATTTGTCTTATATACTGCCTTGTAAGAGTATGAATTAAATCGAGGTTTAAAGACCAAGTAATGTTAAAAGTCGAGCTTTTCCACTATGTTTATCAGATCGGCGACATTGTTTGTGACGATATTACTACGTCACTGATAAAAATTGAGAATGTCTAAATAATGGAGATTTTTCTACTTCACTTGCCATATATCCTAGTCAAATATCAACTTAGTACTGAAATTTGTTAGCTGATAATGAACTTTGAAGCTTTTAGTTTTTTATTTTTGGTTCTACATTTTGTTCAAATGATAATCGATGATAAACGATATATTATTATAAACAAAAACAAATATTTTTTTATTAAAACTACTAAAGTAAAATTTTCTGCAAACATGATTTAACGTAATCTTTTGTAACATTGAATTTTATTGTAGATATATATATTATACCGGCTGTCCAAATGCTAATTTGTGGTGTATAACTTAAATAATGTGCACAGTATGAAATGTTAACATACAAACGATAGCAGTCTACAGTACCAAAATACAGAAGTTTTCAAGTTCAAAAACATAAAACTTCATTACATCAAAATGTTTGTAATTACACCCGAAAGTAGACTAGCTATCATTTGATATTAAATTTATAGATTATTAAAGCATAATTTGACAGATTTTCTTGAACGTTTTTATAAACACACCAACATTGGAAAATTACTACACTTTCGAATAATGCTTTTTGGGCTGGAATATATTTTATTTCGTACGCCACTGACTGTTTTGGTTCCTTCATGTTTAGTTTTGCTTTTTAACATATTATGTGAATGGTATTGCAATAGAGAAGTCAATAAAAACAATGATTGTACACACTGTGTACCAAAATGTAAAAAATCAAAAACATAGCCTTTAAAAGCATTTACCAACAGAAAGTCAGTATGATATGGAAAAAATTCTCACTTAGCTTAAGGGTTTGTGTAAGAGTAAGAGTGTTTATAAAACCGTTTGTTTCCGATGTACTAATGTTACTCTTGTGAGCAAAATAATTGGCATTTGGATTGATATTTTTTGTAGTTGTTGACTTCTCTCTTGTTTCATTGCAGACTGCCAGACGCGCAATGTAAACGTGAGGGCAGTCAACTCCAAACGAAGAAACTCATCCTCCTCTTCGTGCTTGTGAGTTTTACTGTCTGTCTGTATCGATGTTTTCGCGGCAAAATTTGCATGATTGATGTTTATTTATTAATTAATACATCTTAATTTCTAATAAAACCGATGCATGATTATTAAAGCATCAGTGCTTTCCTCGAGATCATGAGTCTTAGTCTTACCGAACTTAAATTTTCCGCGGACAATTTTTTGGAAATGCGCATGCATAACATAACATAACAACTAGATATTCCCTTAACCTGTAGAATTAATACTAATATATACATACTGTAGCTGTTACTGTCTTTATACAAGTCTACACCAACAGTAGAGAACATAATATCTCTTATATTATTAGATTTTGTTTCAAATAGTTAATGTGACACTGCGATAAAATGATATGTTTGCCTTGCAATTTTCATTTTTTAATATTTATATAATGCGTCCATAATATAGCATATAATGTTCTTACAAGTAATCAAATCTATCAGGTATATCCGCAGAAGTTTGTATTTTTGGCTAAACTGTTTAAATGACAATGATTTTGCTCAATAACTAAGCGATATATCAATACACAGTTTGATAGCATTCTAATATTTATTTTTTTTGGTACACCATATACAACAAGGTACATTTTTACTACTACGGTGTAGTTACAGAAAAATGTAAAAAAATTGAAACTATAAACGGTGTTACCAAATAGTAATGTATATTTTGTACAGGTTTTATTCTCCACTAACAATTTTTTTTTATTTTGCAGCTGCTCAGATACCCCAACGAGGCAGTGAGTATAAATTTCTAGTTATTCCCCTTTTCATAATCGTGCTGATAATATTTTAATCTAAAAGTGGTGTAGGATAAGCAATTATAACTTAGTTTTTCTGTTGGATGCTTATTTATCCAATATAAAAAAATAAACAGGTTACCTACATATTAAATTCCCACTGTGAGAAACTACGCAGGCACATCAGTACAGAATATCGTTTTTATATTTGTTGCTGTTTATCTAATTTGAATAACAAAAGCTTTTGGCAATTACCGTACAATATCAGTAAGAGAACTGCGCAGATGTCCTGGACCTTTGTTAGTCAAGACGGGTCCCTTTTAGGTCACGTTATATTGTGACCTGTATTTGCCTCAAGGCTTACACGACATACCTGGTTATTTTAACATTTTACGAATACATTTTTAATAACCCTGAGTGTACGAAATATTCATATATTTGCCTATCCATACTACTCTAGTTAGTACAATTCTGTCAAAGTCAAAAAATATTTTCTGCTTCAATAACAATTTATCACATATCCAAAACTATTGCCAATTTGTTAATAAATATAAATTCATTATAAGCATTTTTCAGAAACAATAAGTTTATCATTAGTGCATATTATTGCCTGTACTTCCATTTATAAATTTATACTGGAGAATATCCACTGATTTTCACGTTTTTTGTACTTACTCTAATTCATGCTTAGTTTAACCGCTTTAAAAAATACCAGTGAAGAAAGATACTGATTGTCACTTACAGTTTTATGTCAGCATAGAACCAAAGTATTAGCAAGTATTTATGTCGTTGAATTTTATTGTGAAGAGGAACTAAAATAGTCGGTGCCTTTCTTCAAATGTAGTAGTAAATTATAAAGTAACACAAAGCGTGATTGAAAAATGTATATGTCTTTAATCTTTTTTGAATTCTGTTATTAATAGATATGTTAGCATGCCTAACTGTTTCAGGTTGCAAGCGGAAAGAGGATCCTTCGAACAATTCGGAACAACTACCTACCCCGAAGAAACCCAGATTGGTTTTCACCGACCTCCAGCGTCGTACTCTTCAGGCTATTTTTAAGGTAAGTGAAGAAACCGAACGATCTTAATAGAGTTAACTGTTGAAATTCGTAGGAGACCAAGAGGCCATCGAAGGAGATGCAGGTAACGATTGCGAGGCAACTGGGTTTGGAACCTACGACAGTAGGGAATTTCTTCATGAATGCCAGAAGAAGATCGATGGATAAGTGGAAGGACGAGGATCCCAAAGCAACGGCGCAAGCTTTGATTCACCAGCAAATGTCGCCTGGTATGGATCACGATGAGCTAGATCAAGATGGAGATATGGACAATGATATGGATGATCATGATGACGTCTTGTGACATGCATTTCGCGATCGACATTTGTTATTGCTGTGACACTTTAAGTGGTGCGTTCATATAGAACAATTAGTTATAGTGTAGATTCACCAACTAATTGTGTATTTGACCTACAGATTCTTTTTAAGTTTTTTTATCAGCATCACCAAAGTTAATTTTTAAGACAATCTATACACACCCACTGTACTGTCTATCTCTGTTTAGCTCCCAAATAGATTCACATTTGCAACTGACAACAAAATTATTTTCGGTAAATTTTCGAATTCTGAACAAAACGAGCAATGTGTAGAATACTCAGTTGAACATTACACGTAACGCAGCAAACAGCTTTGGGTGTGTTAAGTAGCGTATGCTACACACTTATTATTTATTTGAATTACTTACGTTTGTAAATCGAATATTATTAGACTAAAAGTGTAGATTTTTTATCACCAGCAGTACAAAATTTTTGATCACATTGGCTTCCGATGGTTGTTTTATAAACTGATTTCTCAAAATTTTGCTAGTGATGTGGTCCATTAATTATGCTCATACTTCTTTACATTCCTCTGTTTATACAATTCATTTAAGTTTTAAAGCGTTAGAGAATATTTATCTGATTCAGTTTAAGAGACAATCAAATTTAATAAATGTTGGTGATTCAGTACTTTATTTAATAATAAGAATCAGAAGGCCATACTAAAAGATACAAGAAGTGTTCTGAATAAATACAACAATATATTAGGACCAAGAGAAGTTCTATCATACCTTACCTTATTACCATCATATCAAGAAATATTTGATGATGAGTAGTCACCTGGAGCTATATCAAATCTTTGGTTGTAAACGATTAAAAAATCATTATTTCTCTGATTCAAAAAGATTACTGATAGACTGAGAGTGTTCTGTTTCCAGGTATATATTATCAGACAAACTGTCATTCAACCTATTTTTTTTATCAGGTTCAGGACACAAGCAGTGTTTATTAATTAATTTGACATTAAAAATGTACCTTAAGTTTTGTTGTCTAGTCACGAAATTGTTTTATAATTATTTTAAGGTGTAAATAGTTGTTATTCGCCATAATTAATTTATTATATTTATTAAATCAGTACAATGTGAGAATATTTTTGTTTAATTAGCTTAGCTATTAAATAATTTATATTGTTCTAGAATATTTAGATTAGTATTAATTATTAATGTGATTTTTTATCTAAGACCTGAATGTCACGATATTTTTTTTTATATACAGGTCAAATACGAATTGAATTTCTACACAAAAATTTGTAAAATATCAATACGCTATATATTTTGGTAAAAAAATCTAAAGTTTATATTTTAGCACAAATAAAACAATCTGTATTCAAGTACAGATAGATAATGTACAAAACAGAATTTCCATTTTTGTGTTTTTGTGTGAGAAAGTAGCTGAAAATTCATGTCCGTTCTGCCATGTAAAAAAGGGGACATATGGAATGTTTTTATGTATCATTTCTTGTAACATACTTTTGTATAAAATTATTAAAAAGTAATAACAATACTGAACCCGATTGTAACATTGTTATTACTTTTCCTTTGTGTTGGAAGTCTGTGACAGTGAAAATAGGACATATTTAATAAATAGTACTGTTAAAAATCTATGTAAATATTACGGGAAAAAGTATTTATAAAATAGGATTGTTGGGATCACTTTTGCTATAAAGAAACATTATGTAACTTTTGACTCTTACATGGATCGTTGGCTTTGTTTAATTTTATAACAGAATTGTAAATGTAAGCTCTATCATAGCTACTTTTTGTTACCTATTTTTGTTTTTTGACTTATTTTTAGAATGAAAACCCTTCGTGGCATTTTTAGGGTCACGAGATGCCTTAATATAACATGTTAACTGTTGTATAAATCTAGTCAGCACTTATCAGACGTGTTCCTTTCTGTTAACGTTCCTTTCTAGTCCTTTTATTTTTATATTTCACACCAATCGTCATACACTACCGCGACATTCATCAATCCAACCACTTCAAATCGCTGTTAAACTTTTCCAGTCGACCGCTTTTTGAGCGCTGATTTTTTTACACTCGGAAGCCATCAGCTTTTGGTTCTGAGTTATTTTTTCATCAGTTTGAACGGTGACTATGGTTTCGCGCCACCAGAGTGGTTGGTAATTGAATGTGAATTCGACATTTGTGTATGTAGAATAAGATTATAATACTCTGTAGCGGGCTGTCGCGTAGTGTCCCCATAAATATCGATTTTTTACGAAGAAGTGACACTGGAGAACCGAGCAGCTCGATCTGGGCGGGTGGCTGTGTTTCATTTGTATGGTGCAATTTTTTTTCCGATTTATACAGCACCCGCGTTAAGTGTGTACCATAACTGCACTGCAAGCACTTTTTAAACTGATTCTTGACATGAAAACTGTTTTTCAATTAAAAAGTATGCTATATTTTTTTACGCATTTTCAACACATTTCACCTGACCATACAACTGCGGAATTTAAAAATGTCGGTATAGAAAAATACGACATTTATAAACTTCCTTTCATCTGACTGTATAGGGTAGCTCTAAACACATTTTATTTTTGAAAAAAATAAATTCTATTAAATCAAAGCTGGCTTTGAGTTATCTTGTACAATTCGAATAATTTGCTGAAATCTAGTTTGTGTAGTTATTGCTACTGATTAATTGAAAATTGTTAAAAACGCCGCAAAAATGTAAAATATCGGTTAACCAACTCTAAATAGTACCTAATACTTTATACTGCTAAGCAAGTTTTTCACAAATCATGATTGATTATAATTAACCGGTATATTTTTTAGTGCAATAGTAAAAACGTGTAAAAATGGCAATACCATATCCCATCAGTGTACTCGTGGTTTCACGAAATTACACAATTCTGTAGAAACATAGCGTTGATTAAAGAAACATTTAAAGTAACTCTATGTAGTTTTATTTGGCATGGTACTTCAAAGCCGCGTTCCAGAGAAGGATGAAAAATAGGGCGATCCTCTTGAACGGGCTCTGAGCAACGCAGGATCTACCTTAACAACGCCCATTACAGGATAACGAAATGCGAATAAAAGCGCAAGCGCCAAGGATGATAAAGAATCTTTCAAAGTAGGGATAGCCCACATCTAAATATTTTCAGTATCAACTTTCCTTCCTTCCTTTACTAAAAAATTATATCAAAACGGTTTTTCTTTAAAAAAATTAAGCTATTGAAAGGATAACTAAATTTAAAACATAAATGTTAATTTAATACAATATGAAGAGATATACACTCGCCGCAAGATAAACGTTTCCAGTCCAAATGTATCAAATTTTGTTTACATTGTGACAAAAACACGTATTGCCACATTCGACGCTACTTAAGAAATGATTCTATGTTCCCAATATATGTTCAAATTATGTTTCCTTAAACTGATACAAATAGATGGAGATTTTTTATTTTACACGAAATCGATTTCAGTTTGATACATTGAATATTAGTATCACATTAAAATTTGAAGAGGCATAACTAAAGAAAGGATAATTTTGTAAAATCCCAAAAAAATCTATATAGTTTTTTTTTCTCTAGAACCGTACACGACTGTAACGATTATTAACGACGTAGCGTAGTTTTTTCATCAAAACGAAGAAAACCCGGGTGGCAAGTTTTCGGTGGATCATACTGTATAGGAAAAGGAACGGTGTATTATAGGTTTTTAATAAAAATATTATTCATACATTTTCTTTTTCAGCCCCTAGAATTGATATTAGTCCAGTTGCAGATACCTGTTCTATAGTCGATAAAAATAATTTTCGCAAATTAGCTTTACGATCGTGCTAGCAGATGACACTGAACCCTTTCTGTACGCTATAAATGATAAAATAGTTGTTTAATTTTTATTATAACACCACGCTAGTGAAATGCTGTATGTGTAAATTGCAATTATCAAGGATGAAAGATGAGCGCAATCAATAAGAAAAATTAATATTTTTTAAGTATAACTGGTGCGGTTCATTTTGTAAAAATACAGTTAAAAGCGTTTCTTTAATTTAGCAATATGTATATATTCGTGTTGCTTTATATTAAATTCAACGGCAGCGCGGGTGAGTAGCAGTTAACAGTTAGGAGTCTGGCACAAAAACTTTTTGAAAACAACCGAACAATAGAATAAGATTTAGACGCATATGGTCCCTGATCGATGCACACCGTCCTGCGTCGTGGCGCAAAATCAAAGTGCGGCTGATCTGGTGGATATTTCGGCGTGCGTCGGCGTCTTTCGGCAAATAGCCCAGACGTCGCGTAGCTACGCTCCGCAGTAGTCACGGAGACAATAACAGAAGGATGATCTCACGGCGGATGCCCGAAACAGGCCCGTGTCCGTTTTCACGTTGATTTGTTGATATGGTGAACGAGCAGTCGACTAGCGCGGGTGGTCGGACGGTTGGACAGTGCTGAGTGCCCCACACGCCGCCCCCGGAGACGGAGAAGAGAGTGTCATCTGCCTGATGGAACACTGCACCCGCACCCGCGCTACTCTTCGTGATGTGCTGATGTGTGAGTGAACCCAGCCGTAGCCAAACAGTGGTCGAGCAGCTGGCCTTAGTCACAACAGTGCGAACATTCCTCCGCACAGTATGGCCTCGGTCGCCGCTTGGCTGCCATTTGCCCGGGCGGCGGCCATTGGTTGGGTGCCCATCGCTACACACCCGCTCCCGCCGCCACCGGTTCCGAAAGACAGACGCAAGACCGACGATGAGAAACTGCTAATCAACGTCTCCGGTCGTCGGTTCGAGACCTGGAGGAACACTCTGGAGAAGTACCCGGACACCTTGCTAGGTTCCAACGAGCGGGAATTCTTCTACGACGAGGACGTCAAAGAGTACTTCTTCGATCGCGACCCCGACATATTCCGCCACATCCTAAACTATTACAGAACTGGTAAATTACATTATCCCAAACACGAGTGTCTGACCAGCTATGATGAAGAGCTGGCTTTCTTTGGAATACTGCCAGACGTAATTGGTGATTGCTGTTACGAAGATTATCGTGACAGGAAAAGGGAAAATGCTGAGCGCCTTATGGACGACAAACTTTCGGAGAACGGCGACCAGCATCTTCAACAGCTGACCAACATTCGCCAGAAGATGTGGCGGGCATTTGAGAATCCTCACACGTCCACAGCTGCATTAGTATTCTACTACGTGACAGGTTTCTTCATTGCAGTTTCAGTAATGGCCAACGTAGTAGAAACGGTACCATGTGGAAGCAGACCTGGTGGCGCTGGTTCCCTACCATGTGGAGAACGATACAAGATTGTCTTCTTCTGCCTGGACACAGCTTGTGTTATGATTTTCACTGCTGAATACCTACTAAGAATGTTTGCTGCCCCTAACCGTTACAAATTCGTAAGGTCAGTTATGAGTATTATAGACGTAGTCGCTATTCTACCATACTACATCGGTTTGGGGATAACCGACAACGACGACGTGTCAGGTGCATTTGTCACGCTGCGGGTTTTCCGGGTATTCAGAATCTTTAAATTTTCGAGACATTCGCAGGGTCTTCGAATCTTGGGTTACACGCTCAAGTCCTGTGCTTCCGAGCTGGGCTTCCTGGTGTTTTCCTTAGCGATGGCCATCATCATATTCGCCACCGTCATGTTCTACGCAGAAAAGAATGTTGGCAAAACCTTCACATCCATTCCGGCAGCATTTTGGTACACCATTGTCACGATGACTACTTTAGGGTAAGTTTCCGATTGCCATTAGCGAAACCCGCGAATATTGATTACCGATCAACAATAATTACTTCCCCGATCAAATAATTTCAGGTCATCCTAATCCTGTTTTCGGGTACGCCGGAAATGCGTATTCTTTGCTGAATAACATGTGGAATTTAATAATAAAAGTGCCATAATAAAAATGATTAATTAAAATCTCTTAGTAACATCCTGCATATGTCTTAAATATTTATGTCATAAACAAGGCAAAATATTATTGCTTTCCGGGCAATGAAACATCTTGAAATGGTGAATGTAAATGTACAAGCTTCTATTTGTAGTAGTGCTGTTTATCAAGTCAATGTTGTTTTTTAAATAACTACTAAAATTTTATATCGGTTTTTAATTGTAACTTTTGACGTGGAGTTGTAAACATTTTTCAGTAGAGTTTTCTGAGAATCATTTAATTTTGATGTCTACGAAAACAACTTTCTACGACCGAATAAAGCCTGTATGCACATTCCCTTATCATAATTTCGATATTTTACAAATTCTATACCTTACTATTTTACGTATATAATAAGTGTTATTACGATTTAAAATTTCCCAATTTCTGAGTATACCTACATATGATTTGTTTATATATTAAACATAATACACCTAGATGTTATGAAACCATTTTTCATTATAAACACATTTTCTTAATGAGAAAAATATTTTTTGCAACACGCGTTACTTTTAAAAATATTTTAATTTAGTTATTAATACAAACGTAACAAAGTGGTGAATATGACACTTAACGTCAACAGTATGTTAATACTTATTCGCTTTTATTATACAAAAATAATTTTAGTTTGTTTTTGTTGTATTATCAATATTTTTTCCAACGCGATATAGGAGAAAGTTCTCAACGTTATATCACTTCCACTTCTCTCTTGTCCATCAGAAGTGTTATATGCGAACAGTGAGATAATTAAAAAATGATTAGCTGAAAATAGCATATATAGCTAACCGTGCCTCTTCAAAGGTCGCTACAGATTTAGATCAATACGACACAAAAATTGTGTCTGACCACAATCGTTGCGCGACCGGTACCGGGTTTTTATAAATTATAAGTATAATGTCCCTAGTTTTAGGTCAGTTCCAGTAACAACGATTCCGGACTTCAGACCGTTGCAAACGTTCAACCTAAATAGTATTTCCCTAAAAGTCATTTATTACGTGATTCTGACATGTTTGCCAAAAAACTACTTTTGAATATTTTGTTATTGAAACTACAAACAAAAGAATTTGAATAACCATCAGTCAAATTCGTCGGTTCTGATTTAATGTTACTCTTAAGTACTTTCCTTCTACCACTATGTTTCAAAACAGAAATAAGCGATTAATTTTGAGAGTCAGCCTTTATTTAATTCATTTGTAACGCCGCTGGATTTTGCGACTGCAGCTCTAATTAAGTACAGATTTTTTTCATTAGACGAAAAATTTAAAATCGATTACGTAACATCAAAATATTAAATGTTTCGATCATTTCTTTAGTATGCACCGGTTTCCTTGTTTTATATCGCGGGTCATCTTAGCCGTCTCACAGGTGTTTACGGATATTTTAAGCTTCAACGACAAATTTTTCTTGCACAAATATCTCAACCGCATTTATTTCTGGAAAGTATCTACCGCACTAATAATAACGTCACCTTATTTCCCAGATCGTCACAAGCATTTGCTACAAAACTCTAATGCTTTGACAGTCGAGAAAATTGCAATTTAATTATAAATACTTCTCAAACGTCTACTACCTTACAAGCTGCTAATTAAAATCATCACAAGAACCTCTAACTATAACATTATTTAAATGTAATTACTGAAGTCAATTTTTGTGATACAAGTATTTATAGAACTGTTTATAGACACGATAAATATTCCGTCGGATTCACATTTTAATTTAATAAGGGCCATATTATCCATAGCCTTTGCAAATGTAAATATTTTGGCAAATATTTCGTTACCGTTGCTCTAAAAATATATGACCCATGCTACTAATCTGTTACTTGACAGTGCCATGGAATATTCAGAAAATTGTACCTAATACAGGGTGACGAAATACTATTTTTTCCTCATATAAAAAGAAAAGACATGAAAAAACGTACAAACGTTTTATTTCCAAAAGCAGTGAGGTGCACACGACTTGCTTGAGGAGTATAATTAAGGGAAAAGTATGTTAAAAGTCATATCGGCTATACAAACCCCAACGAATAATGCAAAAAATGATAATGAATGATGTCTTGTGGCAATAATTACTATTTATGTTGTCATATCCATGGTAAAATACTTTTTCATGTTGATATTTTTAAATTTATGCATTCTATCTGAACTGACAGCTTTACCTTACTTTTTCTCAAAAAATGTACGTCGTACCGATTTGAACTACTATACCTTGGGGATTACAAAGCCAAAAATTTTGACTTAACACATTTTCTGCTTCAATTATACCATACTCCTCAAACTATTCGTGTACACATTTAGATTTTGTTATCCTTGACCGATTTTTTGAAACTACGCTACGTTAATAAAAAAAGTTATATAAACAACCTCTACTATTTTTTCAAAAGTTTTCCAAACTCAATACAAACAAGACACCGTATAGACACTGTATAGGCCACTGCCCTGTATATCGATAACCTGCAATTTATATTTGGCGTTCTTCCCAAATAAGACTTAAGGTAAATATTTTGATCTAAAAATATACATTAATCCATAAAGCAAGTCGGCTGCTTTCAGCTATTTATTAACTTGAATACGTAACTGTAATTATTGTATATAGTTGTTGGAAAAATAAATCTGATTTTTATAATTGTTACAGAACATTGTTATAGTGGTCAAAGACCTTCTCATCTAATGTATCCAATGTAGAATAAACCAATAATAAAGCAAAGCGAAGTGTTAAAAGTTCATAAAATAACTTTAATACTCTTAAAACGCTTTTACACATACATAAAAGTGATTTTTTAAAAAGACATGAAAATTTTACATAAGCTGTTTGTTTTAACAAACTGAGCATGTATAAATAACTTTTTTATATTTCACGTGAAAATTAGGTGTGTTGCTTAAAAAAAATAACTCCTCGGTATTTAATATGGAACGTTATTACTGCAAAATTTGTGCCGTAGATTTATCGATAGTTATTTTTATACATATTGCCAGTCTAAATATTTTGCTGAAATTATAGATTGGTTTGACTAAGCGGAAATATATCCAGTTTCCTCGAAATAATAGCATAAAGAGGTAAAAAATACAAATATCAAACTCACCCTTCTTGTAGACACAAAAAATTGTTTCCATGGCATTTGCGTCTATGCAAAAGTAAGGCTTGCAATCTGTAAAATAATAACAAAAATAATTAATTTATCTAGTACACCCAAAGTAAAATTGTACTAACAATGAAATTAGACATGATAATAAATCCATAATAATTGGACTTCTAGCAATAGATCGTTCCTTGAAATGAAGTTATAACATCTTTTAAAACGGTTTATAACAATTCTGACATTTATAGTCGTCAGACGAATGAGTTTTAATCTCACTTCTTATTACAACAAATCTTAACAGGATTAGAAAGAAACAAATATCCTGTACTAAACTAAAATGAATTAAATACATTTATTATATACTCATTTTTGGAAGTTAAATGTGATGGCATCGGTTTGGAAAGTTTTACAGATGTATTGTTAATTCACCTTTTGGTTGCTTGGTATGAGAATATTGAGCTACTGTTCTGAATCATCAGACCATTTGGTCCAATAAATTGAGTGTACAATATATTATTTTGTTTTTGATCAATGAACTGAACCAATGAAATATTTATACAACTTAAATGATTTATGAATCATAAACATTTTCCAGCCTCTAGTCCAGCAGGCTCTACTCTACGAAAAATGTTATTCGCTAAAAAATATTTGTGTTATCGATCTAAAAAAACAACGCCCGTGTATGGAATATTTAAGTACAGTTTTTAATTATTATCTCGGTAAAAAATACTATAGGATTAGTTCCGTTATTTACCTTTTCATTCATCATTTACATATCATTTGTTGATCTTAGCAGAAATAAAATGTACGAATTCGTTTAAATTCGATTGAACCAAAGCCTATTTATTTCAGAGGTCTGATTTAAACCCATTAATCGAGGAAAATAAAGTTTATGTAGGTAAATGCCAAGTCTAATATATGTTGAATATATAATTCTTTTGTAACAGTACCTATTTTTTCACATTTCACTAAATAACTGCTCGTAGCATACAAAAAAATTGGCTCACTGATCAACGTCTTGTTGGAGGAAAGCGGAAAATCTCTCCTACAACTACTTACACAATAAGCACATTACTAAAAAACAGCTAATTTTCTTGAGAAGTGATTGTCTAAAATTAAATAAAAAAACTAGAAGGCGATGAAAAGATAATTGTTGGATGCGCTTAGGGGTACAAAAGTCGACAGGTTCGAGCGTTTTTTTTTCTTGTATAAAAACGAAGAAAACCTGGGTGGCAAGTGGTGACAATTCGATTGAAAATGTCGTAAAGAGTTTTTATTACTATCTCTTTGAAACTGAATATCTGTTTGTTTAAATGGCGTTTACAATATAATCCTACGCAAGCCAAAAAATATACAAAATCTAAAAATACACTAAATCTTAATAGGTATTCGCAAGTACTTTTATTATTCTACATTACTTATAATAAATCTTAGATTTATTAATTTATTAGAATATTAATGAATTATACTGATTTTGAATATTTGAACTTACTATGTAAATACAGTTGGTTAGTTTTTCAAATCCCATCACCGTAAATTGGAAATAAAGCATCAGTATTGGTTGAATGAACTTTAGATCGATATCTACTTGGCCTATTTCATTATAAAGGATCCAACGTGTAAGTAAATGAAAATATTTATAAGACCGTACAAATAACGTCCTGGCATTAGCATTACACAGAATTTCCCGCGAGGTAAACTCTTCGTAATTTCTTTCTATCTACGTAGTTTTTGTAAATTGATTTACGAACCGAATTAATAGCACTGTTTTGAAACATGTACACGTAGATCAGTTTCTGTGCCCGATATTATTTGTTTATTGTGAAGTTTAATGCTGTTTACACCCGAATACATTTATTTATGCTCACAAAATTAGATTCCAGATGTCACGAACAGTTCACAGCCCAGCATTTCAAGTGCATCTACTTTTTACTAGGATGCGTATTTATTCTGAAAAAATAACTATATTGAATGAGTCAATTTTAATAATATATTTAAATGACATTAAGAAAGATCTAAATATTTATGTGTCAGTTGTATTTTATTACATTAAAATAATCGATATTTCCTGTCGACTATGTCGATATTAATTTATCTAAACATATTAATCATTTGCCTATTTACTTCCGAATATATAAATACATTTAATTCCAATTTTATTTTGTTTACGCGTTCTAGCCAGCTCTACGTCAGATATTTTAAAAGGCATCACTAATTTTTTCCAGGTATGGAGACATGGTACCTGCCACAATAGCTGGCAAAATCGTAGGAGGAGTATGTTCTTTAAGTGGTGTACTGGTAATAGCTTTACCTGTACCAGTAATTGTATCCAATTTCAGTAGAATATACCATCAGAATCAGAGGGCTGATAAAAGAAAAGCACAAAGGGTAAGTACTTGTTAGTTATTAATTTTCTCTATTTCAAATTAATATGGAATAACGAGAAATCGATTCTCCACTTATGCACTAAATATTGCAGGAATAAATTTTATAGTTCTTATTTACAGTTTGTATTGATATTATTTAGTTCTTCAAAAAGTGCTCTGTTTCGTTTCATTCAATCCTAAATTCTTTCACGATTCTTCTTATTCTTTACATATTTTCAGACAGTATTATTTATATAAATTATAATAATAATATAACTTTCAAAAATACAGCATTCTATTCTATATCTGGAAATTTAGATAATTCTCATCTTGCCATCTTTCTGGCTCTGCCAAGGATTCATTGATCTGTAAAGCATCCGTTGTCGTGGATTACATGCACATGATAAAACCCAAGGGTATTTCCATCATCGCTTTCATCTTATGTCTTGCGTGAATACTATCTTTATTTACGATAAATGTCTCCAAGGGTGCGAAGCTTTATAACAAACACATTTCGTACACAAAAAAGGGACAATACAGAAAGGCTTTCATGCTACTGGATGGAAAAAAGGATACTCTGCAAAACTATTTGGAAAAAGTACAACAAATTTGTTGTTTATTAGATTACCGTGTCATCTTGACTTCTTTTTTGCAGAAAGCTCGTCTGGCCAGAATTCGCATCGCCAAGGCGTCATCAGGGGCTGCTTTTGTCAGCAAGAAAAAGGCTGCAGAAGCCAGACTGGCGGCTCAAGAATCCGGAATCGAACTCGACGACAATTACAGAGAGGAAGACATTTTCGAGCTCCAACACCACCACCTACTACGATGTCTGGAGAAGACAACTGATCGTGAATTTGTTGAACTAGAAGTACCGTACAACGGTCACCCTAAAAGACCAGGATCACCGTCTCCAATGGCAAGCCCTGCCCATTCGGCAGTGTCCATAGGACTGCTGCAATCCTGCTGTGGGCGATGCTGCCCACGGAGGTATCAGCAGACCTGCGGAAAATATATGCCCGCTGCTTCTGCTGCCCAGACCAACCAGACTGGAGGTGGAATGGATGGAACTTATCTCGTCGAGGCGTCTTTTTAAGACATATCACATCGTATCGCCTGCATCGCAGCGCCAATCTGATGGAAAACGACGTTGACTCGTCTCGAATATAATTTCGACTTATTTAAACCAAACGTTCTCGTTCTACACTCTCGTAATTTTTTCGTTGTACCCAGTGGTTCAAAACAAAAAGGAAATAAATTTCCTTAACGGAAGAAGACGTTTATTGAAATTTATTGTGAATAAATATTCTCCCGTGCTGCCAAATTGGCACTTGCAAAATTTAAATAACTAACAGAGTAGAACTCGTACGTAATTTTTTTACATGCCAATAAAAAGCGTATGTTAAAAATGTAAGTTTTTGAGTCATCCATTGATCAGTATTAATACAGATCTCGAATTATTGACATCCATATAGTCTGCAGTAATAGTAAAAAATATAATCAAGCTAACAAAGACTTTAAAGGCACCAAACAAGTTTCTGAAACTACAGTACCGCACAAGTATTTGATGTTCTTTCTTATTTCAATAAATTTGGTAAATGTCTTGCAAGTAATTATAGCCATTCTATTCTGCATATTTTAACTCTATATGTAATGCAGAATTTCTATGTACAAATCTTACATGTTGTTTTATTCACCACTCGGTATAACACTTTTCAATCATCTATTGTTGTGTAAATTGTGTAGTATAAATTGTGATATAGCTAATAATTTAAACAATAAACAATTATATAAAGGAAAATGGTTGTACACCTCTTCATAGAAAATATATTTATTATAAAAAAACAGTTGCATTTTCAGTTGAAAATAGAACTGGCCAATGCAGCAAAACTTTACTGAGAGATGTAGTACTAGCTGTTCAGTCTAACATGCTCATTGGAATTGAATTCTGCCAATAAATTCGCTTGCCTAATGTGACTTATTCCTATAGTTTACTACATGTTCTATTTCCATAAATTCACACGAAAAAGAAAGTATCAGACAATTTCAACCAAAGACAAATGAAGTAAAGTTCGCAACACAAAATATTTTTCAGTTTAAAATCAATATCTGCTAAAATTCTCATTTGTATATTATAACCATCATTATATATTTATATTTATGATTCAATTTCATAAAACGTAAGAAACCGTTTAAATTTAAATCCTTGACTAAATGTATGCCAAGTTAATTTTTAAATGTTGGTGTGAACTGGCGTCCAAATATTAAATAAAGCTTACAAGGAGGAATGCAGAGAAGCTGTTTTGTGATACAAAGCCACAAATTGTTATAAACTTAATAATTCAATTGCAGCCTCGTCAAACAAATCAGTTTCAATATCACATAAAAAATGCAATATTCTGTTATTTATGCAAAAATATTTGTTAAATTGTTTAATTAAACGGCACTACAGAGGTCATATATTGAAAAGAAAGTACTACTGAATAAGTCTATAGTAAAATAAATTTGCCTAATAAGCAACACTGGCTGCAAGCCAAAATTATATTTATGTATATTTATAGAGCAGTAACAGTTGAGAGAAAGCTATGATCTTGTAATAGATCTAATTCTTCCTTTATTTTCTATATATATATATATACTTTTGTGCATGATTAGCTGTATATATAAAAGACGATTGTTCATATAAAAACAACGTTGCAAAAATCCAAAAAAGTTGAACAAATTTACTGCGGTTCTAGCTGTTTGTCATTTACCATCTTACTATACAAACTGTTGATTCCATTTGATATAAACTGGAATGGATTTTGTATATACGCGAAATAAAATTTGAGTTTGTTATACATGATAGATAAGTGAGCTTGTTACAAAGAACAACTCCGTACCACAATTACCTACCTACCTTTATACATTCCCATGCATCAATCGTTCTTCATCATATAAGAGTTTTGCATAACTTAATATGTGTACTGAATTTCGAATTGATTATTCAGAAATTGCTACGCTTAAAACTAAAAACTGATGGCCACGATTACTTTACTTTGTAAGAATAATTTACTAGTCTTAATAGCATGTGTTATTCGCACTTGTCGAAAAGTAACCCGATTAGTTAATTGTAATGAAAAAATACTATAGTAATGTAAAACTTTGAAAGTATAAATATTACATTACTTTAACGAAAACCTTTTTTGTATAGGTAGCTCGTTTCTTCATCTATCAATTTTATTCTTTTCAATTTATTGTAAGAACAATAAATTTTCCATAATAAAAATGATTTTTTTATTTCAACCCTTGCATATTACCTCACCAATAACTAACAATTTAAAAATCTGGACCAACACATCGTAAGAAAAACTTTTATCAACATTACCAAAGCTAAAAATTCAGAAGTACATTCTACATCATAATATTCACAGTAATAAAAAAAGTTACATTATCTGGAGATATTTAATACAATTACATCATTTAAAATATGCGACCATAAAAAGATAAAATTCGTTCAAATGACCATATTCGATCATTAGCAAGAGGCAGCTACTTTTTTTATAGGGCCTTGAATCAGATTTCAATCCATATATCATTTTTTTTTAGACAGTTAATGAATGGATTTGAATAGTTAACGTTAGAGCATTTGCTAAATGAGTTTAATGATGACTTTATCAGTTATCCGACAGTTTGACCTATTTTGGCGATTGACCCACAAATTTAAATCAATAATTTCAGCTGACTGCCTTACACTTTTAGACACTAACGAAGATCCCTAAAAGACCCAAATAGTTCAAGCTTAATGATTAAACGCTATTTTGAGCTTTACGTCACACAATAAAACATAAAAGATATTTGTGAACAAATCTAAATTAAATAGGTATTTTTATGGATTACCTATATCTCCAAAAGTGTATTATTATTCTGGGCTGTGTTCCAAAAAAGGGTACAGATCAATACATAACGTTATAGGGCGATTGGTTGTATATACCGTATTTTTGGAAAGATAAACGACGATTGGGATGATTCGCAGTGTCGTAGTATAATGTATTTTGTGGATTTACTTAATTTAGTTTTTTGGGATCCTGATATTAGAGCGCATTAGAATTTATTTTAGGCTTAATGAACTCATAGTAGAATATATTCCTAGTAGTGCAATGCGCAAGCCGGATAAAGTTTTATCTCCTCTGCCAAGAGGGTGTATGCTTTTGCAATAATAATGACACTCCTTCAAAACAGTTTTTGAACTTCTGGAAATTCTAAGTAGAGATTTCATTAAATCTATACTGGCGAGTGAAACAACTAAGAACTAATAATGTTAAAAGTTGAAACTAGATTTCGTTACCAATACGTCAGCAGTTTAAAAGAAATCGCAGAACTCATTTTAAAGAGTGCCATTATTATTGCAAGCGATTGTACCCAGACTCAGGACAAATTATTTGTTTTTCTAACAGTTTAGAATAAACAGTTGCATATCGTATGTGATATCCGACGATTTTGGAACACAGCCCTGGACATTGTATAGTGGAGTGGAGGTAATTTAATTCATTCATCTTCTTCTTCTTGAATAGAATTTCAGACGAAGATTACAATACGAGTCAAGCATAGAAAAAAATACGTATTTTTTTCTATAAAGTCAGTCACACCCAAGAATTTTATAATACATGTATTATAAAATTCTTCAGTCAAACCTCTGGCCCCGACCCTAGATAAATTAATACTAGCCCCGACTAAAAGTTAAATTCACTCCCTCAATTTAAGCAAGGCCTTTTCTAAATTTCAAAAATCTTAGATCTCTAAAAGCAGTATTGCCAAAATCAAATGAAAGATATCCCCGTATTCCCCGTATCCCATGACATAAACGACGACGATATTGCTGCTAGATCTTTGCTTATGATTTAGATACGGATACGCGTTGTTGTTTATGTTTATTATTTTTAATGGAAGACTATACATAACCATAATACATACTATATTAAGTATTGTATATTTTGTATTTCGCAATTTTGAATATCAGTGTTGATCAATTTTGACGTATTTAACACACCAGAGAAATCTATGGTATAACCCTAAAAAAATGAATGGACCTAAACGATTACATACTGTACCCAAAGCAGGAGAAGGGGTAGGAAAACATATTGGAAAACAGAGAGATGCCTATCCATCTTCACGACAAAAATCTGAAGGAAAACTGTTCAAAGCTGACTTAACAAACATACCTATTATAAAACAATGCGACAATGCTAGATTACTGCCTAAATATACGAGTACTTAAACAAAACTAAATGATGTATTTCGCTGTACTATAAGTTGTATTTAGTTTTAGCAAAAACAAGTGAAGATGGGGTGTCTATGGATGACTTGGACCAACTGCAACAAGACTTAGAAAAACTCTTATCCACTAGTGCCATTAGAATTCGATATTTGCTTTCAGAGATCGGAGAGATTAATAGAAATGATGATACTCATGAGAGAAAGGCTCACGAAAAGGTTGGTGTTCTCTTTAATGCATCTTCATATTTTATAAAACATTCTCCTCTAGATTTATGAAGAACAAACAAACTTAACGTGTGTTTTAGACGTCCTTGAAAAGAAAGCGGCCTGATGAAAAACCAAAATACAAGGATTTAAAGAACGGAATGAGAGTTATGAGAAAGAGTTACGGTTTACCTGTGAATAAATTTACTGGTGATTTGCATGTACAACAAGAGATACCAAAAGTTACACTGCCTAAAAATGATAATTCAGATAAGTTTTGGGCTTCCATAGAACCATTTTGTGCAAATATAACTAAAGATGATATAGCAGTAAGTAACGGTTTTAATATTGGCGATGCACTACTAATTAATTTTCTATTAGTTTCTGGATAGCTTAATTCAAGAATATTCAAAAGAAATTGTTATTAAAATACCCGATATAGGTGAACATTACGCTAATTCTTGGAGAGAAGATATTATTAATGAAGAATGTAACTTGGGGAAATCACCATCTAAGAAGCCATCTACTAATGCTGATTTAAAGAAAAATGAGATTAATGTGTGAGTATATTTTACTGTATTCATAATTTACAAATTCGATACAATTTTTTGTGAATAAGTTTATTTCAAATGGTCTTTGGGTATTAATTAAAAATTTTATTTTATAGAATGGTGGAAACCTTCTCCTCACCACAAACACAAAAACTCTTAGGTGCTCTCTTAGAGGAAAGAATTCTAAATGCCATTCCCAAAAATGGAGATAATGGTGCCAAATCAACAAATTTAAAAATGCCTGATATGAGTAAGTCTAAAATATCTACAAATCAAACAAATCAAAAAATAGGTATGTGCTTGGATAGGCGGTTGAAAAAAGAGTTAATAGAACAAGGATTTCTCACTACTGAAGATATAATCAAGGTAGTTATATTCTATTATAAGATTTCCATCATGTCAGATTTTTTATTTTGGTATTTTTTTTAGGATATACAGGAGGACGAAATTTTGAAAGAATTGAAAAAATGTCAAGAGGAGTTAGTTACAGTGAACGATCACAATATCGAAGAACTCAAAAAATTGAAAACAGTAGCCTGTAATGAATTGCATTCCAATGAACTAAAAGAACAATTAGAAAAGGTAGACAAACAGGTATATATTTTAGGGACTATCCGTCAATACTCAATTTTTATTTACTTTGTTTTCAGGTATTAGAATTATACAATAAAATTATTATCATACGGAAGAAGGTCCAACAAGAAGACGGAGAAGAGTTCGACAAAGAAGTTTTTACAGAGCAAATTACCAAAGAATTTGAAGCCAAGGCAGATGCCTTATTGAAACAACAAATAGAGTTAAATCGTGAAATAAACGGTTTGATAGATATGCAAATGTCATACTGATAATTGCAAAGCCTCCATTATTATACTATTATTATGAAATTCGATCGATCATGGATACCAATGCATATAACATTTTACAAAATTTTACTACTTTAGCTTAAAATTTAATTCTATCACGAGAGACATGTAGGTATGTATTTTTTTATTTATACTTGTACTTACTCAAAACAAAAAACTAATAAACAGTAATATACATCTGGTAGATAAATTATTTTTGTAAATGTAATATTAACAACGCAACAATTATTTCATTAAATGAAAAAAATCAGGGACCTACCTACTGGTACATTTATATTTTTTGTAACATACATTTGAATAAAATAATCTTGCACAATAATCATTTCTATTTGAAATTGTCCTAAGATTGATGATTAGTGTATTGTTATGAAGGATATCCCAAACTCCCCCGGATAGGTAAAAACACCAGCTTATGCACCTGTTCACATTACAGCGCCCTCCACACATAACAATTTATTGTAGTACATGTATACATATGTATTGTAAAGCATCCAATTTGCTTCCAAACACTATGATTTATTGTTACTACTAACAGTTTTGACAGATATTGTACTGCATGTAGTACGATAAAGAATTAATGTGTGGAGGGCATTTCACAGTGAGGATAGCGCTATATTTGCAGCAGGGTAACAGCATTATTTAATTTTTTATCTACACGTAACTGGTCTGTCATTACAGGTATAGTATGCAACATATGACATGAAATAAGAATATTAATTGCATTAATCCATATTTCTTTTCTCTCTAAAATCAGTTGTGATTATTAGAAACTAAAAATTTAAAATAATAGTTACTTAATTTTAATAATAACAAAGCTTAGATCTCCTTCATTTGAGAAACTCATTGTGATAATTAATTACGTAGCAATGTTCTTAAATTAGTGACAATTATTGTTGCAAAAAGAATAGCATGTGGCAGTAATAGCTTTGTTCTCGGATTCAAAATTAGTTTAAAGCGCAAGTGCGGTTAAGTACCTGTCTTATTACGTATTTCCATATATTCAAAGTATTCCCTCACCTTAGAATATGCAACGATGAGTCTTCATCACTCCAATTCAAATGATGACACTAATCACTGAACGATGTATTTAATTTTAAATATGGCGGCGAATATTTTCAAAATGGTTACGTTGAAAACACCATGGCAACATGATAGATAAAAATACCATAGAACTACAAATTACATAAGAATAATAATGCGCAGGTTCGAAGAGATTGAACTAGAAATCTACCTATATCGTTAGGATCAGTTGAAATAGTTCGAATCAGTAACAGATTGAATCGGCATATCCATGAACAGAAAATTGAAATCAGAAATTGAAGTGAGAATACTACCTGAACCAGTTCAAAAGAAGAGTTGTTCATACTCATCACCATTTTGGTGCAAAGATCTTCTTCTTCTTCTTCATTTTCATTGGATTTAATTAAGTCGAATGGGATTTTTCTTCGTCTTCCTGTAATCTATAGATCATAGGCCTATCTATCTAACTTCTGTTAACTCAGCGTTAAAATCAAATACCAAAATCTAACCAAAATAGTAAAAATACAATACATACACAGACAGCAGGGTTAGTAGTGTAGCGCCAAATGAAATAGGTTTCTAAAAAATATAATGTTTGTTTTGCTATTTGCAGTCCTATGAAATCGTAATGAACGGAGCTAAACGTTCGTACTCGGTTACAAAAAGCAACATAAATAGATGTAATGGAAAGTTGAAGGATATACTTTCATCGTCTCGATATAAAACAGAAGGAAAAATACTAGAGGCTGATTTAACCAATATACCTGTTATAAAACAAACTGAGAATGCTCGGTTGTTACCAAAATATACGACAAGTAAAGATACTGTTAGACTCGATTGTTTGTTACTGAACCCCGTTTAGTTTTAGCAAAAATTGGAGAAGATGGGGTCTCCATGGATGATTTAGATCAACTTCAACAAGATTTAGAGAAACTGTTGTCTACCAGCGCTGTTAGAATAAGATATTTGCTTTCAGAAATTGGAGAAATTGATAGAAACGATGACATTCACGACAGAAAAGCCTACGATAAGGTATATAAAAACATCCTGGTTTTATACAATATTTTTTATAGGTAAGCCTTTGTTTTTAGACATCTTTGAAAAGAAAGCGACCTGACGAAAAGCCAAAATTTAAGGATTTAAAAAATGGAATTAGAGTAGTGAAAAAAAATTATGGTTTACCTGTAAATAAATTTATTAATGATGTACATCTACATCAAGATATACCAAAAGTTACGTTACCTGAAAATGATAATTCAGATAAGTTTTGGGCTTCCATAGAACCGTATTGTACAAGTGTAAATAGAGATGATATTGTAGTAAGTAATTCTATATAAATTGCTGATTTATTTCTAATTACCCTTTTGTTAGTTTATCGATAGCTTAATCCAGGAGTTTTCTAAAGAAATTGATATTAAAATACCTGACGTAGGTGAACATTATACTACTACTTGGGCAGAAGACATTATTAATGATGAACAAAAATCGCTATCTAAGAAGATGTCTACCAATGGCGATTTTAAAAAAAATGGACTTCACGCGTATGTATCTATATTTCATAAATTTGCCTAATAACTGCATCATAATTTTATAGAATGGTTGAAACCTTTTCGACACCTCAAACTCAAAGACTTTTAGCCGCTCTTATTGAAGAGAGAATCTTAAATACGCTTCCAAAAAACGGCGATAATGGTACTAAAATGACAAAGTTCAAATGTAAATATTTGTAACTTGATTTTATTTTGTTATCGATACCATATAAAACAATGTTTTAGTTTCCGATTTAACAAAGTTAAAACCCTCTTCTTCAAGCCACAAAGTAGGAACCTGTTTGGATAGGCGTCTAAAAAAAGAATTAGTAGAACAAGGGATCCTCAGCTTGGATGATTTATCCAAGGTATGTGGATTGAGAGTAATTATAAGCATATTTAATAATGCTCCTGTTTCAGAATATGCCTGAAGATGAAATTTTAACAGAAATAAAAAAGTGTCAACAAGAATTGGCCACAGTGAATGAATATAACATGGAAGAATTGAATAAGTTAAAAACAGAAGTACGCAATGACCTACATTCAAATGAACTAAAAGAACAATTGGAGCAAGTAGACAAACAGGTCTGTGTCAGGCATATATTAGAGTGTATACAGTTTTGGAACACCACAAACGCCTGGAATTATCGGAAAATTTAATAGATTTAAAAATATTAGAATTTCTCTGATTATCAGAAGATTTGTTTAAATTTCAATTGTACTTCGTGTTTATTAACAATGTACTGTCACTGAAACAAAATATTTGTTGTAATGGTATTTCGATACTAAGACATCTACCTTCACTTGGTTTTTTTCTAATTGGCTGACTGTAATTATATATAAGTTTAAAATAATGAATAGTGTATTGTAAATATTATTCTGATAGGTATTGTTTGTTACACAATTAAATTCGAATATTACTTTATGCTCTTAATATTCCCACTTCCGTTTTTTTTTTACAACTATATTAACTGCCTAAAAGTATAAAATGGGAACAATTTTCAAAAAAAAAAAACAAATTAATGTTATATTTAATCAAAATTCACTCAATATGGAAGTTAGAAAAAGATTAACATATTTTTCCTTTTTTTATTTCTTTTATTCTCCATATACGTATCATAAATGTGCAATAAAGTTCTTAACCATTTCATGAAACTCGCCATATTTTGTACAGATTTACTCAAAAGATTTTTTTTAATATTGACTGAATAATTTATAATTTAGTCAAATATTTCATGCATTTCTCTTTTAAAATACATTTAATACTTTGACAAATTTTTATTACAAATCTACTTGCAAAACCTACAAATTTAAGGATTTTTTTCAAAATTTTTATATATATATATATAGTTCAAAAATTTACACTTAATTAATTTTGTTTTTCAGGTACTAGATTTATACAATAAAATTATGATTGCAAGAAAAACGGTACAACATGATGACGGAGAAGAAATTACCAAAGAATTTGAGGCCCAAGCAGATGCCTTATTAAAGAAACAAATAGAACTAAATCGTGAGATAAATGGCTTGACGGATATGCAAATGTTATACTGATGGTTAAATTCAATATAATTTGGTAGTTCGGTATGGTTCATTAATTAGCTAATGCAATAAATATATCCATTGGAAAGTCTAAAAAGCTGTAACAGTACAAAAATATATTTGCAAGCATTAGCTTATTAAATTTGTCAAACGTGGCCCATACTTTGGACTGCCAAATTATATTGTGAAAAAAGTGATTTGAGAGATTATACCATCAGATTTATTATAAATATGTATATCAGATATACATTTGTAAGTTATATTTTTATTTTACATGATCACGGATGATTGGCGTATTTACGATTACAATTTTAAATGTGCGTGCGTGTGCACATGTATATAATAGGCACATTATCAGTAATAGATTTCTAGATATATCTGTAATTAAAATATACAGGAAACCTATGTAAATGGTATAAAATATTTATTATATTGTAGTGGCCGTTGATGAAAATTTGAAGTTAAAATTAAAATTTAATGTTGCTTGAAACCTAAAACAAAATTTAAATTCACAACAATAAATAGAACTTGTTCATATATCTATCAATTGATTATGGAAAAAAAATATTCTGTATATATGGGCAAATCTTTTCGAGATTTTCAGGGGAATCTTCCCTAATCCTTTGCAAGTATAGAAATCATTGCCTAAATAAGGCATTAACAGAAAAAAGATAACCACCTAGGTTTTCACCAACCGCCACTGTTGTATTAATTATATTTTACAAATTTTTATATATCGATCATGGATTATTTTCTCAATTAATTATAATCTATGTAAGTATTTTGCATAGATTGTGTATTGTTTACTTATTTTGAACTGAAATAAGAACACAAATTGACTTAGATTTACTGTATACGTACAGTACTTACTAAAGTTTCTGCCTTAATTTTGTAGCAATTAATTAAAACCTTTTTTGACTTAATTGTACATAATTTTTACAAACATTATTTATTTTTACATACACTTTTGTGGCATTGCTTTTTGTTATTTCACCTAGTTCCAAGTCTGACAATTATTTACGTGCTTTTTATTAATTCTGTGGTAATTCATAAGACTAGACTAGTTGAACCTGGTAACATTTTCAAAATTATGTCCAATTAAAATTTATAAAAATAATGATGTACTACGTAACTTTTCAGTTGGACAATGTAAAATTGGTCTTTATAATTATTAATAAACCTCTTTGGAAATACGATATTGTACAATTAGATATAAAAATAAAGAATCGAGGAAGTACAAATAGAGTTTGTGTATCAATACGATAATTCTGTTATTTTATACTTACCTGTGGTTTCATTTTAAATAAGTAAAAAATCAATAAGAAACATATTTTAATACAAAATAAATTGTTTTATGAACGTTTTATATACAAATGAACATTAACTTGTAACTATGATTTATAAAAATTTGTTCAATGAACAATCTATTAAATAATGAATATCTATAACTATGGTATAAAGGTTTGCACGGTAATATTTCTAATATTACAAATAATGGCAAATAACTTGAAAAGATGAGCAAGAAATTTTGAAAAGTAATCTTTTGTACTGGCATTCAACTAGATAGTTATAAAACCTGCTAAGTCTAGTAGTATGGCAGTTTTGAACTTAAAAAAATGAAATTCAGTTTTTATTTTATAATTAGTGTTTATACGTGTTTTGTTGTTATGGGGCCATATGACCATTTTAAAAAACAACTTATAGCATCTATTCATATATTTATTATGAATAGGCTATACTTTGTAAATGTAAATAAGTAACTAACATAAAAATCAAAACACACTCAATAATAGAATTTAAAGATTCTCATCGATAATGTCAAGTGAAAATTGTTAATTAAAGCTTATTTAAAAAACCCAGTTAATGATTAAAATAACAAGTATGATGCTTAATTATAAGAAAACTATCGATTTAATATTTCTTATGAGTGGGTCATTAACTGTCAATGTAATTGTAAAAATTCGTACAAAAATAACGATTTAGTAACAATATGGGAGGGCTAGGGCATTGATTCAAACAGGTGAAGTGAGACACATTACCTCCAAAACATTAAACATGTCATATTTGCATCATATTACCTTGTTTGAGTATCAACTTTAAAAAATTAGGTAATCACGAAATATTAATATATTAAAGTTGTGTTCAAATTACTAGCCCTTTTTAGCAGGTATCATGAAACTTGCAATATGTTTTTTAGATCATCAGGTAAAGACGTGATGATGTCACTTAAACGATGATTTAGCTGTTGTTTTGTGGCTTCGTTAACTGGTATATCATGTTCATTACATTTTGTAATTTTGTTCTTTATTTTTAAAACCATATCCACTACTTCAACTTCTGGGCGACCCTGGACCCAGTCTTTCAAATCCTAAAAATTAAGTTCACATAGACAAAAGCTAAATAAAGGCATCATTAAACTTCTACACTTAGAGAATTTATTTTAAACTCACAGCATTTGAGAGAGCTTCCAACTGCAGTGCTTGAAGTTTCAAAGTCAATTCTGTGTATCTCGTATTGAACCATGCTTTAAAATTTGGAGACCTAAAGAATTTTCTATATAACCCCACCCAATCGCCTTTTATGCCTGTATTGTTTAATGTTAGCTGTGGTCCAGCGACGTCCAAAGTGGCAAAAAATTGGTCTGGATTAAATGGCAAGGGTGTCGGTGCTGCCTGAAATAACCATTTTAATTAAATCACTACATTCTAAAAATAAAATATATTTTGTCTACTTACTTTAAATGGAGATATGCTCTTTTGAAGAGGCATTAAACTAGCTATGTACCTCTCCAATGGAATCATAAAACTCTGTGTAAGTTCTAACAGATGCCTTCTAAGAAGAGCTGACTGCACTTCAAAAGGTCTTTTTGAATTGACTCCAGTCATTAACTTTTTTATTATGTTTTTATCTTTTTGTAAAAACGGTTTATAAGCAGTAAAAATGCCAGGACTGTTATCGATCATCTTCATAGGAGCGGTTTTTTTCAGTTTATATTTTTGAGCTTGCCCTAAATCATCGCTTAATCTTATGGTGTGGGGCCAATGATGAAGCGTTTTCGCAAAAAATGGATTAGTCACTCCTAATATGACAGGTGGAGGACCATGTACCTTACTCGTAAATTGCTTAAACTCACTATCGTGAATTGTAAAATAAGGTCTGTAGTCCCCGCAATATTTTAATGGTGATATTAACCTTAAAAAAAAAACATCCTAACTATTCTAAAAATGCTGGTTTATTAATTATATTTATTATTTACCTTGTCAAGGCTAATACCATAGAGGAGCAATAAGTAGGAGAAGAAGCCATAATTACTATTGGTTCCGATACGATAACTAATTCCCATAACAAATGAATATGTGACAGAACAGGTTGGAGTATATCAAACAAGTTAATGTCTTCCACATGAGTTGGAATCTGATTATTATCACCTGGTTCGCTTAATAATGCTAAGGTTGAATTAGAGGTGTGATTAGTCGATAAGGGGATGTATGTCTACAATGAAAATGTTTAATACACTACCATGTAAAGTAACTTAATGTCAAACTAACCTGAAAAACTGATCCTAACAGTGGTAAGTTTAATGTCGTTCCTGGTACTGGAGGAGGCCACTGTTCTATATTGTAGCAAACAGCCTCCAAGCTAACTACACCATTTTCGAAATATTCAGGAGCTATATAACCACATATTTTACTAAATAAGTTGTTGAATGGAAGAAGTGACAGTATAACAACACTCTGAAATTTAAAAAATGTTTGGACTGCGAGTCCAATAAGTACATGTAACATACCTTTTGGAAATAGCCTCTAGGTAATGTAACATCTTTAACTTGTCTAAAATAAACGTAGCCCCAGTAATACGAACCATCTATTTGCAGAGATGTAGGACATTTAGAATTGTAATTATTATGTTCTTCTTTGAGATTTTTCTTTCCTTGGCTATTTTGCAGTCTTATAATAAATGTTGTATCTCCCATGCATCCCGAATTAGAATCTGGGAAAGCCAGATAACAAATATTTGAAATTTCTTGTTTAGAAAGTGAAACATGTTGTGGAAAAACACTCTAAAATACAGTAAACATTTAGTATTACTAAATATGATTTGGGATACTTACCTCTAACGCTTGTCCTAGTTCCAAATCAAACGTTACTACACATACACAATATAACCAATTGTGAAAACCATCCCAATTATTTTCTTTTAATTCATTTTCATAAACATTATTTGTTCCATCTGTCATATTTAGTTCATTTCAATCTGATTTCAACCAACACCAACATTTTCGTTTTTAGTTAGTGACTTATTTGGACGATAGGGTTTAGATTTAGGGGATAACAGTAACGTTACGAAGTTGGCAATATATTTGTATAATTTTTGTATTGGACACAACTTCAACACATCGTTAGATCAAATGATAATTTGAATATTATGCTATTATTTTTTAATCGAAAGAGATTGCATTAAAGAAAAGATATTAAAAATTTACACATGCCCATTATTATATTAAAAATGGACACATGCCCATTTTTAACATAAATTCATAAACGTCACTCTCTTCAAGGAAGAGAAGTTACAAGCTAACATCATTATTTTTTAAATGTTTTTTAGTTTGAAGTATCTATTCAATCTGTTATGAAATAATATCACATATATTTAATGCTAATACGATTAAAATTACAATCACGAATATATAGCAAGTAAGAAACACACAAGTTGTTGATGTTCATGTTCACATATAAAAGCATATATATTTTTCAGACACTAATCACTTTAAATAGTGAAATAGATATGTTAGTGTCTAGCAAATACATAGTATCTTCTGTAAAGTTGCGACATGACAAACATGGTAAAGTTTATTTTTAGTCGTTTTTAATATTACGTACAGAAATGATTGACCTATTTATATTTAAAGATATTATTGTTCTATTAAATAAAGGCAAAACAAGAGAATAGTTAAAGATGCGGTAAAGAAGAAATAAAATGTACTGTTATATAGTTTAAGTAAATATATAACTTTTATAAATATTTAATCCATATAGGTTAATATTTATAGAGCAATGACGAATCACAATCACAATTAAATTCGCGAAAGGATATAGCTGGACTTCCCCGCGCCTACAATACTTCTGCATCTTTGCAGATAGATATGCGCATGCGTATTAGCTGCAGCAGAAAAAATAGTCGGTACTCGAACTCGAAGAACAAAACCAAAGCTGTGTAATCGGATATGCTGATGCTCTGCAAGATATGCAAATCACACACTTTATGCGACATATTTCTTAACATACTACATGCTACCTGTATTCTGTCTACACAGCATTTTATTACCCAAGATAGAGACATCTCTCGTGCAGTTTTTAAAGATGCAGCACGTGACCCACGTGATTAAAGTCTATAAACTTTTTAAACAACCATATTACGTTCATCTATGATCAATCATATGATCGGTGTCTTGTGTTGGGTGTTGGTCTAGTTGACTGAAAAGAATAGTTAGTCGACAACGATTTAGAAAAGTATGGCAAGTCAAACTCAAGGAATCCAACAGCTTTTGGCCGCTGAAAAACGAGCTGCTGAAAAGGTTTCGGAAGCCCGTAAACGTAAGTAACATAAATACATATTTTGAGAGCATACACTTGGTCACAAGATACCTTATTAAAATATAAATTTCTCTTAAATAGAACATGTTTCTCGTTTAAATAGAATACTAGTATAGGAATGTGTGTACCTACTTATATAGTATATATTTTTTAAAGGAAAAATGATTCCTTTAAATTCCAAAAACGAGAGCAATCCACTTTATGTGCTCCAATTAGCAAACGTTTTATAACTACTAAAATATTCAAATTATGTTTACATGGAACGTAGCACACTGAATACGTACTATTCATTTCTTTTCTTAGAGTACGTATTTTAAAAATTGGGTAAAAATTTACATGTGTATAATAGACTAAATCAAATTACCTATATACCTAATATTGCAGTCGAATGTCATAAATATTCCTTGATTTTATTTTGTTTGGAAGTCAGACACGCTAATGTTTTCTTAAAACTAAAAACAGAAATCTGTTAAAATTTATAATTTTACACATTTCTACATAAGTTATTATAAATCTGTTAATATAATGATGTTTAGGAAACCGACAAAGGGCTTTAGGTATTTTTATCAGATGCAGGGATTGATAAGTAAGAAGGTATGTAATGTAGTCAAAATGAGTTGAGATCGTAGGACCTTTGTTGGTAGAATAGCCATATATTCTGTAGTTGTGAAATGTTTTATTTAAATCCCGAATATTAATTTATTTAATGCAATTCAGACTAACATTAATAAATTTACAAATGGAAATAGATATGTAATACTTTTACTGAATAGCTGATATTAGAATGTAATTTTCTGTAAGTACAATTTAGATGCAATATTAAATAAAAGTTGTTAAAGTAAGAATAAAGATACTATTAAAAGTAGTTAGGTACTAACGAGGACAGTCCTGAAGCACATAAATTGATTTTAAATTGAAACTGTTCAGTATTTTTTAAAAGTGGTACTATGGATTTTTTAAATATAAAAGATACAATGAACCATCAATTTTAGAGTTGAGGCCTGTTCTGTAAAGTTTGTTTGCTAATTTTCAAATTACTAGTAGTTAAACTATAAAGTTTTTGTGCATTTAGGTAAAGCAAGACGACTCAAGCAAGCTAAGGAAGAAGCTCAAGAAGAAATTGAAAAATATCGCAAAGAAAGGGAACGTCAGTTCAGAGAATTTGAAACCAAACATATGGGTTCAAGAGAAGATGTTGCTGCGAAAATCGAAGTTGATACCAAGCGCAGGATTGAAGAAATGAGCAAGGCTGTTCAAAGTCAAAAAGAACCTGTAAATATAACATTCATTTTTATAAATCTAATAATAATTGTTACATATTTAATCGAAATAATACAATTTTGATACTGTTCTATTTAGTTCATAGTTTTTACTTAAGAATTTTATTTTTTGCAGGTAATTCAGGCGGTCTTGCAGCTTGTCTATAATATTCAACCTGAACTTCACAAGAATTACCGCCAGTAAATACAGTGGCAGAAAAATCTTAGAATGACTATGTATTTAAATGTTTAGTACTTATAAATGATAATTCACATTAACTTTTAATTAGAATTGCAGGGTTACATTCTCAATGAGAATTTTGGTTTACTTTTCGAAGCAAACAATATATTGTTTTTAATACATATTCTGCAACTTGTACATACTTTGCTTAATGTTTCTATTACTTACATTCAATTCGACCAATTTATTCTTAAGTATTATATTTCTCAATGATTAAAATTAAATTAACATTCCTTTATTTCAGTTTTAACTATTTCTTTTATACGATTACTGCATGAAAGTATTTAAATACTTATTTTTAATCTTTGTACAAAATATATAATTCATTAAATACTAGACAGTTTATAATAAAAATTGTGTCATTAAAATTTTACCATAAATAAACTGTTGTGAATAAAAAGAAATATATTTTTTCATGTGCATTACCTTCAATAAATAAGTATACTTGTTCATACAATTTTCACAAAATTAATTTTGTATTCAAATGTTTAGACAAATCGATAAAATTAGTAGATTAGCTGGGGGCAGAACTTATATATGAATAATTGCATAAAATATTTTTTTATTGAAAGTGGAGAATTCAAGCACTGTTCTCTGTTGTCCTAATAGAGCCCTACCAATATAAAACAAAATTTAATGCTTTCTTAGATTTGCCTGCATTTGCATTCGATGTGCATTGAGTACCAAAGAGCAAGTAAGTCAAAAGTAACATCAGTAAATCAGTATTAACTTTCAAATAGTTGAAAACCTATTGTACACCATCGTATGCTAAATCGTTCGTCTTTGCCGCCGCTGCGATTTAGCACATGGTCAAACCCATAGATAGCTCTGGGCCGATCATCGTCTGAATCATAGAGTTATTATATGTACCATAGAGGCGCCTTCGGCTCCATTTGTTTGTCGCCAACATCATGATTTTGTTTGTAAACACTGGTTCCGTTTTCTTATTGGTCGGCTGGAAAAATCAATATTTATAATAGGTGTTTGAGGTTGTGTTTTGTTAAATAATTATTTATATGCATATATTTTGGATTTTGACTTAAGTAGACTGTATAATAGTGATACAAAAACAATGGGGAAAAGGTGCATAGTGTGTAAAAAGCTACAAAGAAAAGGAAATCAGATGTCACAGGTAGGCATTACTAATCCATTGACGTAGTTATAGGGTTTCATAAAAATCTTTTTATTTCAGTTTTCCAAAAGATCTGGAATGCCGAAATACATGGATAAATGATATTGGCTATAATAGATAAAGAAAATTATTAGCCAAATCTGCAGCTTGGTTAAAAGAAGAGGCATATATCTGAATTCTAATTTTACATAGTGTTAGGTAGTTTTTTTATCGTAAATATGGTGTGAAAATCATTTTTAAAAACTACCTCCAGTAAATGTACAACATATATGTATTTTATTAAAATTATTATTATTATCGTTCTAATAAATTTAATATTTATATTGTGCAATGATTTTATCGAATTTTAAATTTATTACAACGCTAATTAGAATTAAGCATAAACAAATTCAAAACAGTGATAAACATTGTATTTTTTGGTATTCTATGCATGCTTTGTACGTCACAAAGTTTGAGTGTTCTTTTTCTCGGAAATGGTTTATTAGGGCCCGTATGTCATATAAGGATTTTTTTTGTTTATTTTAATGTATTCCATCGTCTGTTAAAATTAAGGCAGTCAAACTTCAAACACCCTGTATATGTTTTTGAAAAGCTTTCCATGGTGTCAAAGCAAATAATGGTTTCCATTTAAAAAAATCATGTTTGATTCTTAATTTGGTAATCATTCAGCATATAAAAAAGAACATCGCCATTGAATTATTCTTCCAAAAATGGACAAATTTGGTATTTACATTTTTCTGTATCTCTTCAAATAAGCGAGATGTAGCTGAAGTTACAAAAATCATAAACGGGTTATAAATTTAAAAACCTTTTATAATTGTAATTTATGTTAAAAGAACAACTATCTAAAATTAATTAACATTGTAAAAATCTAAAATGTTTATCAATTTTGACTCCTTAAATAAAAAATAAACCTACGCCTCTGTACTTGGTACGAAATGTTTACAATAGCTTCCCCCGGCATTCCCCCCAAATCCACACTTGTTTGTTTATGTATCGGACAAACAAACTATGTGCGATAGATATGTAAGGGCACCTCTATGGTACATATAATAACTCTATGGTCTGAATCACAGACCGCTAACACTTATCAGGACCACAGATAACATAGATTACTTTTCAATCACTGAGTTCAAAAAGGGAATGCGCATATTTCCATCATGGTACATACATCAAACGTCAACCGCCGTATTGGTATCGCTGTTTATTTTATATCACATCTAAGCCCCCCCCCAGGTCTCCCCTAACTTCGCCCATGAATACTTCCTTAAGATTATTTAATAATAAAGTACATAATGCATATTTAATGCACTACACACAAATATTTAAAATTACAAAAACTAAACTTAATTTGTACTTTTAAAAATAAAAATATATTATTGCATTCACCATCGCGTGTCTTAATTAACTTATCGGTTCCAAGTACTCTTAATATAGTTAATTTTGTATTATTTGAAAACATTCCACATGATAACATTTCTTATTTATGACCCAAAAAAATATTTTAAACGACTGGGCAGAACCACAAATTTCAAATAACTTTAAAATTTAGGGAAATCTTACAAATCTAGGGATTTTTTGCAACGATTCTAGGGATAATTCTTCTCCACATGTTGGCGACGTTGGGCGATTGTTTGATCTCGGGTCTTGGACAGTCATATGTCCCCACCCTTTTCTAAAGTAAATTGATGTAGGTACTATGAAAAGCATGAGATAAATTGCTATTGGTTACTAAAAAAATATTTCAGTGGTTCAACCGCTAGAAAAAAGGAAAAACGAAAAGTAATAAAAATGTGTACAAATTTTTTCTGCGGGTATGTGATAATTTAAATTAGTGACCAATTTTTCAAAAATAAATGGAATTATGGCGCCAATGATTTATACTTTGTATGGATTTGCAATATTTTTCTTCATATTTTGGTGTGCTATGTGGTTATTACATTTAATAGCAATAGTTTATGGGTACGTATTTTTTTATTCTTTATTTTGGATTTACATAACCTTACTGTTTAGTCTATTTTATAGGTTTTTAAACCTGTATTTATCAACTACATTTATTTTTTAATCTTTTTTCAGTAAATACCGACTGCATAAGAAAATCATACCTGAGCCTACCGATGAACCTTATCCTGGTGTTTCAATACTAAAACCTTTAATGGGTGTTGACACGCATTTAGTTTCGAATTTAGAAACGTTTTTCACAATGAATTATCCTATGGTACAGTTTTGTTGAGTTAAACTTTGTATGAATATAAAAAGTTTTTGTTTTTAGTATGAAATATTATTTTGTATTGAGGACGAAAAAGATCCTGCTATAGAAAAGGTTAATACTTTAATTAAAAAATATCCAACGGTTTCAGCGAGTGTATTTGTTGGTGGTTCTCTAGTAGGCGTTAATCCAAAAATTAACAACATGAATAAAGCTTACGAAGCGAGTAATTATGATTTAATTCTCATATCAGATAGTGGGATAAGAAGTAAGTCTTATTTCCATTTTACTATAATTACAGTTATGTAAATACTTATATATTTTTAGTGAAAGAAGATACATTACTTGACATGGTTAATCATATGACTGAAAAAACAGGTTTAATCCATCAAATGCCTTTCACTTGCGATAGAAATGGTTTTGCGGCTACTTTGGAAAAGGTATGTACATTTGTGATTTTGTAATTCGAACGGAAGATTCTGAATCAAACCTTGTCTTCTAGATATACTTTGGTACGGCACAGGCTAGGATATATTTATCCGCAGACTTTGTGAGAGTAAATTGTCATACAGGAATGTCGACGTTAATGAGAAAAGCTGTTCTGGAAGAACATGGTGGCTTAAAAATGTTTGGATGTTATTTGGCTGAAGATTTTTTTATAGCAAAATGTTTCATAGATAGAGGATGGAAAATTGGCATTTGTAGTCAGCCAGCTTTACAAAATTCGGGTATCTGTGACGTTAACAGTTTCCAGGCAAGACTTACCAGGTAAATTCTGCTGCTTTTATTACTTATATCTGATATTACCTTTAAGACCATATTACAAAGGTTTAACAATTTATATTCTTATGAATTTGTTAATTTATTATTTATCTCTGTACCTTACCTCTAGTTATCTAAATTTGTTTAATTTGTTTATCGATAAAGCTGAAGCATCATCTGTAATCACCATTAAAGGATAATAGATTTAATCAAAATATTTTTAGTTGAAAAAATTGGTAAATTTTAAAATTTTCCTTAAACTTTTGCATGAACTAGATTTCATAATTAAGTACATTGTTCCTGTCTTAATAAAGTACGTATATAGTAAAGGTTACTCATTATTAGCATTATATAAAACTCTAATTGTTCAAAAAGCACTAAAGCTAAATATTTATTGTTCTAAATTTAACTTGTTCCTTCACAAATTTGTCAGTTATAAAGTGTTCTTCCAGTTTACAGCAGTGTGCGGTACTGTAATTTTTATGTCAATTTTAAATTAATTTATTTGGATATTCTTAATGTAAAATACTATTATATTGTTTTTAAAATTGCCTTTCCAGAAATACAGAAACTGAATTTTCATTTATCATATTTTGTAAAATCATTTGGTATTTAACATCTTTCATTTGCGTGTTAATCTCTCTTTTTATAGACGGTTAAAGTAAATTAGAACAAAAATGTTTATGGTTGTTAAACTCTTTTAACCTTCACTTTAATTTCCCTCTAATCCAATTATTATTTGATTACATTTTTAAAATTCCTTTAAAATAATAAATGCTTAAGTAAACACTAACACTTATCATTAATATTGTTTGCTTTTTTATTCCTAATGATTTTAAGTGTCAATTTATAACAATGAAATAGAAATAAACAAGCATTACACTAGGTATACAATAAACAATACATATAGGTAGGTACCTATTTATATCTTATTTTGGTTATGTATGAAATGGGATGATTCATTTGTTGAATTTGCAATAAAGACAAATTATTCTGATTATTATGTCAAAGGAAACCATACATATCCTCTGACTCATAAGAAAGTTATTACAGATTACACCAGCAAAAGCTAATGGATTCAAAGAAAGTCTTTTAAATTCCGACGCGATTAAATTCGACGAAATTATGAATGTTTTTCCACAGTACTGAAAATTATATTATTGTCATATTCTTATTATTATATACCTTATAAGTTAATTTCCTCATCTATATTTCAGGGTTTTATAACTTGAAATTATATAATTATTAGTTACAAAATGTGTCTCAAGCCCTCCTTAAATTTTATAAAATTTGTTACAGGTGGGCAAAATTACGTGTGGCCATGGTTCCGCTGGTAATAATTTTTGAACCTCTTACTGAATGTATGGTAATAGGAGCTTGTGCAGCTTGGGCATTCAGTCTGTTGTTCCTGTGGGAACCTTTAGTTTTTTATCTTGTACATATTTTAGTATGGTTTTTATGTGATTGGATTTTACTATCGATAGTACAGGTAATAATTATTTGTTTCTTATGTACATTATATGTATATGTTATAATTAATATTTATTTTTCAGAATGGTACACTACCGTTTAACAAATTTGACTTTATAATTGGTTGGCTATTTCGTGAATGCTCTGCTCCATACCTGTTCCTTCTCGCAGTGCTAGATCCTACAATAAAATGGCGTAATAGAGTATTCAAGCTAGCCTGGGGTGGAGTTGCCCAGGAATTAAAACCCAGAATCAAATGTTAATATGTATTTGGTTATGTATTTACTTCTGCACATTTCTCATGTTCATTGTTATAATTATAATTGTTTTGTATATATGTTCGTTTCATCAGACATTTTCACTAATTATCTTAAGTGATGTCACATTTGTGAAAGATTTAATTTTATTTTTTTTTAATAAAAGGAATCTATTTTGATATCTGCTTTATCTGAACTATCCCCTTCCACAAACTGATAATGTTGACACAATCGGATCATTGCTGATTATTTTGTGTATTTTCTAAAGTAAGCACGCATAAGGTAACTATTAGAGATAACAATAGTTAGTCATTGTTATCACAAAATTCAAATATAGATACATGTGATGAGTTAGAAAAATGGTGACTGTTGCTATCATTAAATTATTTCAAGATAAGTTAATTGACATAATTTTTAATCTCCTGTTAACTAAAGAATATCAATACATCACCGTCAAAATCGTGCGCTAACCATGGGCGGTAAGTTAGGTAATTAAATCTGGGGGGCTAAAGCCCCGGGTGGACTGTGTTTTAATTTCGGTTCCGAAATGTGTGTGTTGTTTATGAATATTTTTGGGGGGGCTAATTCGATTTCTAACTTCGCACATGGCGCTAACAATTTATGTCAACTTGAATCACATTCCTTAATTAATAAAATTGAAATATCTTTTTGTATACACAAGTTATTCTTGTCTCATATAATTACGATTTTTGCGAATTACTGCTGTAAGACCATTCTGTAGCTAGCAATTTCTTTTCTATATGGATAAATAAAGCAAATATCTTAGTTTTTAATTTATCAGTGTCAAAATTTTTACTGTGTACTCGATGTGTAATAAACTCCGAAACCATCCAGGCATTGACCTGACCACAGCCAGGGAAAATTTTGACTAATTGACTATGCTTTGGCTTCCTGTAATAAGCATAAGCATCAAAACAATGTCACACACATCAATTTTAAAAAAATAAGATTTGCGGTAAGGAACTGTACCTATAGATAGGTATATTTTCCCCAGTGATAAAATACACAGCCTAACGCTTAGTCAATTATTATTTTTATGAACTGGTATGTATAATACATACGAGCGTAAAATGTAAAACCCCGCATTTATATTTGTTTTACACTTCTTAACCTCGCAATTATCGGTACCCCTTTGTTTGGGATCGGGTCGGGTCAGGTTCACGGGGGAACACCAACGTTATCTTTTGTCTTCACGCTTATATTAAACTGATGAAAACTATTTCGTGAGTTATTCACAATCATGTATCTTAACCTGGTAATAGTTCTTGTGTCAGTTTTCTGTTATGTAGAATGTAAGTTTTATTACAACTAACCAGATAAATGTTTAGTTTTAAATAACCGTTATTCATAATACATTTAAAATTAGTCATTATTTAGAAAAATATATGAAAAGTTAGTCTTTATCTTTTAGATAATTTTATCAATAGATCAGTATAATCATTGAACTTTTTTATTTTTTGTGGTAGGGTATTGATTCGAGTATTTATTAGGTACCTAATTAATTAGATCAAATTTGTAAGATCTTTTTTTATGGCTAAATATGAAAAATAAAATTTATATACGTCATATTTTAAAGGTGCCTGTCCAGACATAATTAGTAAAGCGAATTGGGGTGCAAGAGCGCCAAAAAAAACCAAAGCTTTGAGATCAACACCCCCTTGGATTGTGGTTCACCATTCCGATACACCAGCTTGTACTAGCAGATCAGCATGTGAAACGCGTATCAAAAATATACAGACGCATCACATAGATCACAACGGATGGGATGATATTGGCTATAACTTCTTGGTAAGAACAATAAATTTTTTGTGTAATATCTAAAAATAAATATTTAATGATCGATTGTAACGTCATTGTCTGCAGTAGACAAAGTACAAAAATGTCATAAATCCTTAATATCCCTGCAGTTATCTATTAAAATGAGATTTTACTCTAAACCATATTTTTATTTTTCTTAATAACAACCTAATATAATTGTTTCAGATCGGTGGAGATGGAAATATTTATGAAGGCAGAGGTTGGGGTATTCACGGTGCACATGTACCTAGATATAACGCTAAAAGCATTGGAATTTGTTTAATTGGAGATTTCCAAAGTAAGTTCAAGGTTCACGATAATGACTGGTTTAAAAATACTTTCGTTGCAGATACCTCTCCACCAAGTAACCAACTGGAGGCCCTTGAAAAATTAATCAAGTGTGCTGGGGATACCAACAAAGTTACTTCAAATTACCGTGTTATAGGCCACCGACAAGGTGGAGCTACTAAATGCCCTGGAGATAATTTATACAATAAAATTAAAACTTACAGTAGGTGGGAACCCAATCCTAACTAAATTAAGGATTCTAATTCACCCTTAATTACAGTAGTTGTCATAATTACAATTAATATATTATTTATTAAATGGCGAATTGACAGAAAAAAAGGCTGTAATTAATTTGACTACCTATTACTACCCCACCTTTGACAAAAAGTTGTTATTATATATCGTGACTGAAGCTGAAGTCAGTTCTTAATAATTAATAACACTTCATATAGTCAGTAGCGGTAGCGGTACTAAAGTATTGTCAGTGTAATTTATAATTTGCAATAATATTAATCAAATGAGATACGCTTGAGTATTTAAAAAAAAACTTTTTATAGTAGGACGAAATATCATTCATGACCTACATTGATTTTTGACTAATTAAGACCATCTTCCTTAACTATAGTTATCTTTCACCGATATGTGGACTTAAATAATGAAAAATAATTGGAAAATGTAATTAGTGTTTATCTTAGTTACTAGGAAAACAAAAATACCAGTTTATTTTGACTTTTGTATAACACTTTCTTTAATTTTAGTATTAAAAGAACCGTTACCATTAGCAATGCCGTTATATGTATAATAAAAGAATACTTAATTACCCGTAGTATACATTAAAAAAGTAGTTGCAAAGTATAGTGGCACCCAAATTGACGCACTGCGCAAATGATTTTTAATTTCTTAAACCCACTGACGTATTTATTTACCCTAGCGACCATTACTATGGTTTTACCACGTTAAAGATATTATCGAATAAATATAAGCATGCGCTCCCTAGTTGCCTGAAAAACGTGCTTTTCAGATATGATCACTCCTCTAGTAGCAGCCCTCTAAAAACAATGTTGGCCTGCAGGAAAAACTTTATGAATAAATTATGAATCAATTTTCCGAATTAAAATCACCGACTAGTGAAACGGTTCAAGCAAACTACAACAAACTTTCTGACCACATAAGAAGGTTGACCCCTCACGGGATCCAGTGTAGTGTTTTTTGTGGGGGGCTGAATTGTAAATATGAGAATCCAGAGAACTGGAAGGCCGACAGTTTGGCTATCCAAGGAATTTATTCCCATTGGTAAGTGAATTGCACGAGCATACATTTTATTAGCACGCAACGGTACCTCAACAGGTGAAAACATTTATAGAGAACGTATAGAATACTAATGACAGTTTAATTTTTATAAGAGGAGGCTTTAATAAAATAAGTTAACAAAACAAAATTCAAAATGCACAATCCTCCGCAGCAGTTAAGGTATTCTAAAAATTGTTTTTATTTTATATTTGGGTACAGAAGATACATGCTACCGGCATAAATACCGGTTAACACACCGGCACATATTACCGATATAACATACCGTTGCAAAATACCGGTATAAGATTTTGGCACAAAATACCGGAACAAATTACTTTTACAAAATACCGGTATAGGTTCAAAAATTCCGGTATTAAATGCCGGCCAAATTCCTATGTACGTTAAAATACATGTATAAAAAAACCGGTGGAGCCTGTATAAACTAGCGGTATAAAATTACCTGTATAATAACCGGTTTATTAACCGGTATAATATACCGGTATAACACATGATATCGGTACAAAATACAGGTACAAAATACCGGTACAAGATACCGGCACAAACTATCGGTACAAAATACCGGTACAAAATACTGGTACAAAATACCGGCACAAAATACCGGTACAAAATACCGGTCAAAATATCGGTACAAAATACCGGCACAAAATACCGGTTCAAAATACCGGTCAAAATACCGGTATAAAATACAGGTACAAAATACCGGTATAAAATACCGGTATAAAATACCGGTACAAAATACCGTACCGGTATAAAATACCGGTACAAAATAGCGGTATAAAATACCGGCTCAAAGTACCGGTACAAAATACCGGGATAGGTACACTTTACCGGTATTTTATACCGGTACAAAATACTGGTACAAAATGTCGGTACAAAATACCGGTACAGAATACCGGTATAAAGTACCGATACATAATACCGCATTAAAATACCGGTACAGAATCGGTATTTTATAACGGTATTGTATAAAATACCGCTATAAAATACCTGCACAAAATACCGATACAACCCGCAAAAACTATCGGTACAAGATACCTGTGGAAAACACCAGTACAAAAATGCCGGGTAATACCGGACATAAGATACCGGTATTTTTTCCCATACGAAATACCGGAACAAAATACAGGGGCAAAGAACCGGTATAAAATACAGGAAACCCGCTTCAAGGGGCCCAAAACCGATGTTAGCAGCTGCTAAGGCCACATTCGTCGTCAATTCCTTGCTTTTCATATTTTTAATATTATTTGTATTATCGGATAGCGTATTTTTTGTATCAACTTTGTTTAACAACGCTCACTGACTGCTTCAGCCATTCGAATGAAAGACTCATATCTTCAGTTTAATCGATCACTTTGTACAAATACCCTACCTAGCGATTTATTAGCAATTGAATATTTTACCACATTGGAAATTATTAAATTATCTAAAGAAAATTAATTACACGTTTTCCATGAGTTATAACTACAGATAAATGTAACATCAAACAGTAAAGCGAGCTATATGTACGAGATGTTCGTATAAGAACATTTGGAAGTTCTACGAGTCTACATAGTTTTAACCACGCATTTGCTCTGTGCATTTGCTTTAGTATCAGCAAAGTTTAGTCTGAATAAAACAATACAAAACCATAGATTAATTCTACTTCCAACCTACTTTAAGTTATGTGAGGACGAGGAATTTGCTTCAACTTTAAGTTCCTCTTTCACATAGGTACTTTGTAAGTTGTTCTTAAATGTTTTTGTAGTGCTGACAAACTAATGACTTTTTTTCTAATTCCTAATACAGTAGGTGTAACACGCATTTGGTTCCATTACAACTTAAGTCCTTCAGGATCACACTAAATAAATCATAATGTAATAATTTACGAGTAAGAGCTCGAACTATGAGCGATGGGCTTATCCGGCGCCCTGGGCGATTGCCCAACCGCGCCCTACCCTAACGCCGCTACTCGATACATGGGTCATATAAGTGAATAATATCAAATAACTAAATTATTCAGAGGGAGATATGGGTAATCGTTACTACTAATTTACTAAAAAATAGTTGGGCGCTGAATATAAACTAATGATATTTTTTGCAAATATTTTGGCCGAAATCTGAGTTGACTGTGAGAATAAACAGAAAAGCCAGTTTTAACGATTTCTAAAAAATGTTATTTTTTTATTTCCTGAATTATTAAGGATATGTGCCAAATTTGGTTTGGATATATCTGACAGCTCAGAAAAGAAACAATGAAAACATTTTGTTTCACTCGACTTTAACATCCTGTATCTGAAAAAACGGAAAACTTTAGGACTTGTAGTTAGGTACCTATATAAATTACTAAAATAGGAGGACGCCTAAATACGAAATTGCAAAACATTGCTGTATATTTTTAGACGATCATATCTAAATAAATTATTTGTACAAAAGGGTCGATTCCAAGTCGATTCAATCTAATAAAATTCACATAAACGTTTATCATAGATATTGATTTTAGATATGTATTAACAATCATACTTTACGTTTATACAGCGTACAAGAAAAATTATCACGTTTTCTGTCGAAATATAACATTTTTTCTATTATGTAAAAATAAGTTCCAAAATTAAGGGTTGATTATACATTCATGCGACGTAAAGGAAACGAAAATTTTCCCCACATTAGTTGGTTTATGACTGGCCATTTACATATACAGAAATAAGTCAGGGTCAAGTAAATAAATTATTTATATCAATTCCCTGATGTAAACGGAATCATAATGGTTACTGCCGGTTTGAATAAGCATGCCTATAGGTACTTGCGTTATTTACTAATCATAATTTAAGGGACATTTTTTTGTAACGATAACTGTTCTCTATTCTCTATGAGCAATCAGCAATAATTATTTCAATATTAATGTTCTACTTATGTACATACTACATAGGTATAAATAAATGTTCACGTCTGTAAATGTAAAATGTAATGAATAAAACACAAATTTTGTTAAATGAACAATATTAAATATGGCTATAAAATCGTTTCAATAAACAATTTATGCTAAATACTTTATGTGTATATATGTATTTCAGTAAATTTCTGGGATGTTTCGAAAAAAAATGTCATTTTTGTTTTGATTGTAGTTTATGCATTATATATATTTTTTATAATTGAAAACTTTAGCGATGTAAAATAATCGAAAACCACGCTATTTGCATGTATTTACAACTAATAAACACTAGCAGTACTAGCACGTTTTTGATATAAACGAATATAAAGTAGTCTATTATGTTTTACAGGATAACCGATGATATCCTTGCGATGGCACGGCCCAGTACGATTGTAATAATTCAGAAAAATGTAATACAACAGTTTGAAAGGTATTTTATTGATTTTTGTTTGGTTTTATGTATAATATTTAATTGTACTGACAGTTTAGGAATCAAATCGATTATAAATCTGCAATGTCCAAAAGAGCACGCCAGTTGCGGGCAGCCTTTAGAAACTTCCGGATTTTCTTATAATCCAAACATGTTTATGGAACATAACAGTGAGTAAAGTTAAATTGTATTAAATTGTATTTTTGGTTGAAGTTTAGGTGTTTTATTTCCTTAACCTACTTTTGTTTATGAGATCTTAGTCGATAATAAGGGGGCAATTATTTTTTATGCATATCCGTGCAGTTAAAAATAAAACACCTACTTGTCTGGTTTAACATAAAGTAGGGCTAATAATTTACATGTATTATCATTTTCTATGTATATAAATGTAAAGTTATTATTAAGTTGCTTATGGAATCACAAAGCCAAGTGTATAGTACTCGTATATTAACCAAAATCATTAGTACTAAGCAAATAATATGCAATATACCTATATGAAATTAAAAACATTACATATAAGTACTTAATTTCGATGCAGTAGGTATATCTCCCTGATCATTGATTTCTTATTGCAACGTTAAGACACTAATTTTACTGAAATTAGTATTAATATTTTATTACGTACACACAGTACTGTATGCTATACCTATCATTAGTTTATTATATACACACAAGTTCTCCCCTAATGCAGGATCTTATCTTTTAAAAAATATTTTCTTTATTTCTTTAACCTACATCTGGCTTTCCGTGTTTCGATACTTTTTAACGAGGTTGTTTTATATAGTCTGTCAACATACTTTTCATTTATAAAGATTGGTCTATTGATTTCAAGAGGTTTAATTTAAGAACAAGCATATAAATGACAAATTGTATCCTATAGGGTGTGTTATTTAAATGAATGAATGTAATATTTAAGATATTAACACTTGCAATTACAATTATGCTATTTTGTAATAAAAAAAATTTATCCTTTGTAGTATATTACTACAATTTTACTTGGAAAGATTACGGGGACGCCACTCTGATGGGTCTTTTAAATATGGTTAAAGTACTGGCATTTGCATTAACAGAAGGACGCGTAGCAGTACACTGTCATGCAGGTAGGTGATACCGATAATAATAATGATACTTAAAGTTCACTGGTGCTATTGAAAAGTGTCGATTATTTATTATATTGTTTCATGAAACATGTACAATCTATTGCAATAATAATGGCACTCCCTTAAAACAATTTTTGAGTGGAACAACTAAGAATGAACGTCGAAAATTAAAAGTAGATTTCGCTACAAATTATTATTACAATAGATTGCCCAATGAATAGAAAGCAATAATATAGCCAGCATTCCCCATATGAACGTGTTGTATAGGATGGTACTATGATTTTCAGGTTTGGGGCGAACAGGAGTTCTAATAGCATGCTATCTTGTATTCGCCCTAAGAGTAAGTGCAAACGACGCTATTAGATACGTAAGATTAAAAAGACCAGGATCAGTTCAAACCAGGGGTCAAATTTTATGTGTTAGGCATTTCGCTCAGTATATTCTTCCGCAAACGATAACTTATTACTTAAAGTAAGATCGGAGCAAATTTTTATTAAGTCCGTATTAATAACTTTATTTTTATTTAGAGATGCCGTAGGAAAAGATAAATACATGAATGAATTTACACTACATAGGTTCCTAAGAAGACAAAGGGTGGTGCTTCATGGATATGACGAGAGGAATTTCAAATACATACCAAAGGTAAAACTGTATCACGCAATTTTTTAAACAATTATTGCATTTATTTATTTCTTCAGATCGTCCATTGCCTGTGTGAAAGAATTTTGAAGTTGTGTGCATGTTGGTTGGATGAATTTCCACCTACAAATATTCCATATACCGTTGACTTTTTGTCAGCCAAAATACACGGGAATTTAAAAAGACATGAAAGCACCTATAGCATTTCTAGTATATCCAGCAGCAATTCGGAGCGTAAGTATACCTAATTCTTCAGTACCGAAAATATAATTTGACTCATTTGCATGAACTTTTTAGATATATTTCTTAACGCCGAAATAGTTAAGTCTCCTTCCGGTGAAATTTCAGCACCATCCAGCCCCAATCCGTCTGAAATGGACGATGTTACCGACTCATTTTCTGAACTTAGTACGTTAGACGGGGAAGAAATGAGTGAAGAACTGCTGATAGAAAACAGGTGTTTCCAAGAACTTGAAACCCAAAAGAGTTTTGCTCAAGAACAGGCCGAGGAAGAAATATTAATTCAAGACATAAACGTTGTTATCAACGCCTTCTTGGGCGATTCTGAAAAACTTAACCATGATACAAAACGAAAAATTAGACAGTTTCAACATGAAATTAACTCGTCACAACTTGGATGGGTCAAAATGTCTGTTGAAACAGATATAAATGTTTTAACTGCTCTTTTATTTGACTGGATTGAAGGACTAAAAGTACCGGTATTAAAAATGGAAAATTTTGAAACGATCGTAGTACTTTACAAACAACCTGAACTGTGCCTGCAAAAGTTTAATGTTGAAGACTCTTACTTAATTGAATATCTGTTAAGGTTTGTTAGTAAAATTCAACCTATAAGCAAAGATACTCAAGAAGACTTACTAAAAAGGTTAATTGCAGCATTATCAAAACACTGTGTACAAATTAACAATCACACTATTCCCTCAGGTAAAGAACTAGGCAATAATTAAAAATAATTAGGTAAATGTAATTTTATTTCCAGGAAAGGGTTTCAAAAAGATTGGGGATGGAACATTCAACTGTACATTCCAATTTTTCCAGTCACTGTTAGAATTAGTGGAAAGTCATCATAGTCAGAAACCAAATGTATACAACGTGGAAGAAGACAAAATTTCGGATAACGAATCTGATGTAGAAAGCGGCTTCCAATAAATTTATCCTATCCTAATTAAAATTTCTACTATTTGCATGCCAATGAAATTTTGTAATTGATTCTTTTAGTATTATATTTCCAGTGTTTTCTAATTTTAATAAATAATGCCTATTATATTTTACTAAAAAGTGTGTGTAGTTTTAAAATCGTTATAAATGCGTTAAAATAAACTATATTTGTATTACTTGCATTACTTAATCTTAACTAAAAATTCAATAAAATTTCAAATTCCTTAATATTTTCAATTAAAGATATACATATAAAATTAATGTAATAAACTACATCAATTATACTACAATAAAATGTTTAAGGTTTAATTAGCACCATGAGACTGCATTTTGTTAACATTGTAGTAAAGAGTTATTGGTCTTCTCTATCTAAACACTGATATTACAATTAGAAACAAACAAGCTAACTTTACGAAAATATTAACAAAACCAAAAGCCTTCATGATTCAGCCTTTTGAATGTTACTTTAATATAGTCAAGGCTTTAGCGTATAGACTATATAGAGACGTTGATTGAAATATTTCAGTCAACGCTAGAGGGCAGTTCATGAGTAGTTATTTAACTGGTAATAGTTCATGTAGGTGTGTATAGATGGCCAGGAGAACTAAGTCGCTTAAAGCTTAAATGACAAGAAATATCATCATAGTTTGTAATATTGCATTACTTCAGAGAGCTCTCTTGGCCATCTAGGAGACCTATTTGACCTAATAGGTACCAGTACAGTAGCTGCTTTCGCCTTGCCCGAAAATCTGTTCCTTATCTCAGTTGTTGGCAGTTTTGATTTGACAACAACAATGAAAATAAACTGACAAATCGAAAGCAGCTTATATTATTTCTAAACAACGCTAACAGCTAACAGTTTTTTTATATTTAGTGGCTAACTGCTGAATATGCCCACTGGCCCACTGATTCAACTGATTGTTGCAAATCTATTAGAAGAAGAAGAAGATAACCTCAATGAATTTAGTAATGCGAAGGTTTAGTAGTATATTTATTTAAATAAAATAAACACAATGTCTGGAAAGAATGAGGACGACTTCTGGAATACGAGTTCATCTTTAGGATTTAATTTTGACGATGATGAGGTATAGAAATAAAAATAAACGGGAGGTTATTTACCCTACATAGATGTTCATATATTTTAGGATACAAGTGAAGCCTTTAGTGAATCTGTGTTTAACTCAGCTGCAGAGGAAAATAGCGTGGTTCCTATATTTTCAATTATCTCTAAAAACTGTTTAGACTTAGGTATGTTTACATAAATATCGGTATAGGTAGTAACTATAAACGTAATGTAATTTAATATATTAAAACATACTTCTCTTCAGTACTAGACGATATTAAATATATAAATGAATATGTTACACCGCCTATTGAAGAAGTTATTAAAAAAATGTTTAATGGGCAAAAATATTCGTTAGAAGTTTACAAAAAGTTCGACGAAAAATTACTGTTACTTGATTCAGCCCTAGATACGATGGATGGAAATATAATACTCAAAGCAAGTACTATTTTATAATGACAACAAATATATATTATGTTTTGTTTCTAGGTAATTCTCTTTCTAAGATCGACACTCAAACGAAACGTATTTTTCCACCAGTTGTCTAAAAGAAAATTAGCAGTAAAATATTATGCAGATCATTTAATAGTTACTAAACAGTTTGGAGAACTAACTGACATTTATATGTATGTTTACAAAAATGAATAAATCTGAGTTTTATTTTTTCTATATTTCAGGGCAACAGGAAACAGTGGGCATATGGTAAGATCTACTTCTTTATTCCATATCAATTGAATTTATAATTTGCTATTTACTTTTCATTATTTATACAGAAACAATTATATCATTTAATTGGTCGAGACATTAACTGCAAAGATACTTTGTATAAAAGGCTTGATCAATTTATGAATGAGCATATGCCTAAATTAGACTACGAAGATAAGAAAGAATTATTTGAAAATATGAAATTACTTCGTAAGTGAATATTATTTATAACCGACACATTATTCAATCAAGTTTCTTTTAGACTGGCAAACAAAAACAAAACAGACAGCAGATTCTGTTATAGAACAGTTAGCTGCATGGTGCAAGAGGGAATGGGAAGTAAATATAAATTCCATGGCTTCTATTACAGATTTCAAACAAAAGTTCAAAATAGACGACTTTGCTTTCGAATGGACCTTAATGAATGTCATGGCATCTATGCAGATGTGGCCTCAACTTGCCGCTTTATTCATAAAGCCTGTAAGTGAAATCAAAATAGCGAAGCACAAATTTGAATTAAATCAGGAATTTTAATTTGCAGAATTGGTTAACCAAAAAAGATACTCTCAAAACTGTGATGACCGGAGAAGTTTTTGTATACGGTTTAAGCAGGCATAAGCCTCCGAAAGAGGTTTTGGAGCAGTATTTACATTACATATCCGATTCAGATAAAAGTATGAATTTGGCACAAAAATTAGGTTGTCACAAATTTATTGTCCAACATTATATTAACCAACGTGATAGATTGGCCCTCATTAATTACAAAGGAAAATTAGCTCCCCAAACTGAGGAATATTTCATGCTAGAACATGCATTGCAGTCTTCGGTAATCTGTTTTAAAATTTATTTTTTCGGTACAATAATTCTTTGTTTAATTTTAGGATAAAAAATGGAAAAACTAATTGTGATATCTTTGGGTCCATCCATGACAGAATATGAGATTTTAAGTTGATATAACATATGATATTTAGAGTGTATTTTTGATGATTTTTTAATATTTTTATACCCATGTGGTTAATAAATAAAATACATTATAAACAGTTTTTTTATTTATTTGTAATAGGAATGAATAATAATACTGATTCATTTACATGCCTTGTAAACTTAAAATTGAAAAAAAAACTAATTAAATTTACTACCTAATGATAAAAACAAATCAATAAATAATAATGTATCTATAAAATTAAGACACAGTAAATTTGACTATTTTAAACAATATAACAAATTTTATCTAAAATATTACTTAATACAATATATATATATATAGAATTAATTTACTTAAAAATACATTCAGGAACTTAATTAAAAATGCATCAAAGAGAAATGATACATTATCCCTATTTACAATTCATATATTTTTTTATAATACAAAAATATATAAATATAGATTTATTGCATCAGTTAATAAACTAGGTGATTAAAGTTTATCACATTTTTTTTCTTATAGTGAGTCTTTTACATTATTTTGACATTTTAACAAAACACAGAATCACAATATAAACAGAAGAATACTCACTTCATTATTACAATTAAGTATAAAAAATATTGCTATACCAATAATCTTGATTTATATACATATATCTACTAATACTTCTCATTAATCTCACAAAAAAAAAAGAAAAAAAGTATGGTTCAGCTCAAATTTTGATTATAACAACGAACTCCATACAGGTCCGACTCTTGACATTTTGCCGCTTCTTCAAACATTGATACTAATTTTCAATTTCTTGCTTTTGACATCATACTTCGCCTCACCTCTAAAGCCAATCTGAGGTGAGTTGAAGCTCTGTTACGTTACCGGATAACAAAATTTTTCACATGTGCACTATGGAATTTATTTTTCATTTATTTCAACAAAAAAATTTTTTTCTGCCAATTTTTAAAGAAAGTCCGGCAAGGTATTCATATACACTTATCTGATAATTAAAAAGTATTTTATATTAACAGAAAACACTTATACACTTGTTTTATCAGTAACAATTGCAGCATGAAACCAAATATATCTTCTTTCATCTGGTACATTTTTAAATTTCTTAGCGAAAATGTTACTTTTAACATTCTCACACTGTCTTTTACATTGTTTGGTTACAAGGATTTCCTTTAAATGACCCAATCTGTGTGTATTATATTTTTAGAATGTTTAGTTAAATATAATGCCTTTACTTTAATAATGTATGCTTAAAATGCAATAAACTACAGGATATCTCATTTAAAATAAGAAAATGTGATATACATGGTAGTCACTTTTACGACGCCCAGTAAAAGTAATATATACAGAGTGGCTTAAATTAGGAAAAAAAGATGCGCATTTTTTATACCCTTCTGAAAACAAATATGAGATATTTTTTGTAGTTCCTGAAATCTTCACATTTTCTAAAACGGGGCAGGTCTTCTAAATGTGCACCAATTCCTCTGTATTACTGTTTTTGAGATTCCTGTACTGAGACGACTGGGAGTCGTAAAAGTGATCGCCCTGTATATTCGGCAACAGCAAAATGCTTGTTATGGTATACAAATACTGTAAAATTAGTCAATTGGTAGTAAAATTGTTGTACTATTTTTTTTGCCATTTTTCAGTAATTAATTTACTCAAAATTTACATATCAAAAAAAGATTTTGATAAATATCCAAGCCAATTTTATATTTTGTTTGAAATAACGTCCATTTGATTCTGAACTATTAAAATAATTCAAATAGATTGTACAGTGTGACCGTTTCAAACATAAGCGTATCATCTTGACCATGTTCTAAATCTAAGTTATTTAGAGACCAAGAATTTTACTCCCAGTCTTTAATGTATTGGCCACACAAGAGTACGCAATTAATAAACAAATTGGTAATTCGTGCATATAGGTACAGACTAAAGAATTGCACTATTGAAAGCGAAAATGTGACATAAAGCTATCTCCAGACTAGACTGACTCGATATGAACGTTGAAATCGATTTTGAAAACGTTATTGTAGTATATGCTAGAATCGATATAAACGGTATAAAAACAGTTATTTTTAACTCGTACAGAGAAATAGATATTTAATAAAACCATAACCATAAACTTGAATCAGTACTTTCGATATTTATATCTACTATATAAGACATCCTAGTGCAGAAGTATTTATCATTCTAATGTTTTATTAAAGAGATACCAAGTAGTTGACGTCAATCATTACGCGTTTTGTTATATATCTATTTGTTGATATCTCTATTAAGTAGTTTTAATAAAAAAAATGCGCAACTCAATCTAAAACAAATTGTCTGACTAATATTTTTATTATTTATATGACCTTTTGTTTCTCCATCAGAATAAATTAATGGAATACAGGTGTGGTTTACTTTTGACCTAAAGTTCAAATATGCAGTAATTGTAGGCAAAACGAACGTTAAGTAAAACGGGAAGGATATTGGAATGTACTAATGTTTATAACTATACGAAGAGAAACTTAAATGTAAATGCGCAACTTGTTCCAGACATTCACACAGATATATTTAAATTCGCATTAAAACTGAATTAAATATACTACAGCACCAAGCACAATTTTTAACAAACCTCCCGCAGTTTTTCTGAAGTTTATTTGGGCGGAGTTACATAATTATTCAAATATAACGGCAGGGCCGATTCTAGGAAATTTAAATACGTAAGAATTAATAAAATACAAACAATACGGATCCTCTGAATGAAAACGTTTTCAAGCGTTTATATCAAGTCAGATGCGAAGAGACATATTTAACTGAATAAATAACTTTTCTAATTTCGATATAGATACTTATTGCACTTGGCATTAAATCTAAAAACAATATCAATGCTAAGGAGTATCGCGATCTGCCGATTCTGACCTACCTGGAGGGGGATGATTTCTTTTTGGAGGAGGTTGCAAGGGGAAAAGTCGATGTTCAGTAGGCCAATATATCTGCCTTTCGTTGTCCTCCGTCGATACTATAGCAGCCATGGATGGGACGTACTGTTCTGGCATCCAGTCGAACGAGAAAGCGCTTCCCGTTTGCGTGATGGGAGTAGCCGTAGGAGTTGGCGGGGTACTTCCTATGTAAGGACTCAATTCCTGATGGCACAAATCGGGAACTTTTTGTAAAGTATCAGACCAGGGAGGGCTCGGGTTCCATTGGTCCATAATCTCACTGGGATCTGTCTTTAGCAATGTCCTGGGTCTTTCAGAAATATGAGAGATAACGAGGAGTCCGCTACTGCCGCCTATTGTATCCGGCGCGTCGTGATCGGCTACATCTAATTCGAGGTTCTGTAATTCTTTGGGCTTTCGCTTACTGTATGAATAATCTACTGGCTCTGAATCCGCACGCCTGTGATGGTGGTGGTGTTGATTGTGATGTGCGTGCGTAGCAACTGCGTGATGAGATAGATGAGGTTGCAAAGTCGTAGGCATTGCAGTTAAATGCGCGTACCCGCCCGTTTCATGACTGGTCACAAATTCAGGTCCCTGCGTATGCTCGGGGTAGTACAACAGTCGGGACGAAGGACCAACATCGTAAGTAAGACCGTACTGCAGTTTATTCTGCACCGAATAATAATGGTACAGCCAGCTATTAGTTCTCATGACGGCGGCTTCGGCATCGCTGAGTACTTGATTAGTGCACACAATTACAGGTTGTTGATTGCTTTCTGAGCTTTCTTTAACTTGCAGTACACAGTGCATCCATATCCACTCTCCCGACCGTCGCTGAAACTGCGCCAACAAAATGCAAGACCGTTCTTGTTCCGACTGGGTGACTGCAAGGAATATAACAATAAGATTTTACCCGTAACATTCTAATAACTGCCCCAGTTCCACATCTACAGGTCAACTCAAACAAACACATCCCAGTATGACAATAAAAAATAGCAATCTACTAAAGTACAAAGCATGCGAATTTAATATCCTTAAATGATATGATATTTTTAAGTAATCCAAAGAAATAGGTACGCAGTGTAGGTTGGTGTAAAATTGAAGGTACAAGAAGAGCTACGAGTTGTTTTCATTATTTGCGATCACTTTTTCGAAATTGCACTGGTTCCAAACAGTTAAATTACATATACTTTCAAAAATGTTGGGTTATAATAATTCAATTCCCTTGCACTAAAAACAATTCATCAATCAATACAAAAATGTTCAAATCGAGAACAAAACAGAGAGACAATGAAATAAAAAGTGAGGATTATCTGATGCTTTGAGAGTTCGAAATACTATAAATGCCTATTTTGTTTGATCGCTGAACTTACGACGTTACGTTGAAACTGTTTAAAACCAGAATTGAAGTGTGAATATGGACGAGATATAAAAGCAAGCTGTTCCTATTTCGCAAATTTGATTTGAAACGTTTTCATGATAAAGGTTCTATTCATATGAGCAGAAAAATTATCGCGTTTTGTCATAAAAAAATTGACCACTTTAATTTTCACCAACCGGCACCAGTATAATATAAATGACGGGGGATGTATTTTTCGCGACTTTACTGGCAAAATGAACATGCAAGGAAAGGAGCATTCGTATCATAAATATCTGAGCCGAGTGGGGACAGGAGACCTAGGCGGATAATTTTTATTATACTCACTGAGCCGGTGTTTGGTTTGGGCCTCACGCGTGCATTCCCAGTGCAGCAGCCGGTACCAGGACACCCCCTGCAGATCGGAGCGCGGAAAGCCCAGGTAGAATTCGCCGCTGCAACACAAGTGTAACAGTTGTCGTGATTTACGGCATTGGATGTCACCGGCTCTCCCGCGACCCGCTGACCTGGACCGCCCCAGCATCACGAGCAGACGTTGATTTATCGCACGAACGAACAAAGCCCTATAGCGTATACCTCATAGCGCACGTACCAGTGCCGTACTTCAAGTACGGCCGCGGCCGTATTTATAGCTTCATTACTGGTCTCGCCATTTAACTAATGGCCGCTGCGGTTAATTTCTGCGCAACGATTTAGGTGCACTGACGTCAGCGCTCATAAAATACCGCCGCCATTCATTATTTCACTCTACTCGCGTCCGGCCTAAACCTTACTATCCATCTAAAAATGCTTAAAAGTTGAATGAACTTTGAATGTATATGGCAAATATATGGATCTGACTTCAACAAAAGTAATTCATTAATTTAAGTTTAACATTTGCTTATGTATCAATATACAAGAAAAAACTCCCATGAATATCCTTCCACACGGCTAGTGTATCCAAATGTCGAATATACCTAGCCAGAACAGAGCAACGTAATGAAAATATAAGTTTATATCCACCATATACGGATTATTTATTTTAGCTTAATACTAATTTGATATAACATAAAACTATTCGAACGTAAAACTTTCAACGGTTCTTTATTAACGGTAATTTTTATTAGTACGACTCTGGTACGGCTTAAAGGACTACGCTTTTATAGAGCTCGGGCTGCTAGATGCTGCGGCTTTTTTTGTTTTTTTTTTGTTTTTTAGGTAAATACTTACTTGTTGTCGATGTGGATGAAGCGCATATCCATTGAGTGGATCGAGGTAAATACGTTGGTGGCACCCTGGACGACACACTCCCGTGTTTCAGGCATGGCAACGGGCGTACAGGTGGCCAGGAAGACAGGTTCGTTACGGCTGCAAAGCGGCAGGAATGACAAGTACCTCCCCTGAACGAGAACTACCTGTAATGTTAACACGGTCATTTAAATTTCTACCTATCAAATGAAATGAGCCAGAAAAATGCTGCCAGATAGGAAACGGATAATTTTTATAACGACAGGACTACATATTTCGCTTTAAGTGTCTGAATGTTTTGGTCTATTTGCACCATCGGTAGGTGGTGGTGTACGCATAAAGAGTGGCGCTTTGGTATTCTGATGAGAGTCATTTCCATAACCTTGTCGCCAGACCAGATTTAGCATTCCCTATCCCTGTCCCTGCTGGTTAGGCCCCGGCGAGTAGGCGTCATAACACACAGCAGTACTACTAGCTGCGGTTGCGCCTCCACCTACTTTACATATTACGTGTGTAATGATATATAGATCGTGATGTTCTTTTACATGACACAACATACGAACTAACTGAACGCCCCCTTTAATCGATTATCTACACTATTTTAAATATCACCACTGACCTATTTTCACAACCGTTTATGGTTTATTTTATGACCCCACATGCTAAGCTATTTACTGGGTGGTCCTCTGCACGTTTTGCGTTTTCACCACTCACCGCATTACTGAATTTCCCACAATAAATTCGATGCACGGTAATTTCATACGAAATAAAATAAAACTAGGCTTCAATGTACAAAAAAAACAACTAGTGACTGTTCCAATATTCCTGATGATTCATTCACCAATCTGATAACAAAAGCTGAAGTATATAATTTCAACGAACTGTTGCGCTAAAACTTATATATTTGTGATGTGTCAGACACGAGAGTTTAGAAATAATATTGAGCAACAGTGCCAGTGCTGGCATAGACGTTTCCATTTATTGTATGGCAAACTATTATGCCGTGATATATTTATCGGTTTATTTGACTTTACACACATATAGTGCCTTGGATTTTGTTGGACCCACATCTTTGACACAATTTAAATGCCTAAATCCAAAAGTATACTCTTAAATTAAACTACATTATTTGCAAAGTGCGGCGCTCCATATTATCAAATTAAAATGATATTGATTAATTAGAAGAATTTAATGTGAAGAAACAATATGCGTTCTATCTCTCACAGTTTGTCACCAACAATTGCACCATTCTAAAGAGTATACGCTACTTTCAAAGACCTAATGTATGCCCGGGATTCGAAGAAATCACTACGGTGGCTTCCAGCAGCAAATAACGATAACAATAATAAAGTGTATTACGTGTTGCATTGTAAATGTGCAACTTGTATTTAGATAGATACCTCCAGTATCTATGGTAACTATTCTAGGTGTGGGTGGAATCACTGCTGCTGTACCCGATGAGGTTGCCGCATAGTGAAAGGCAGATCCGGATTGGTACGATCTAGCCTATACAAGGCATATATCAAGTTACTTACATAAGCCGAGTAAATTAACAAAATAAAAGAAAGGATTTTTTTCAAAAATACCTAAATACGTATCTGAATCTACCCCCTATCTGGACTTCAAAATACCATAGTCCAATATCGCCGAAAATTATTGGGTGTTTTGATTCCAAGCTTGCTTTCTAAGAAAGTTACACGGTTAAGCTTTATATAATTTTTCATTTACCCATAACTCAACTTATAAAAAGGATTATTTGAAAATGTTTTGAAGAGAAATACTTTTCCAACATAGACTACTTTTTCTATGGATAAAGTGTACTACAGTGACGTAGTGACTAGACCGGGGATTTTTCCAAAATGTGTCGATATTTTTAGAATTTCCAGCAATTTGTGACAAAAATATTTTCTTATATGACCTTGACAATACTTTTAAATAAATGAAACATTTGACTTTTTTTGGAAACAATAAACTTAAATTATTAAATAATTTAAAAAATACAGAAGTTTAAATTTAATATTTTCATATTAATTCATGGTAATACGAACTTACCTTTTGGTCTCCAAACCTCATCTGTCGCCTAGCGTTCCTCGAAACATTCATTCTACACAAAAACAGCCGAACTTCATCGGTTGGACTGGTATTGGACCCTGTATTTACTGGCCTTCCCAATTCACACTGAATTGCTTGGTGGTCTTGTTTATCTATAATATCATATACACTATCTCCATGGATCAAGAGGTCCTCCTAGAAAAGATTTGAAACACATCGAAATAATTATAAAATAATTAAATCGACGTACATATTTGGGCCAATACTCATGTTAAATCCAAATATGTTAATTATTTCAATAAAACACTTACTAAAGGGTTCTTACAATATTTATACGAATGCAATTAGGTATTACCAGAGTATACAAATCTACAAAGATCTGTAATGTTTTTACTGTCATCGTTATGTCTGTTGTAAAGTGTTGTATATGAAGCAGTGGACGATGGGTGGAGTAGTGAACATATTAATAAGACGAAAATGCAACGTCATTGACGTTGATGACATAGAATCGGTCGGTTTAAAGTCGTAAAGTCACAATTACGAATATGAATCCGGAACAACGCTTGTTAAAGTCAGAAGAATGATTCCCTACCGATTCATCATAATATATTGCGATGTACAGGGTGTTACAGACATCCCAATGACCCAATTCTTATTTGAAAATGCAAAACAAAGAACCAAAATTACACAAATAATAATAATTCAACACGGCAACAGTTGGTTCATTTGAGGACACTAAAGCTCATCTAGACCCACTCTCTGTAGACTCAGCAAACTTAGTAGAATAGCATTTAATAAACGATTTATTATTACGACGGACATAGACAGCAACAGTAAGTGAATAAGTGTAGAAATAATGGTGATAAATTAAGCTCACTCTTAAGCTTAAAAGCTCAAAAAGTTCGCTCACCTGTAAAACACTCACCATGGAATGGCCCAGGTACTCTGCAGCATTATCGGATATGTACAATAGTTTTCCGTTCTGCGTCATCATCATTAGGAAGCCGCTCAACGCCTAAAAAAAATTATTATTATTTCAACGCCCTTTAAGGATTTACATATTTATCATAAAGGGCTACACAATTTTAGAAAAGAAAGATATCAATTGAAGGTACTAAATCAGTACAGTGAGTTGGATGCTTCGCCACCAAAATTTAAAATCGTTAACATTTATTATTCTACAAATATTGAGACATTGTATCAATCTTTGTATGTAGGATTAAAACGAATCTGAACTCAACGATATTGAAACCTTCAGCTAAATCTAAGCAAACTATGCATTTTTACAGCATTAATCTTTTAATAACTATTATTACTTAAGGATAATATTGTATTAATATTCATGTATTCATCTATAGTGATATCAGTTTGCAACGTCTAATACTTTGCCGTAATATTTTCAACAAGTAACTGATGTCATAAATTTATATTATTATGACATTTATAATATTAATAATAGCAGCGCTTTCATACTTTTAATTTGCTATACTTGGAGTAACGAATAAATTGGCATTTATGTTCATCGAGATACGACGATCATAACCGCACATGTACGTTACACCTTTTGAAAAACATCTTCAGCTCAACTCTTGCTTGCATATTGTTTTGTAAAAAATAGCCGTACGGGAAGTATTGACATATTCGTAATTTAAGTTTAATTTTAAGCTGTTTCAATTATTATCTGAATTACCTATTTCTGTTAAATGAGTAAGACAAGTGTAGAAGGAAATGGATTGTGATAAGTTTATTTCGATAATGACAGTCTGTCCTCGCATTTACGGCTTCAGGTAGCTTTTATGACAACAATAACTAATGACGACTGCAAAAGTACGCCCGTCTGATAAAGTACTATCGTAAAGATTGCATTATATTGTTTAAATTTATTACACTACGTATAAATGAAATTAACACCACATTGGTTATTTTCGAGACATAAGTTATATGCTACATTCAAGTTACAATATTTTTCAGGCATTATCAGATTTGCCCTGTTAGGCCCATTAACCATATTACACAAAACGAGGATAAACATACCAAGAAAATCTTATAGTAGTTTTTAATGTCTCGATAAAATTAGTTTCGATCAATCCACTTATTTGCTATCCGAAGAACTTTTAAGAAATGGACCTATCAGACTTGTCACGTCACTAGATAAAAATACATTGTCACGTGCTTTGGTTATAGAACTGGTTGTTAGTTTTTATAAAGAACAAACTCAAAGGAAAAAGTGTCAACATAGCCTTATTTCCTGTATTGTTATTCATGATTTTATCTACGCTGGCGCATTTATAAATTATATCCTAGTTAATCTGCTAGATATAAGGAGGATGGAATATAAAAAGCATCGAACTGACTGGTTTGAGATACTGCTAATATTCATAAGAACACTGATGTTCAATAAAGATTATTGTAATCGGTATTATTTTTCGTAAGAAAGAACGGCAACCGCAACTGCTTTAAGTTGTATAGTCCTGATATTTATTTTAATTCATTGATATTTTCCTATGTCTGTGATTTAGAGCTCAGTGGCTTGTGCCGCCTCGGCAGCCGAGCCGGTCGTCGATACGGTTCTTGCTTACTAAGCGCTATATGGACCAAAACAGCGATTTTCAACGTCTCGTTTTTCCATGCGCCGCACTTGAAATATAAACTTTTGAAAACATAATTTGTTTTTGTTTAATTGTATAACACAACATAAAACTGTCAAAAAGTATGAAGAAACAAGCAATTTTATGAATGTATTTTGTGGCACGGAGAAATGAACGATTATGTAGGAGCGTATAAATGCAACTTAAAAGCACGAGTACCTATACATGAACCATTTATAGGAGCAAATGAAAAGGAGTAATTAATGGTGAGAAGGAAAAGCCGGATTCGGGAGTATATTTATGTCCATATTGTCAGTTCTCAACGAACGACTTGTTAGAAACTAAATGATCGATAAAGAATTAAATGCCGGCAAGTTTGTGCTAATCGGGTAAGTATGTAAACTTGATTGAAAAGGAATTTTTCACCGCATACAATTTTAAGGATCGTAAACAAATATATTTTTCAAACAACCATATAATACAAACAAATACAGACATTACTTGGCGTTTGAAATTTATAATACCCAACAAACCCGTAAAATATGTTAATCTTCTCTTAAGATGTTTTCTCGGGTGTATTTTACAATATTTGCAATCGGGTACAAATCTATTTTCTAGGTTAAACCATAGCACGCTCCGATCCTAAGAATCGTGCAGTGCTCACTTGATTTTTGATAAGCTGTAACTTACTTTATAGAACTACCTTTTGTTTATTTTAACATAATTTGCTTCTATTCAATGAGAAGCATTCTATATTTTTTCCCCATCGTTACTACACAATAGATTTCATCGAATCAATAAATTTAGCCCATCTTCAAACATATCTGACTTATATGTTTGCAATATTTAATGCCTACCTATACCTATATACACGCTAATGCCACAGCTGCATAAGACAATAAACTGCTCTGGGAATACATTTCCACAACAGGTCTATACAGGGTCTGCAAACTACATACAACTAAAATTATAAGGTTCTATATGTTGTTGTTGTATTTAAAAAATTAGGATAATAAATAAATAGTTTTGGTGAAAGAAAACATTTTTAATAATTAATAATTTAAGACTGTTGGCTATTTTGACAGAAAATGCATATTACACAATATTAGCGCACTTTATAAACTAACCTACTCGCTTCTTTTACGCCACAGTTTCTTTTCTTTGATTAGTTTATAAACTATCCAATTAGACCTAGCTGAAATGAAAACAAAATAACTAATTCTTTGGATAATACCTATATAAACTAGTCAACCATGTCTTTGCGGTTTATTGTGGCATACCTGTATAGGTATAAGAAGTTCCGGAAACTTAAATATTAGTAACCCTTTTGACATTTATTTGAACGAAAAAGAGGGTAATAATTGTAAATTTATGGATATCTATGCCATTAAGAAACATCAGCGGAGCTGACGAGCATGTCGCAATCCCCTGAAAACCCTTCAGGTTGCGCCTTTGCAACTTAGAACGGAACAGTGTTCTTTGGTGAGCAACGCGCTTGCTGTAAAGTACGCTCTCAGCATGTAATATATTCTTTAATGATCTTCTATCGGCTTCAGCGATCTTAAGAGTGCAGAACCTTTAATTTTTTTATAAGGCAAATAATAAATTAAAAAGTGCGCTGGCTTAAAAATGAATCTGTCGGATTGGGCGTACATGGGGTGTGTTCTAGTCAGCCTCGTTTTGCTCTCCTTTTCCTGCAAAAAGAGCACCTTTAATAGCCATACCGCGAAAAGCAGGCTGAGCAGAAACGACTCAAGCGGAAAAATGAAAACTTCAGTTTGAGTTCTTTATTTCTTTTGCGGAATTACTTAAAGTTATTAGGTAATAATTTCCAGTAATCTTGTACAAACATCTCTATATTATTTTTGGTAGGTCACTTTTACGAATAAAAATGGTTACTAATTTGAGTTAAAATGTTTAAGTTAAATACATACAATTTAAAGTAATGTTTAAATAAAAGAATGTACACTGTTAGGCTTATATCTGATAAGGCCAGCTTAAACATACTTATCTTTAAAATCAGACAAACTTACTAAAAGAATTTCTTTGCATGTATAAGTAGCCTTCTGGTAGTATACCAGAATCTCTCACGCGATATTTTAAAAACATAAAGTAATAGGTTCTCAACCCGGATTCTCTTCGTACATTAAATTATATACCTCACTAGTTGAGATAAACATTTATACTTGATCTTTCAGCATCGCTGTAACTATCACATTATACGCGAACGTAAGAAACGATTTGTCTAATGAAAATGCTGTTACCTATTAAAAGTATATATGCAGTCCTTACGAATATTCAACACAATGCGTAATTGCAATAGAAACTGTTAAAACATACATTTTTTTCATTTGTCCCCCCACATTTTTGACGCGATAAGAACGTTTTTTCAAAGCGATGCATAGGCAGAAAAGGGGAAAACAAAATGTATGTAAACAGACCAAACACTAACGATTTAAAAATCCGAAACACAACACATAATATTACTCAAAATGTAAATGAAAAATTTGAGCGCCGAATGGGGACTCTATCTAAAATGGTAAAAAATAGAAAATATGAAAAGTAAACAGAACAGACACTATCAAAAGATTTAAAAATCGTATAGAAACACAACACTTAAGATTATTCAAAATATATATTTGAGCATCGAATTGGGACCGTTTTGAACATTTGCTGTATTAAAATAAAAAGTATAGTAACTATAGTACAAAATAAAATTGTGTTCATTTAAGTTCTCCATTTTTAACGATCATACCAAGCGAAGTAGGTATATTGCGGAAATCGTCTTTAAAAGGTATACCTATTTATACTAAATATAAGAAATAGGTCAGATCTCATCTATTGTGGTTGAATTTTCGAGTTCCCACTGTCAAAAGTGAAGTTAGATATTTATAGAGTGTTTTCATTGAACCAGGTTAGTAAATTTAGATAGATTAATTTCTTTAGATAATTATTGAATAGACCTTTGTGTGTGGTATTGTTCCTTATCATATCTAGATGTTTGATATCAGAGAGCATACATATGACTTCATTGATAGGAATTGTAGGATATTTGATTTATATTAGCTTAAAATACCTTTCTAATACAGTAAAAAATGTTAAAAAAGCTAATAATATAGAATATATGGGTAGATATTGTGGGTGTAATTCAACGCTGGTTGGGGCTTTAGTCCACAGAGTATTAATACCTAAAAATATATAAGAACTATTTATACAAGTATGAAAATGCTCTATCAAAAATGGTAAAAGAAATAGAAAATATGACAAAAAATGTAATTTTTTTGAATAGAAACATTGACAGTATTACGTTAAAACGGCGAAAATACCAACACTGCTTTAGGAACTGTACTCTGGCTTGTCAGTGGCAATTAATCTATAAATGTTTTGATCATTTATTAGTGTTTACTTTCCGCTGTACGTTATCTAAACGCATTCAGGTCTGATGAAGAGGGTGAGCTATGTATGCTCGTTAAAAATTTTGACATATAAATATGATGTGTAAAGCGCTCTGTAAGCGCGATGGGCGTTACTAAAATATACGCCCACAGTGTTTTAAGATAACAGTTCTTCCCAGTTTTTAGCAAAGCATTCCATCAACCCAGTGTACGCCCATCTTGACTCGTATTTAAGTACATTTTTCTTTTATGTGTAAATAAGCGGACCGAATTTTAATAAACAACAGACGTACTGGTAAAACACACGTTCCTACCGAACATAATTCTCTTCTTATAATTATTACTTCAATTAATGCAGATATACAGGGCGTTCAGGAAAGAATGGGCCATACTTTAAGGCTAGCTTCCTTGGACAAAAATAATGTCAATTAAATCAACTTGCCTGGGTACAATTTTACTTCCAAGAAATTATAGGCTTGAGAAAATATTTTTCTATTTAATTTTTTTTTTGCTATAATTTTCTTATTACCTAGTTGGGCAATTGTACTAAAATTTTGTGAAACAAGGTTTTTTGTAAGATAGACGCAAATATCTAATGTATTTTTGAGTTGAATGTACAAGGTATATTACCTATTCATTTAAGATTTTTTATCTTTAAATAAACTCTAATACGAATAATACCTATAGCGGCACGGGCATTCAGACCTCCCTGTACATTTAAGTCAAAATTCAATTAGATATTCGTGTTTATTTCGCAAAAATACATTTTCCAAAATTTGAGTACAATTACCAAACTAATAAGAAAAATTATGATATAAAAAAATAAATAAAAAAAAGTATTTTATCCATCTTAATGGTTTTAATAGGTAGGTATGCATAATTTCAAATTTTATTAAGCCTATTTGTTTCACTGTTCACCTCTATGTCAATCTAATATTTCTAAGTCTTTAATTACTCATATTACATTTACTTTGCTATTCCCTACATGATTTCAAATCCTATAATTGATGGACAGCTCTTGATTGATTTTTTTACTGTTATAAGTATAACCTTTGAATGTGTTTGAAACACTTCAGAACTATCAGCTATAAAATTAGTTAACACAGAGTGGTAAACAGCTCTTTAAGTAACAAAATGTTTGAATTCTAAATATTACGTCCCTTCCAAACCAACTTGATTAGATTATATAGAAAATATACGGGAATGCAAATGCTGCAAACCATTACATCGGCCATCACAATTTAATTTATATTAATTTTATTCGGTTGTTAGCAATTTAATAGTTTTCCTCGTAAGAGTATATTTTATTCCTGAATTACTGTTTTCAGTATTACGTCAACTACTAATTACCGTTTCTTGATAATTGTTAAACAATTTGTGTTAGTCAAAACTATTTATACAAATGAAAATGCTCTATTAAAAATGGTAAAGAAATAGAAAATATGACAAAAAATCTAATTTTTTGAATAGAAACATTGACAGTATTACGTTAAAACGGAGAAAATACCAACACTGCTTTAGGAACTGTACTCTGGCTTGTCAGTGGCAATTAATCTATAAATGTTTTGATCATTTATTAGTGTTTACTTTCCGCTGTACGTTATCTAAACGCATTCAGGTCTGATGAAGAGGGTGAGCTATGTATGCTCGTTAAAAATTTTTGACATATAAATATGATGTGTAAAGCGCTCTGTAAGCGCGATGGGCGTTACTAAAATATACGCCCACAGTGTTTTAAGATAACAGTTCTTCCCAGTTTTTAGCAAAGCATTCCATCAACCCAGTGTACGCCCATCTTGACTCGTATTTAAGTACATTTTTCTTTTATGTGTAAATAAGCGGACCGAATTTTAATAAACAACAGACGTACTGGTAAAACACACGTTCCTACTGAACATAATTCTCTTCTTATAATTATTACTTCAATTATTGCAGATATACAGGGCGTTCAGGAAAGAATGGGCCATACGTTAAGGCTAGCTTCCTTGGACAAAAATAATGTCAATTAAATCAACTTGCCTGGGTACAATTTTACTTCCAAGAAATTATAGGCTTGAGAAAATACTTTTCTATTTCATTTTTTTGCTATAATTTTCTTATTACTAGTTGGGCAATTGTACTAAAATTTTGTGAAACAAGGTTTTTGTGAGACAGACGCAAATATCTAATTTATTTTTGAGTTGAATGTACAAGGTATATTACCTATTCATTTAAGATTTTTTATCTTTAAATAAACTCTAATACGAATAATACCTATAGCGGCACGGGCGTTCAGAACTCCCTGTACATTTAAGTCAAAATTCAATTAGATATTCGTGTTTAATTTCAAAAATACATTTTCCAAAATTTGAGTACAATTAAAAACTAATAAGAAAAATTATGATATAAAAATAAATAAAAAAAAGTATTTTATCCATCTTAATGGTTTTAATAGGTAGGTATGCATAATTTCAAATTTTATTAAGCCTATTTGTTTCACTGTTCACCTCTATGTCAATCTAATATTTCTAAGTCTTTAATTACTCATATTACATTTACTTTGCTATTCCCTACATGATTTCAAATCCTATAATTGATGGACAGCTCTTGATTGATTTTTTTACTGTTATAAGTATAACCTTTGAATGTGTTTGAAACACTTCAGAACTATCAGCTATAAAATTAGTTAACACAGAGTGGTAAACAGCTCTTTAAGTAACAAAATGTTTGAATTCTAAATATTACGTCCCTTCCAAAGTTCCAAACCAACTTGATTAGATTATATAGAAAATATACGGGAATGCAAATGCTGCAAACCATTACATCGGCCATCACAATTTAATTTATATTAATTTTATTCGGTTGTTAGCAATTTAATAGTTTTCCTCGTAAGAGTATATTTTATTCCTGAATTACTGTTTTCAGTATTACGTCAACTACTAATTACCGTTTCTTGATAATTGTTAAATAATTTGTGTTAGTCAGTTAATTTTTTAAAGTAACATTCTTCAATAAAGTATCGATAGAAAACCTATAGAATGTCTAAGTTGTAACATAATAATGTATTTATAGAATTAATAATACAATGTAATCACAGATGTAGCTTTGATTAAGAGAGGAATTAGGTGTTAATAAAAATATTAAATTAGATTCTTTCTACAAAGTGCCTTATATTAAAATTATTCATGGTACCTATATATTGCTAAATATATCTAGTTAATGAATATATTACTTCGTACCAATTAATAAGAAGTACTGATATATTATTCAAAATAATACTTTCTGTAAACAATAATTGTAAGCATTCCTTCCTATCAACGCAATCTCGTCTTGAAAATATTTATATACCTCTCAGTCATATTCTCTTTAAAAGCGAGAGCAACGCAACTATTCTGATGACTATGCAAATCATTATTGTAAGATCTTATTATGATTAAATACATTAAATAATATCAGATATAATTTAGTTCAGCTATATTGCAATATTGGAGCAGACATGTAAAGATAATACATTATTAAATTACACTTCTCGCGTAGACTAAAAGAAGTAATTAATATGCGGCGGTTTTGTATACAAGCTATAATTTCAAGTGCCAATTGGTATCTTCAGTACTTCTTATAATTGCCCGAATTTTGTTAACTCACATCCATTTTGTTTTGTCGGAGAGTTGAATTTGAGAACAAATCCGAAGATCACATCCCTTATGTTCTTTCACGTTGGTAGTCAAAGCGGAAATTAAAAACTGACTATAATAGATGTTTAATACTAGTAAATATCAATATAACTTATAGAACATTATGAATGAAAGTTGTAGTCGTGATATGTTTACATCTTGGGGCTAAAATCAAATCTTGTGGGTTCGTTAAACTTAAGCGGTATTTTACCTGAGACTGGCAAATTACAATAAAAACATACAGTTGTCTAATTCACACAAGACAGAAAAACTAAAACGTCGAGGTTATGTCCTTAATCACATGATTTAAACTAATAATATATCTAGAATACCTAAATGGAGTTTAATATATTTAATTATAATTTGGTATTCTTCGTTGGCAATAACATTTTCATTGCTATCTCAGTATAACAGTTGATATTCGACCATATGTTTATTAGACTTTTTATTCACTTTTGCCCCCTAAACACCTCTTTCAAATATGGGGGGTTCCTCCCAATCACCCTGTATATACCTTTACTAATGGTACAAGGATCTATGTATGAATAAATTTCTTTACGACTTGCGGAGACAGAACAGATTACACTGTCGATGTTTCGAAAAAGATAAAATGTACCGGTCTAATTTTATAGGTGTGGTATATTTAATTATGTAAGTCGACTCACCAATTAAACTTGATGTCTGAGTTAACTTTTACTATTACAATAATTCCTGATTTATAGGTTTTTGAGTATTGCGGAGAGGTTATATGAACCGGAGTTAATGACTTTATGAAATTTATTATTCACCTGAGGAATGATCGTTAAGGGACAAATGATTTTAACATCCTGACGTAAATACTTAACGTGCCAGCAAAAATCGCACTGGATCTTAGACTTATCGAACTACTCTGGTGCAAGTAATATCCTCATTTTCCGAAGTTTTGTTGTTCACGCACTACTGTTCATTAGACGCATCAAACCTACATAGGTACAATTGATTGATGCAACTTAAAAATCTGCCACCAATCGTCGGCGCATCCACCATTTTGTATAAACGGTCGTTTGTCGAATAATATAAAAGATACAAGGCGTCAAAGTTAAAATTTTATTTTCGATATTTGTAGATAACTTCTTAAAAAATCCAAATATCGATTTCTATTTACCGAAGTATTCTAAGTAGTAGCAATTATCGATACCTCAGTATGTAAGAAACGCCAAGTTTGCATATTCTCGATTCAGAAACTAGAAAAATCCACGTATAAAAAGTTTTTTCAATTTTGAAATGTTTAGTACTGCATATTAAATTACCAAATTTCAGCTCTTTCTGGTGATAAATAATGACGTTAAATGGCAATTTCCAAAATCGCTATTTTCAGTTTTTATCACAATATTTCAGCAACGGCAGCAGATAACTTGGATCTGTTTGGTCTATCTTAATAGCCATCAAACTATTTTCTAATTTGAGCAATGGTGAGCTATGAAAAGCGAACCACCCTGTATATACCTATGTAGAAGGAAAAATTCGTTGATAGGTGTTGTTTTTAAGTGCATGTCTAGTAGTAGATAAAAATAAACAAAAACTTAATAGCAATCACTACCCTAGATCCTTGCTCGAATTTGATGATGAAATAACGGCGTACAAGGACAAATTCATACGAATTTACGAATAGGACTTACGTATGTGTTAACGGAGTATTGCTTAATCAACATTTTAATCGATACAGTTGTTCATGTATCTGGATTGCTTCACCACATATTGCCATATTTAATGACAGGCTAGAGTCAGATGAAGAGCGGTAGATATTGCGGGCGGGTCCGTGGGAAAGTAGCTGCGTACCCCTCGGCTTGAGGTCACGCGTTGACCCCACCGGAGCCCCCTACCCCGCGCTATTCACGATACAGATCCACCCATGTGCCCTGAACTAGCACTCTGACTCTCTACTAGCCGAGCGCCAGCGCTCAGGCTCTCGATAAAGATGGTCCAGCAATTTACTTGACCTCTTCTATATACCTACCTCTCTCGAGCTCGTTACGCTCCACTAATAATCCCAATTTTGCGACCAATTTTTTGTGAAATTTGCGACACGGTCCGTAATTGTTTGTCCATTTTTTATTCGTACCGCTCAACCTGTCATTATCATTTCTACGAGTTATTTATCCATTACCGACTTTTTCCCTGTTTATAATACACTTTTTGAAATCCTACCGATAAATACCGGGCGTTTGTCATTAATGAGTTCTTACAAATTTTTCGTCGAATCAAATTTTCTACTGTAAATTTTCTTGTACCACAGTTTCTTTGAAATTGAGAAATTCGCTTATCCCATTTAGAAAGTTTGATTAAATATCGCGCCGTTACCACAACGAACATCTTGCTCTGATTTGCCTATTAGGTATACATTCGCGTTCTTTACTGCACGTCGAATGGTTGGTTATACTTTCTTTTCTGATATCCAAAAGGTCGACAAAGCAGATCATGCAATTAATGACCCTGTACTCCACATTAAACGCTGTGGAATGGATTGGAGATGAGATTTACACGCCTAATTAACATAATTACGTTTTACGCTACATTTGTTTTACGTTCGGTTGATTAATACACGCTTCAATCCTACTAAAACCCCTTAATACATCTTTGATCGCACTATATAATTTTGAAATGTCCTTTGCATTCTTTTCTTACATAAACAAACAATCGAGCACACTGTATGTGGATCTGATCTACATTTTAAGCGAGAAATATTCTAACATTCCTGGAGAAACCAGAGCTTATTAGCACAAAAACTCTTCACATTTCTTGTTAACAATTTAAATCAAATTATTCTTCGATTCAAAAGTGAAGCGAAATCGCTCATTTTTATCATATTTTTTAACAAACATTTCGGTTCTGTTAGTAGATAGAACAACGGTGTAAAACTGTTTAGAAGCTATTAGTTTACGTTTATTTAATCACATACAGCGTGTCCCAAAACACAAAACACAATCATTTATTTAGGATGCTCTATACATCACAGTATGAATAGATTGCACTTCTATAGACAAATTCGTCGATACAATTAATATATACTTTTTGTAATAGTTGCTAAATGGATGAATTAAGTGGAAACAATAATTTATCTACTAATTACTACTTTTATTTTATTACAGCAAATGTACAAAGTTGTCTCCATTAGCCGTTGTACAATGCCCAATTCGATGTTTATCAAATTTATCAATAATTACGTTTTGAATAACATCTGGTGTCATGTTTGGACACCAGATATTAGTTGTTGGTGTTGGTGGTTGTTGCTTTTCTTTTCTGATACGATTCGTCAATCCTTCGATAATGTCTGGTCTGTTCATATATACTTTGCTTTTGAGATAACCCCATAAAAATAAAATCTAGTTAAAAGACTATATATCTATATAAATGACAGTTCTTTTTGATAGTTATAAGTCAAAAAAAGTAGGTATTATAACCTTAAATCGTTGACGTTTTTATACTAAGATGACATATTTATTTCCTAGTGTACTATTAAAAAAATGTGTTGGTAATGGTATGGTTCAAAAAATAGAAAATATTGGAGAAAAGTAGCAATCTTAGCATATCGATACAAATCCAAACTTGTGTCCAATCTAAACATAATTTCAGCACCTGGATTTTGTTCCTGCGTCTTTAAAGCTAATTTCACTGTCGCCATTTTGATATTTTGTTGTTATCTTATTATTATTTTATAAAGTGACGTTCGCTTTGGACTACAGAATTCTATTATCGAAAATAGGCGAGAACAAATCCCACCTCAGATTTAGACTAAACGAATAACTGGATGATGTGTACGTGTATGCCTTATACGCTTAATTAACGATTAATTATTATTACTGAGATAATTGTATGGGTATGCGTTGCATAATAAAGATAAAAGAAACAAATGATAAATGCTGTAGACACATAAATTTATGTAATAGAGCGTGTGTGGGCGGGGAACAATATGATATAATTTATACCCATATATTAAAACCTCTTTAAAGAAAGTTACTTAATATCTACTAAAGCGATTCGAACAATCTGATTATGATGTAAAACAAATTAGAACCGATTTAGCTTTTATTCACTCTGTATATTTCCATAAGCGTTATTTTAATGTGTGTTGAAATAATCGTATTTATTACAAGTATGATAGTAGAGGAGGATAGCTAAATATGTATCCAGATAAAGTAAACAAGATAATGAATTGCCCCGTGCATTTTAAGGCAGCGTGAGTAATTAATAATAATCATTAACTTCCACTCGGGACGTAATATATAGTTTAATGCAACTGCACAAATTGCATAACATTTTAAAAATAAATACTTTTCGTTCGGCTGGAAGTCATTAATCATGTGTCGTTTTAACTTCCTAACATATACATATAACATAATATATCTTTAAAACAATAAGCCTGTTTCAGCAAGTGCCACATTAACTTTTATGATGTTGCCTGCTGGATGTATATATGACGTACGTTAATGAAAACTTCCATTTCGTAATAAAAGCATAATTTTTTGCGGGCAGTGTATACCCTGATGGCCGAATAGACTATTTCACCAAACAATAATAAATATTTCACACCCAACTCCATTTAAAAAACTAGTTACTTACCCTGACAGCTGTCAGAGAAGCAGAAACACTCGCTAGCTATTTTACGCTGTCAGTCGATTACAGTGAATGTTGATCGTAACACCTTCGCATGCATAAAAATGATAGTTTTGATCCGCATCATTTATAAAGTAACGCATCACTTATGGTTTGCTTAAACTGGCATGCAAATTTTAGTGTAATTAAGGAAAATTAATGATTTCGCAAACTTAGAACGGCGATGCATCAAATCGCAATGATGTAGATAGATTCAAAAGAGGGTAATGATGTTTGTAACCTGACTTAAAAAACGCTATATCGCATTTGGGCGGGAGACGGGCAGGGGCTAGGTCCGTGTGAAAAAAATTCGAGAACGCGTAAGCCCGCCTAAAATATGAATATACGAGAGGCATATAGGAAAATAAAAACAAATGCCATGCGCGATTGGCAATAATGTGTTGCAAACACGCAAGTAGGTAATTGTTTCATTTAAGAACAGAACCCATGGATTTCCCACGATGGGCTTAAGACGCATCGGATAAACTGCAATTACTCTAACCGCTGAATACATAATTCTAGTAGGATGAGTAGAAGTAAAAGAAGGCAAGGCAATAGCTGTTTGCAATAAAGCACCATATAATATTATATTCTAGGATGGTTACGGGAACGCTGCTAAAAATATCTATTAAATACACCTTACGTACAACATCGTCTAAACTGATAATAATGTTGCATGTGCGACAAAAGTTTTCCCGCACACTAGGTATACATTTCAATTCCATCAGCCTTTGCTGCATCCATCATTTTTTAAATGCGACAAACCAAAACTGATTATTTTCTGAAACAAAAATTTCGCAATTTCGCATCTTTAGCAAATTCCATATTGCTTCAAATTCTTGCAAAAAATCTTGCTTATTGAATTATTTGCAGTCGCATTTTCTGTTTCATTAACTTTCAAGTATATGTATACTACTTTAGTGCCGCTTTTTACTAAAAGTAACCTTTAAATGACAAGAGTTGTTTTTGGGCATCCTTCGGAACCGCTGGAAAAATGTACAAAAAAGTTGATAAAAACTGCTGTATAATCATGTTCTGATTGAATATCTACAATTGCATACGAAATTTATTAAAATTAGCTTAGTGCATGATTCAGAGGATATTTAAAAAAAATACACCCAAACTTTTATTAATCTTTGCCATATGCACTTTGGCCTTGTTGCAATGAAATATATTTTTTTAAATAATGTCATTTAATAAAATATATTTTTTAAAGCGTTCAACGCTTTAGTATTTTACGAATCACGAAGTGGTTGGCATACCTGCGACTACTACTTCCGCAAAATCGATTACTGACTGAGTATCAAATAACAGGCCATGCTCGGCAAACAATATGTATTTACTTCTATCTTAGGCCTGTGTATTCATAAATTCTGCTACATGTTCTGTGTGAACTACTGCATATTACATCTTGATATTCGAGTCAAATTACATGACCGTACAACGATTTCAGAATGCAGTGCCGCTATTATTACGGAAGATTTAGATTTAGAAATGGTTTTCAAGAAGGCTGGTAGTTGCATTAACTTTTTGATGTCCATATTTTCGTAACAGTTATATCTATCAGATGATTTTATATATATGTATACGATACGAGGATAAAATTAAGCATATATTAATCGTCACTCACCTTAGAGAATCCTATATTGGGCGTTGGTGTTTGGTGCAATCCTACATCGTGGCATTTAAAAGCTAGAACAAAATCGAATATTTAATGTTTAACATTTCAAATTACACATATTCGCAAAAATGGCGGATGCGCCGGAGTTAAACATGTTCGGAAATTGTAACAACAAATTTCAATAGTTCAACTTTCAAGATTATCGCCCAAGTGAAATTTTTGGCCGATTATATAATTTTTTACTATTTTTTCGAATAACTGAAAAGAAATTTGGCCTTTGAAAATCATCTCCAAGATCAATTATTATTCTAGTGCATAGATTCTGAATATGTGGTCGAATTTTACCTGGAACGCTTTATTATTGTTCTCGTAGAATTTTCGTCTATATCTCGAAGACGGAATAAAATCGCGTTGTTCTAAATTGTTAGCATCGCTTTGGATAAATTTTAGACCTGTAGAATTTTTTGTGTATTTCGAAAATTAAATGAAATCCCAAAAAACCGATGCGATTTTCAAGTTTCTCGTACCTAACTTACTGATAATAATGGAGCAAAAATGTAATTAAATCCGCTTCATTCACTTTTCTTTAATCTTTCGAATAACTGCCTCCGATATTGGAACGATAAAATTATTGGCAGAAGATGTTAAAACCAATCAGTTAATTGTAAAAGACTACTTAAGGTATTTAACACTTTCCAGCCTACCAGTATTTAAAAACGTTAAATACTTCTGTCAAATATACACTAGAACATTTCTCCAAAAGAAGACAATAGATTCTTTGTTTTATCCCTACAGACTAACTCTAAATAAATTAGTTTCCCCATAATTGTTAATAATTGGATATGTCTGTCTGTAATAATTTGACAGTACCGTGCTAATGAACTAACACTCTCTTTCTTCATTTGTAAACATCTAAAAAAAATAGGGTTCTCGAAAGTCGAACATTTGTCAAACTATTAAATCATCAGTTTTCGTAGCAATAGTTACTATACTTAGGTATTATTTATAAGAACCAATGAATATATAATGTCATCTTTAACTATACAATCTTTAACTAATTTATACTATACCTACAAATAGAGGATGTAACTGTATATAATAAAAATGTTATGATATTCTTTAGAAATAAAACAACAAAACTAATTAAATTCACAACAGACAAACAGCGAGTGCCAACCTATAGGTAGTACTTTATTAATTGTTTAATGAAATGTATATTTAATCTGATTATGCCATTATTTCAATGCTTCAATATAGCATCAATCATCATTTTAGAGTGGTGTGGACAAGCATTGTCAAACAGCAATACGAATAAAAAAAATCCGCACAAAACGTGACAACGCGGATCGTATACATCTCTTTCTGCGAGTGACAGACAGCATTCGCAGGATAATTTTTAAGGTCTGCTCACTGTGTGGCACCGTAAACTTATAGCATCGTCTCCACCCAGACCACTACTTTATCCATTGCTTCTATGCCCCATACGAAACATCAAAATTTCACCACACTTTCGAAAACATTTTGTATTCGTTAAAACATCAAAATAACTATAACTGAAAACTTAATATTAATTCCTGCTTTGGAGAAAGGAGAAAGCCTCTTTGGTCAAGACCACGGTAATTATGTCTAAACCACAATATGCATATATCATGTAACCGTTATGTAAATAAAAATGTGTTCGTTAAGCGACACTTAGTTCGGCCAGTATTGTCTGCAACTCGTATTTATAATTACCGAGATTATTCTGGCTAATTAGCCACCCACGGTTGTAGTATGAGCTTTAATTTTGAAACCAGAGCGGTTAATCATCGGAATGAGCTTAACTGGCCCCTCTGCACCGAGGTTCATATCTTATCTAGTCAACTGACGGACTAAAGAATGCTCAGGAAAGGTTATACGTTTAAGGTCGCCGTATTTCTCGCCGTAAAATGACCAAATTTGCGGTGGTTTTTAGGTGCTGAAATCTCGAAAAATAAAACACGTAGAGCACTCCTCAAATAATATAATAATAAAATGCATTCGCTATTCTAACCCCACATTTTAACAATTATTTTCACATACTTATAAACAAAAGTGAACAATCTTATATGCAGAACTATGTAAGTTTATGCTATAACAATGTTTACATCTATAGTTGAATTAAGAAAAGCGTATTTTGAAAGATTTCAGTACCTAAAAGTTTGCTGGATAGATCGCTTTCTGACGTTATACTTATATTGATTTTACTTCGGTACTTTTGAATATTCGTAGGTTATCTTACGTCAATATTGCAAAGTAATCACACCGCATATTGTGCAAGGTAATTATCAATTAATACACTTAAGACGTATATAATACACAAAACTAATTTGTAATATAGTTAGACGTAATGCTTTATTTTAAATATCTTTTAATAGCTATTAATAAAAATACTGAGAATGGTTGACTCATTGAGTAGACTGTGTAACATTAAATTACCCATAGGTTTATACGTATAGTAGTTAGTTTTGATTTGTAGACTTAATGTTAATCTATGACCTTATCGGTGTATCGCATTTATGCAAAAGTTTTTTGTTATATAATGCAATAGTTGCCGGTGCACAATATTTTTCATATTGGTAGTAATTACGTACCTCAACTTCATTTGTTTATAAGCATAAAAATAATGAAATTATAATTGCAGATGTTTATACATTCTTATAACAATAATTATCATTTAAAAAATTATTCATAGCCTGTGTTTAAATCGAAGCTAGTATAATTTTGTAAATTATATGGTTTTTAGTATGTGGCAATACGCTAAAGTACTGCTTCTCAACCGTATCTAAATGTTGCCTGGTCAGAATATTCTTCATTCGTCCTTTTAAATGTTAAACCTTTTCTTATTTTACATTATCCTTTAGTACTCTATCTCTATTTCACTGAATAAAGTAATGGTTCGCTTGGCGTTATTAAAGTATGTACATTATTTCTGCTTTATAAGTACCTAGCAATTATCTAAAACACCATAGTAGAAAATTTCAAACAATGTTGGTAATTAGCTTGTCTCACTGCATTTAGTTCAGCATGTCATGCATATTTGCACACAATTTAACAAATGGATTACTCTAGGTCTATATAGAGTCTCAGTCCTTTCTTTAATTGCTTTATTTCTGTTTTTCAGTAGACGAAGATATACGCAAAATCGTCTTATCTTCTTACACCTATTTATGTATTTGTCCAAACAGTGTAACATCCTTAGATGTGATATAAATAAAAGCCTGCAAACCGGTTAATAAGAGAGAAATTAATTAATTAAGTTAATTAATGATTTTTTTATTCTTAGAGCAATGCTATACGTCTCATCAAGAGTTTTCTCACGATGCGTTAAACGGTACAAAATGTCATGAAAAAAGGTACATGTTTTGAGTTTTTTTGTGGACAATCGAGGAACGTATATGACAATAAGTTGCATTAAATCACGTATATTCGGATGGTCGATTCGAGTATAGTGAAATTACCCATTGTTTATTGAAATTGAACTGTGGAATATTAAGTCAATCAATGTCGTTTTCGAGTCTAGTGACAAAATCGCCCATTGATTGGCCTGTCAATTAACTCTCGGCTCGACATGTATACGTGCCTGCAAACGCTTCTTATCTGATCCGTCCGTCACTGCTAAAGACGCTGAAATGTTTATGGAATCCTGAGGAATATGTCTAACTGGCGTCATCTATTCGCAATTCTCAATTGGTCTTTTTTTAATCCCCGTTTGCATTTAAATTAAACGTCCGACTGGATGTATTTATTTTCATTCGCGATCGTCCTTCCTACCAATATATTTCTTTTTATAAACATCACGTGCTACGCTTCCTACGTTTGAAAATGAAATAAGAAAAAATGCGTTAATCAATTTTCACGCAGCTGCATTGTAGCATAAAGTTTTTTAGATTCGAAAAATTTCAATGCTTTAATATTATATATGCAATTCTTAAATATTAATTACAGTTCCGATTCAGTTTAATTATAATTTTATTAACAATTTTAATAATACCGTTCATAATTGATCTTGTTTTAATGGTAATTAAACAAAAAACAACATTGTTGTTGTTTCTTTCGCATAACTGATTATTTCACGCAATAATTTAATCGACGCTATTCTGTATAATTTTATGTGACGTTTGAAAAATATTTGAAAAATTATGGTGTGATTTTTGTCGAATTGATGAATTCATCACGCTTGATTCTGGATCTATGAAATAAGGATATGCCATCACATGGGTGTCACAAAAAACGTTCAATCTTAAGATAGGTGTTTCTTACATACCTTGCTGAAAATAATTAGCCTTCCTGACGTATACACACACTAGTGCCATAAGTTGAAGTTGCGAAAGTCTCTGTCTCGTTGAAGGTGGTAAAGGTAATAATTCTCGTAAATTAGCTATTTCCGCGTTAATTAGATCTCTTCGTAACTTGCTGGCTCCCTTCGTTGACTTATTCGCATCGAACCTTAAAAAGACAGGTACTACAGAAAACAACGGAGTGTTAAACATTTGTGTATAATTATTTGATTTTCAAAATTATTGGTGGTCGCTCAAGTTTCAGTTACCCATAGGTCAATAAATTCCTCATCATGTAAACGCATTTATCAGAAGCATAATGACTAAGAGTATCTCATTCGAAAAAAGTTAGATATTCTACCTGTATTATACGGATTTAAGCTGTTCCCAGAATAATTTTAGGTAAGTATATTAAATAAATCATTTTTTGCTGCAAAAAGCTAATATCCACGAGTTAATTCAATTATAGACATCAACCATACCGTGCAGGAAAAAATAATGAACCATAGCAAACATTTCTAACTACAATCTGATGCTTGATCTTCACATAAAGCGTTGTTTGTTTTGTAATTTTTCTTAGAAGGTACTGTTCTATAGCGTAAATAAACGCTATAAGGAATGCAATCATTCATAGTACAAAATCCTTTAGATTTAGATCATGTTTATTTTGTATCTGGTTTTGTAGATTTCAACTTACGATTACAACTATAGGTACTGTCAATTTGCTTGAATAAATATATATTAATGACATTTCAACTCAGAACTTCCAGAAGTTCAAAAACTGTTTTTAGGGAGTGTCATTATTATTGAAAAAGCATGTACATACATCTTAACAACCTTGCCTGTATGTAATGGAAACTGATATAACTACTAAATTTGTTGAAGTATTCATTAATCATATGCCTTTACTCACAGAAGAAATATTAATCATTATTAAGTATTTGGCAATTAACGTATATTAGTTTTAGTAATTAGGTACATCTACTTATATACGAATATTTCATAACAAATTCGAAATAATATTTAAATATTACATTAAGATGCGATGATTTTTATATCATTCAGTTTTCTTACACAAATTTACTTGCTTTTTTATAGAGATCGAATTTTAAGATAAATCTTGCATTTATTTCTCTTTTATAAAGCTTATCCTGGTACCTCCTATGGAGCCCGGAATTTTTCAAGGTAGTACTGATCGAACCAACATATAAACAGCATAGAAAAATTCAACTAGTTGTTACGCTGTTGACGATTCAGTAATAGGATATAATACAAATACAAATTTCAGTATGATGATAAAGTTTACGTTGAAATATAAGAGTTAGCATTATCCTTAATTTTCCATAATCATTTTGGACAGTTGATTTATTATTCCCTGTGGTTAAAAATCTGTAATTATAAAAAAATATTAATTTAATAAACTAGTTTAAACAAGCCGAAGTTTTCCCAACTTTTTTTCTACTCGTGACGTGAAAATTGCTCCTAAATACAGATCAACACGTGATAAATAATTCTATGGCATTTTTTAATTATCTTAAGTAGCATATATCATCAGAACGCCACAGTACCAAGGCGTGTGGTGTTTTTTAGATACAAAATTGTTTCAAATTACCACTATAATTACTAAAACTAATTAAAAAATAATTTATTATGTAGGTACCTACACCTATGCGCTATAAAAAACTTTATTCACCAAGGCCTTATAGCTACGGCCCTGAATTCGAGATTTATATCGACTAATGAAAATTTAAGATATTATACTCGGTTCCAGCAAAAGGAAATAAAAATGGCGCCTAAAGCGACGATTACTTAGCAAATAGGCTTGTGGTTAAACCTGCCATAATGAGGGTACGTGCGCACAGTTTTTACAATACACAAAAACGCTTCAAAGCATTCTCATATTCCAGGAAACTCTTAAGGTAAGTAACAATAAATAAATATTATAAAGGGTGTCCTTGCCAAAAATTAACAGTGGATTCTACGATCAAAAATAAGAAACAAAAGTTATATAAACATTGGTCCGTAAACCCGCCGTAACGGAGCTATTAAATGCTCTTTAAAGGGGTACCCCAAAATTTGATTTTCTCCAAATATTTTCAAATCGGATCGAGATAAAGTAATCAAATTTAAAATTGAGAATCGCAATTAGATTGCGAATCTAATGTTCTAATAACAATACCATAATTAATCATAGGAGTGCCAAACTGGGGGGATTATTGGATAAATATTGCTCTAATTTTTTCATGTTCTGAGGTTTTTGCCGTCAGATCAAAAAATTTAAAATGTTGAACAATTTTACAAAAAAAAGATACTCTTATTTTACTTCGATAAATTATTCCGTTTACGAGCAATATTAATTTAAAAATCCTGTGACATACTATAGAAATATTATATGATATGCAAGCAGTCAAATTGTCTCTAGCAGGCTTTGAAAACTTATTTGTCAGTTTATTTAACACATGTTACATATGTTTTAAATTTTAAAGTATTAATAGGCTATATTAAAATTTAAAAATTTATAAATAGTTACTAGTACTCATATGCATTTAAAAGTATTTTAATATGTTAAAACGCTTGAATAACACCTTTAATATGTGTTAAATAAGTCGACAGTATTTTGTCAGAGCCTACTAGAGATATTTTGCCTATTTACAGTTTCCATCTTAAACTTTTGTGGTAAGTATGTCACTTTTTAAATTAAGATTACTCGAAAACAGAGCAGTTTATCGGATTGAAATAGGAGTACCTTTTTCATGTAAAATGAACCAAGTTTTTATATTTTGATCTGACGACGAAAATCTTGAGACACAAGAAAGTTAGAACAATATTTACCCACTGACCTCCCAGATTGACACGCCTATGACCAATTATGAAGAATTATTTTCATAACATTAGATTCGCAATCTAATTGCGATATTCAATTTCAAATTTGATTACTTTATCTCGATCCGTTTTGAAAATATTTGGAGAAAATCAAATTTTGGATTCCCCCTTTAAAGAGCAATAGCTCCGTTAGGGGGCGTTTATTATTTTTCTTATTTTTGATCGTAGAATCCACAATTAATCTTTGGTAGGCTAATTTTGGGACACCCTGTATACCTCTCCCGTATTTACATAAAAAACTGAAGGGTAAGTTTTTCTTAATAAGGATATCAAAATCTGTACATTTTTGTAAATTAATATCAATTGTATCTTGAGAAAAACGTGTAAAACGTTTCTCTCAAAAGCAATGGCGTGGAGGCGCGTATTTTATATATATTATATTTAAAGTAAAACATTTTTAAATATATGAAAAGCCCCAAGAGATGAGACAAAAGAGAAGGCATACGAGCTGAAGGTAGGGTAGGTACATTGTTTTGAAAAAACAAAAGATAAAGCATTTTGCTCGTATAAAATCTGCTGAAGTGAATTGATGTTATAGATTCAGTATAATTTAACAACACAAATATTAATTGTCACAACATTATTAAATGTTGTTTTATGTGATTCCTATTTAAAGAAAATAGCAATTTAAGATTTAGTGTAGAGATTTTGTGAAGGTAAATAATTTTATCAGGCGCTTAAACGATCGTTTCTATAACAAAGCATAGCCTCATCTTGCATAGCTAACTATATGCTAATACTAGTATTATTAACTAAATGTTTGCTCTTTGTATGTTCCATCTAGTATTATAATTAATTACATAGACTGAAGAAGCATAGGCGATAAGCCGAGTCCGGGTGGGATATAGTCTCCATTTACATATACTGATACATAAGTAGTATCCTACAAATAAATAAAGGTTGTCGACAATGCATGTGTTTATTTAAAGGAGTGAAAACAGATTGGTATTGGGAGTTTTCGTGACTTGGGTTAGGTGTTCGTATTTGTAACGGTAGGCTGTGTTTGTCTTAGTGAACATGTGGCCAATCCTTAATAAATCCCCTTGTTAATTACTGGAACCGTGTATCTTAACTCCACATGTTCGTAATTATGTTCTACCTATGCCATGATGTCTCCTGCTTTCAACTCGCGGGCAATATCGTTCGGCCCGTAAAAATACACGCCGAACACGTTTTTCGCAACCTATCTCAGCCCGCTTCAAGCTCTAAGTGACCTATAAATTTACTTTAGATTATAAATTAACCACTTTAACGTGCCGCTGCGTCCCTTTTTCTTTTTCGTTGGCGATTGTGCCTCTCTTACAAACTTCGCTATAATAAGCCTAATCTGCTAATATCGCCCATAACATACCTCTCTCTGCATCAATAATTTGCACCATTTCAGATTTTTTTACTAATCCTTTGAATATCTGACTTCATCGATTGAATTTTAACAGAATGGTAAATGCTTCTTGTGTATCTCAAAAAATAAACCGTTGTATTTTAAGCTGTGCCTCGAAAAGTAAAGAAAATCTAAAAGGCCAATTAAAAATATATTCTTAATCTTAACATATTTTACTATCTAAATCTGTCAATATAAAATCAGGGTCCTACAAAAGTTAGCTGTATCTGGCATGGCTGTATTATTAATATCAAAATATTTCATTTCAACTGTACTACAGAAAATATTTCTTGTCTATAACAATATACCATTGTCTGCTCTGTGATTGCAACGGCAATCGATTAATCATTTGCTCTAAAAATAAACTAAATCGATGTTTCCTTCTTAATAATTGATGGGTAAGTAAAAATATTAAGATCCTTCAATATCAGTATCAAAAATAGTAACATGTTATTTCCTTTTTTTACGTACTCCTGATATGGAGAAAAGTATTGTAACTTTCATATACCTTCATATGGCAAGTTGAAACTTTACAGGTATATTTTTTTCTATAATTGCTACATATTCTTTCCTAATTGTGTGTTTATTACATTAATTTCATTTTAGACCAAATATTCTCACGGACAAGTTTTTTGAGAGATATGTATTACATTTCTTAATTGCACGGCCTGAGGGTGCTTGCTATGCCTACTATCATTAATAACACTGTATTTTATTTCTCATATATCATTTCTCCGTCGGATATTCGGATCCTTGATAAAACATATTCCGGATTTTATATGACTTTTTTTTGGTAATGATGATTTGAGAGGAGAAATATAAAATCATAATAAACTGTATGTATTTTTGACTGTACTGTAAATGTATTTGTTATTAGTGAAGTCATATACTCATGTGTATATTATTTGATACCAAATATTGCGTAATTTAATGCTGGTCGGGGTTTATTGTTTATACCTAATATTTCTCACAATTACTTGTTATTTTTCTCCTGCAAATCAAAACTGAAATAATCATGACCGCAAATAATAAAGTTCAAATATCACTGATGGCGATACGAAAAAACATGAAGTATATTGTGAAATAGAACACAAATAAAAAATATCTGTTGTAAACAACAAAAGAACCGTGAACCCGTTGCTACATTTTTATTGACAATTACAAATAATAGATCCTTTATACTTAGGTTAATACTGTTCGCTGTTCGCTGTTATTACAAATCAAGATCACACAAAGTATTCTCTGTCGATAGTAAATCCGAGACCGCTTTATTGTAGGTAAAATCGTATCCTCTGATTTATTGCTATTATAATTGTAGATATTTCGACATATAAATCATTATTGGGTACGGACAAGCAATTTTGTAACTAGCTTTAGTAATACCACTAAGATTATTAGCATCGTAATGATAGCTTATTTTCAATTTTACAGACCACAGTATTCTTGTCTTCCAAATTTTTCTAGATATATCTAATTTTAGAAGCGTTTGTGTTCCAGTTTATCAGAGGAAGTTTGAACTGGATTTAATTAAATCTAGATTTAAAATGAGGAAAATCGCGAAATGAATAGTGAAGTATAAAATAAACAGACAGCATGTTCATGAACAAATCCATGTATCACCTTCTTCTATTTATACCAAGTTACGTTATGTACTGCAAAAATTATACTTAATTAACAAGAAACAATGCGATTATAATTCTTAGATAATAAGGAGGGGTATATGAAACACCGCCTCCTAGAAATGCTAACCAAGGTTCGAATAGGCCAGCCCATAAACAAACTACTTTTATATTTGTTAAACATTATTGTAGTTTATATAGTTTATCGCTGCATTATATTCCACAACTAGGCCACCTGTTTGAGAACCAATTGATTTAGTATTAGGTATTTTCTGTTCATTATTCTCATCTCATCTAAGTATTAATTACATTATAAAAATTAAACCTGTACCTAGATAACAATGGGAAAACCTATTTTAATTTGACACCTTCAGACTAACCATGTACTCAGTTGTGGTTAAAGAATAAATATTTTGAAATGATTTTTATCACCACAAGTGTTCGCAAGACAATATAAAAGTTGAGGTGGTATGTATTAAACAAAAGTAACTGAAATTTTCGTTCAAATGTGCCGAAATTCGGACATATTTGAGAGGCACTTCCCGTCCTTTATATTTAAAGTCTGGAGAGACATTTCAGTATGGAATAACAGAAAGATTTTACACTTAAAAACTAACGTCAACAATAACAGAATGTCATTTAAGTGCCTGGCGTATTGAAATGGGGACATAGATCTGGATAGATTTTGGGATCATGCTGTGGTTGTTCCCGTTGAATATTTCGTTTCTATTTTGAAAAGTAAACGAGATCCGGACAAACCGAAGCCATTTTCGAATTTCTTGTACCCGTTTTACTCTTAAATAGAAAAAAGGTGCCTTTGCCGAATTTTTGGGCGCATACGTTTTATAATTTTTCATTAATCTTTCGAATAACTGCACAAATAAAATGCTTTATTTAGTCTGAAAATTCTGAAAGAAATGTAAACGATTTTTGCCTCAAACGAAAATTTGGGCAGATTTTGGGGCTTTATTATTGTTCTTGTGTGAACAAAATATAATATTTTACAAAAAAACAACTCCTGTATCAACTTTTTGGGCTATAATTCGTTCCATTTAATTTTTCAAATGCCTAGGGAAAAAATTCAATTGGAAAAATGAGAATTTTAGGAAATGTTTTCAGAATGTTCAACTTAAAATAGGTACCTAACATTAACAATAATTATGTACACCTAGCATATTAAAAAAAGGATAGCAACCCCTTTACAGTTGATCCTGTTCGAATTTCAGGAGGTCCGGCGCTAGCTGAAGGCAATCTTTCAGTCAGAACGACCGACGCTGTGGGTTCTCGATATAAATATCATTTAGGAATCTCGAATGCAAACTGGGTAAGGAAATAGCTGAAGCAGTGACCACCGTTGGGTGCCCGTACCAGCGTTCGCGGCTGTATTCTGGATACGGCCAGGCAGGAGGCCGTACCGGACGATCCCAGCCGCAGCACATGCCGTTCGCTCGCTTTGTTACTCCCCCGCGCCAGATCCGTAACAGCGCATAGCGCACTGCGCACACTAGGTCACTACACGCGCCCACCTCTTCGCTTTTATTGTAATTGCCATTAGAAGAGCAAAGAACACTCCATTGGAATAACTCGGTTCCGTATCAAATCCGTATTATAATTGTAACGATGTTACGCAATCCTCCTCGACTCGTCTACTTATAATTATTATTACCCGTCAAAATGCAAACAATTACACTTCAACATTGGTTCACATCACTTTGTTTTGGAACCTCTGCATCTCAACATAAACTGATGACAAAAAAGTTCTCTAAAGGTTTATCCACATCATAGCATGAATTATTTGTAACTGTCCTTTGGCACGATGATGATTAGTAGCAGTATTAATTCTGCATTCACAAAAATTATTTTGGTTCTTGAACATATAACGTTACTAACAACCACAAATATATATCACCATCCCTTGATATTTCCTTGATATACCTATAGTATATCATTTTTCTTCTCCATGGGTTTGAAGGCAGTGAATTTTGAAGTCGTTTAGTCAATCGAAACATTTGAACAGGTCACTACATCACTTTGATTACTGTCATGAAAATATCAATTTGAAAGTATTTTTCGAGAAAATTAACCAGATATTTATCTTATGTACTAAAACTTTCTCATTTTTAACCGAAAACCACGAGCCAGCCATTTATCATATAGCACATATCATTCATTGGTACTGCACTATACCAAAGTCAACTTTAGGCATTTCAAAGTATGGAAGAGAGTATTAAAGGAAAAACAATATCCCAAATCATTTTCCTATATTCTCCACTGGTTTGAAGACAGTATAGGTTTTAAGTCTTTCAGCTAATTAAAATATTTGAATTTGATAGCCAGAAGAGTATGATTTACAAAATGTCCCGTAAAGGATTTATTGACTTGTGTTTTTTCAAGGAGAAACTGATCACAAATTGATCTCAGATACGAAAACTAAACTATTTTTAACAGAAATTAAAGAATGAGCCATGATACACTAACACTTATATACCTTCACTAAGTGAAATGGTTTTGGCGTTGAATTTTTAATAGTTAAACATTTTAACAAACAAATGAGTTTACAAACACAATTTTTGGCTAGAGAGATGGTTTGTGGAGAAAACAACGAAATTTTTGATAATATAACTCAATCTTGTGTTTGTAATAACATATAGTTCAGTCTAACTCATAAGTTATTCAGTATTACTCATAAAATATTTATTTAGCTAACAAATAACTGAGGGAACATTACTCAACGAATTGTGTTCATTTTGAGTCAGATTTTACTAAAAGATATTACGGTATACAATAATTGATTAATTCCTTGATATTGCACTGAAACAATGTTAAGGCTTTTTAAAGAACGCACAAATAAAATGAAGAACAATTAAATAGAAAATAATATTCTACATCATTTTGCCATTTTCTCCAATGGTTTGATTTGGACAGAAGGTGATCTGATGATGACTCAAAATGAACCAATGTAATGTTACTGATGGAATAATAAACGTAGTCTATAGTTTTGTCTCAGTATGTACACATCTTTGTCTTTTAACAAGACATCATACCTTGGAAGCTCGCCTCGATTCTAAATCACTGACAAGATATGAAATTGAACATTAATTCTATTTCAAATGACGTTAATATGGTTACTGGACCATAACAGTTCCGATATATGTCTATATAATTATTTTTTTATCTCAATAATTTCGCACTAATAGATAATAAAATCAAACAATAAATCATATTACTTCTAAAATTATTATTCAATGAAACGAATGTAGATCTATCATCAATAAAATTGGCTAATTGTACTGGGGAAAAACTTTTTTCACCGAGTATGCTACTCGTATTTGGCAATTTTTCAGACATAAATTCACCTTCACCAAAAAATGTTGTTCAACGCCAATACGGACGTAATTACTAGAATTATGTAATGAACCTTGCCAGGATTTTATTTTAGAAAAGGGCATAGATGTGGGAAACTTCAATTATATATGTACGTACTATGCAAAATAGCAGTGTGCACTTTTAAACGACCATATACGTTAAAGAGACGACTATAAGTAAATGGTATTCCCGTTATTCGATGGCAAGTTTATTAGTTGATTCAAAAGTGTTAAGGAAGTCGATGATTTTAGACAATTTTGCATTCCCTCTGCTGCTTTTGCTTTTTTGTGATAACAGTGGAATTACCGATTAAAACTAGTTGTGAATTATGGAAAAAGCATAACAACGCCTAAATTTACCCTTTTATGAGTCGCCTGTGGCATGCCAACTACGTCCAGGGATCGGTTACGAAATATTGCGGAGAAAAAAATATTTTCGTCATTAACATGTCATCCGTTCGCATACATTTGTAAAGAGTTAAACGACTTACAAGCTGTTCAATACATCACAGAACTAAAAAGGATTATTATTGTGTGTTTCTATGCGACCTTCTCTGTCATAGATTTTATCTAAACAAATCTATTTTAGAACAATTCCAATCTGTTGAATTGCTATATCAAAACATAGGCGTACTGCACAACGACTATTCTATACAGGGTGATTCTTAACGTATACGCATAAACGGAAATTATAGCTGAAGACAAATAATGAAAAAACAATACAAAAAAATTATCAAGTGAAATTTAAAAAATAAGTAAACATTTCCATACATACAGGGTGTTTCAGGAGGAGATGTACATACTTCAGTATGTTATTCTACGCAAAAAATTTCCTATGAACTTAGATCTGGAAACGCTTCGTTTAGGATATACAGGATCTCAAATTTAAAAAAAAATTATTACATTTTCTTTAATAACTCGACTACTTTTGAGTTAAATTCATGAAATTTTGTATGTGGAGGGTTCTTGGGACGGGAAATTCAAATGTTATGCACAATTCGCTATATCGCCACGGTTCATGTCATTTTGGAATAGAGAAACATTTTTCTTTTCTGCTTAAGACATGTACATCTTATTGAAGTCTCTAGGAGGGAGCAGCCGTTTCCGTTAAAAACTCATCTAAAGATGATGATGCATGCAAATTATATGCTACCTTACTTTTATCTTTGATACCTATATATATTATAAACATATTGACATTTAGTATCTAAGATACACTAATATTCATAATAACTTATCTGAAGAACATTTAAATGAGTTTAATGTAAGGACGACTTACTATGCCGGATTTTTAAGATTTTCTAAATTCCAACGAATCTAAGCTATTGATCAAAAATGTCGACCATCATTAGTGCTGCGACAAGAATTTTGCAGTTATGTCGACTGTTAGAACATCACGTATTTGGCACTAGATTAAGACGTTTTTATGTTCGATTTTTAAAATTAGCTTCGATAACAAAAAGACTGTGTTACCAAATCTACTTTACCGTGATTTTCAAGTAATTTTTAAATAAGAACCGTGTTTTTGCTTCAGGTTGCGTTCCGTACTATACCATATTAAGTAAATTGTTCAAATAACAAAATTCTCTAAAAGAAGTATAAGAAGTGAAGATATCTATCTATTTAGAAAACCAGAACATTGTGTTTGCATAATTCGCATTTCTTAAAACGCATAGTTACTGTTTAACCGTGGTGGAAATGTATAAAATCTTCTCTTGGTATGTACCATACTGCATTATGGAGCATGACTGGTTAAATGCTATTGAATTGTTGCGTTCACACATACCATTAACATATTAGAATATTCATCATTTGTATGCTCCAAAGTTTTGCCTTATTTCAAATGACAAATCATTTCTAACCAAAAAATGCATTACACAGACGTCGCATCTTTTGCATTTTTCGATTTAGGAAAATATAGGTAGGTAATTTTAACGATTTCACTCAGTATAGGCATTTAATTTAAAAAATAATTCAATAAACAGAGTTCCGATACTTCTACAAAATTAATAACTTTCATATTTTCTTCTCACGGGTTATTTTAGATAAGACTTACCCTTAGTAAAAAAAGGAAAAAGTGAAAGCTTCAGTGTTACATTGTATGAACTTTGTCCTCGTGCAGTTAGTTTCTTGTAATAAATTGGTTGGCAGAAAATTTTTGATGGTGTGATACAAAATGCTTTTGTTTTTGGAAAACTAAGTAATTTTATTTCAATAATAGGCTATTATTTTAATTAGGCATCATTATAGTATAAAAATTTGGTTTCATTTCTGTGAAATATATTTAACAAGAAGGACGAGCAAATACAACTGACATAATATTATGTTTTATTACAGATCGTGCAAATTACATATAACTTTACATATTTATCTAGTGGTAGATAAATTTTATGTTTAGCTTCTGATAATAAATAATGATGACCATTAAAATTAAGTAACACTAGCCATAAAATATGTTAGAAATACACCTGTTCTGATAATTTGTTATGTGCAACAAATATTTAACATTTTCCAAACTGCTTGATATACAGGGTGTCCCAAAATTAGCCTGCCAAAAATTAAATCTGGATTCTACGATCAAAAATAAGAAACAAAAGTTATATAAACATAGGTCCGTAAACGCCCCCTAACGGAGCTATTGGGACCCCAAAATTTGATTTGTCAGTTTATTTGACACATGTTACATAAGGCTATAGATATGAAAATTTACAAATAATTACATTACTGATATGCATTTTAAAAGTATTTTAATATGTTAAAGCGCTTGAATAACACCTTTAATATGTGTTAAATAAGTCGACAGTATTTTCTCAGAGCCTACTAGGGATATTTTCCCTATTTATAGTATCCATCTTAAACTTTTATGATATGTCACAAAATTTTTAAATTAAGATTACTCGAAAACAGAGCAGTTTATCGGATTGAAGTAGCAGTACCTTTTTCATGCAAAATAAACCAAAATTTTTATTTTTTTGATCTGACGACAAAAATCTTGAGATACAAGAAAGTTAGAGCAATATTTACCCACTGACCCCCCCAGTTTGGCACGCCTATGACCAATTATAAGAAAGTATTTTCGGAACATTAGATTCGTAATCAAATTGTGATATTCAATTTCAAATTTGATTACTTTATCAGTTTTGAAAATGTTTGGTTAAAATCAAATTTTGGGGTCCCCATTTAAAGAGCAATAGCTCCGGTAGGGATAGTTTACGGACCTATAATTACCTATATAATTTTTTTTCTTATTTTTGATCGTAGAATCCACAGTTAATTTTTGGCGGGCTAATTTTGGGACACCCTTACCTATATGTTATCTACCTAATCTCAGAAAATTAAAAAAAAAAATTCTTCTAGATATATTTGTCTTAATTTATCTTAATGTCCTTTTTATGTTGGTAACGAAACATTTGCGTATTTATACTATTATACTGTTTATAGATATTTCTCATCAATAGAATGCCGTTTAATTTTGGAATACTCGGTGTAATTTTTACATAAGTAGGTATACGTAAATATATCTAATTCCATTGAAGTTTTACGGATAATTAATTAATTTATATATACCTATATAGGTAGGTAGGTCCTTCATTTCTATGGTAAAAATACATATAATTTTTACATAGTATGTATCTGTTTAATTACAATGAAATTTTACAAAACATTAGCGACTTTACAAATAAATCGTGCGTAAAATTACCATGCTAGTTGCGGGATTAGAAACCCAATGATAATCATGGTAAAATTACATACATTATTTTTGCAGTGTAGTATGAGCCAATGACAAGTAATAATTAATAATTGTCTTACGTTTCGTTTAAAGATATATTTCATAATAATCTTTTTCCAACAGATAGACTTTTCTATGATGACGACCAGAATTACTTATTTGTTAATAGTCGCCATTGAATACTCAAATATTTTATCCCGACGGAAGATTATGCTAAGAACCCATAAAAATAACAACAACGTTTTTTAAAATTCGATCAGTAAAATGAGAAAGTTTTCCGAAATGATACTAAGAATCATTTCATTCAACATGAAATTCATTAAAATAATTCTGTTGAATCACAGTTACTAATAATTCTCGACGCACCCACACCGTTATAGTTCTGTAATTTAAAATACAATTATTTTATTTTTAATGTTCCTACTGATTATTACTTCACTGGACAGTGTTGTAAATAGAAACAATTTTGTAGAACAAATCCTAAATGTTTATCTCAACGAATTATTCTATTCTATTACAATTAAAAAAAGTATTTGAAATAGCTAGCCCTAAACTCTTCATTAATGCATACTATTTCTGTACGTAAACGTGTTTTTAATTCGCTGAATAAAAACTTGTTAGATTTTACCACAATTTCTTTATAAACAATTTAATAACAATATGGAAAATTACAACATAATCAGTATAATTATATAGAAGTGCAATTCAAGTTTGAAGATCATAATATACTTAAGATTTGTATATTTATGCTAAATATAATCACCCATCAGGCAAGGCGGCCATTTTAAAAGATAATTTAATTACATTTTTGTGTGAGTTCACGGATGAAAGTGCTTTGCATTTCTTTCTTAACACTGTTTAATATAGTTATAAATACTTATTCTTGCAGGTAATCTTTAACTAGAAATTATTATAACATGACAAAAATCTCAATTTTACCATGTAGATGTGTGTGTGTGTGGGTCATTTTGACCAGTAAACAAAACTGTACCACAATGCAATAACGCCACACGTAGAAAACTACATACAGTGTCTTTGTTACATCAGGCCAATAGAAATATCTGATGAAGATGAGTAGATACTCTAAAGTTTTCTTTAGGGTGTAAAATTATATTTGTTTTTTTTTTAAATAACTCGCAAGTTCATTTTCGAAAATTTCCTAAAATCCAAAATTTATTTTCTATCCCAAGATCTATTTTGGAATATAAAACAACCATTATTTACAATTTCAGAAGACAGAAATATATATTAAGAATTTCTTCTTTTTCTATGTAGTACGTACCTATACCTATACCTACACAAACCCACACATAATTTTAAGATTTTTTTAAAGTCGTTCATTTCACTTTAAAAATCTAATCAATCAAATTCAGTCAGTTTTACTATAAATAGCATTTGATTTTTTAAATAATTCTTCTATATACCTTACACACTATCCGAAAAATGTTTGAAAATAAGAAAATGACTGCCTATACAAAACGTACAGGGTCTTAATTACTATTTCAAAATTCATTCATTTTCTAATGCGAATGAAATATATTTTTAGATGATGGATGAACAATACACTTTTAGAGCAAGGGATGGATAAGTAATTCACATTTAGAGAGCGAATGGGCAAATTCCACTAAAAAAAATTGCCTACATAGAAGTTATTTTTTGCTCACGACAAGGCCTTCTTAACTATTTAGAAATAAAAATGTATCTGGCATAGTGTGTTTTTATTGAATTCTAATCATAACATTTACGATAATTCTAATAATTTGTAAGAATGAGATATCCTGCATATCACATTGACTCGCTTAAACCTGTATATAGTGTTCTAGACTTTAACAATAAGCAGCATTTTTAAACCAAACAACTTTTTTCTTTAACATTAAAAATAAAAAGTTCTCCCTCTTTCCAACTTTATTTGTCGATACCTATAGGTACTCTTTATATGGCTATAGAAAAATAATAATACATTTTTAATTTGGGTTCTGTTACACTATTCAAGTTAAACAAAATGAGAATATTTCAACTGATTGATGCGCTCTTTGGGATATACCTACCTACATTTTTTGTAACATGCCATATTGTTCTCTATTAAAATTTTGTACACACTGATATTCAGCCGTATATAATATGTGAAACAATATTAGTTATTGAACAAATTTGTACCTATGCATATTTTTTAATTTTAGTTATAAAGGTAAGTACCTAGGTAGGTACAGTGGAAGTCAGCTTAAACTCACCCGTTACATGCTCCATTCTTTTCTAGCGCCATTTGTTATACACGATGCTAGAAAAGGACAAAATATGCTAGTGGTGACTTTAAGCTGACCACCATTGTACCTACTTATATAAAAACCTAAAAATTACAATGTACAAATCAACATAAATTATAGTGTCTGAAATTTACAATAAAATTTAGCATAATATCTGTAAATTCACCTAACACAATATAGAATTTTGTTCATGTTTATTTCTGTAATATTACAGTGTATACTTACTTATTTCATTTACATAATTATTATGTAATTTTAGATAACTTTACGCTGGTCACAAATTACCAACATAATTATGTGAAATTACAGACAAATTTTTATCAGTGTACCTATAGGCACATATTTTTTATTTACGTTTTGGTTCCATGTCTTAGTATAGGTATATGTAGGTATATAGGTTTCTGTTGGGTAGCATAGGCAGGTAGGTACTAATACTTTTAAAAGTTAAGAAAAACCTAGTTTGCTATTGCCATTTTATAAATCTAACTTCAATTAAACATAGTTTTTGATGCGATAGAATTTGACATCTAAGTAGGTACCTACCTACGTGTTTAAGTCAATTTTTGTGAACATTATTAGGGTTCCATTATTTTAGGAAACAAATTCCAGGATTTCAACTAAAACCAAATTACTAAATCGTATGAGTACAAAATTTATGTAAAGGTATCATCGAAGAATTAGCTGCAATGTGCCAGTTTATACCTTGCCGTCGCATTAAAGTCACCAGGATATCAATCCTGATATTACCACGGTACCCTAAGCATGACTTACTTTGACAAAGTTAAGAATAATACCTATATTTATGAATTTGTATCGTTTATACCCAAACATCGGATAATTACAAACAATTTGGGTATCTAATACAAAATCAAAATACGTTTACGTTAAGTATAAAAATGCCAGTAAAATATTTTAATAATGATAGGCACATAATATATCTATGAGCACAGCACGATTAAAATCGAAATAATATACATATTTTATCTAAAATAATGTATCTACTGTAACTTTGACAACTTTTTGGGCAAAAAAAATTGGCGCGTGTTTATAGTTTTATTCGTTTAAAATTATACCTAGGTGTTTCTATATTTAGGTACGTTATTGAATTATACAGTGATCATCATAAAAATATCCTATTTTGTGGGTACATCTGAGCGTAGTCAAATTGTAAATAAACACAGCCACCACCAATATATTTGCTAGTCTGAGATATCGTTTAACGGGTGAGTGTTAAGTGAGAAGTAAAAATATTCTTTCAAGTTACCGTGTAAACATTTTGTTAATTCAATTGTCACTGTAATATAAATAAGTCGCACTAGATATTACACACACATTATCGCAGAAGACGGCACGATATACGCTCAACACGTGAGTTGCCAAACCCAAGACGTGCCTTCGTAGCTGGAGTACCGAGACTTCGGAGGATACACGCCAACTAACGTTCCATAGCGCCCTTCCTCTTATTCCGAGTCAGACCCCTTCTATCTAGTGGATAGATATGATACACTATAGGTACTATGTTGCATTGTGTGCGATATTATAAATTAATAATAAAGATAGTTCAATTTTTAAATACCTACCTAGTCTTTGTCTTTAGGCGGATCGCGCTTAGTTCATACTCTGACGTTTCTGACATTTTTAACGCACTATACTAGGCTTAAACAAGCTTGGCTAGCGCAAACACTGCATTTGATAAACATTTAAATATTTGCTCGACTATTTTTGTTTGCAAGCTTTTATTGATACAGGTACCTACCTAACAGTGTAGGTATCCCAGAATGATAAAACAAAATTCATAATTTTAGTTGAGATTAAAACCAATCGTTGAAACTGGTCACTTTTCTGTAATATTTTTTTATCCCTGTTTGCCAGAACTATGCTTACCCAACATAGCTGTCAATTTTTTTAATAAGACGCTTGAGTATGTTTGTTTTAACAAAACAACCTAAGTACCTGTACCTATATAGGTATTGATTCTGAGTGAAAATTTAATAAAATAGAAATTCGAATTTGGTCTTGGATTGCCTCTATAGAACAAACAGTTTTTGCGCGGGAAAAATTTGAAAGTAGCACACATTAGCTAAAAAATGGTTTTAGAAATGAATTTAGGAGAGTATACACTATTTTCAGATTTATTTTAAACAAAATAGCTAAAACTTCTAAATGGATCTAAATACATGATTCTTTAAAGTTAGAATAACGTGAAACTTGTATAAGTACCTAATATTACTACAGAAAAAATAACAATATTCTCGGAAACAGTGTAAAATATATTAAGTAAAAGCCAGTGTATCTAAGTAAAAGAAAGTTTCATTTTTAATTCGATTATAAAGTGCTGTTAACTTATTCAATCCGAGCAGTAAAAACGTTAATGCAGACAGCGGTTTAATAGATTTTGTAAAAAATAAATTTTTCCGTCATAATTGTGTATATCATACAGATTAAGCTCCAAATATTTACTGGGTGAACAGGTACCCAATCTATACATTTCCAAAAACATTAAATTTCTTTTCAATCCACTATAAACATGCATCATTAATTTATACCTAACTAGTAGTAGTCATTTTATATTCAGAGTACTTGGTATATTTTTTTGGCGAGTCTACAACTGATTCCTCAGTGGTCTTAAATCTAGGTCTCTTCCCTCCAAAAAAGCATGCAATTTGGGTTTTATCACTCGAATAATACACCGATAGCGTGAATTACGTCGTCACATTCGACTGCACCAAAATTTTTTAGTATGTTGGTAGGTATAAAATACAAAAATTGCCACATAACGTAAAGTAAATATAACTGTTGCATTCACCATTTTATGAAAAACGTATGAAACCAAGTTTGAAACAAAATAATAACATACTTAATAATAATAATAATAATAATATCTCTACCCCTATTTAAGTACCTATATTTATATAGGTATACCTACTTATATTTACGTAGGACCTATATTATCTGTAATGAAGTTCTATACTATTGTGTCAAACAGCAAATCCGTCAAGAACGGCTTTATAAAATGAAGCATTTGACAATAAGTATTTGAGAATAAAACTTTCATACTTTTAATTATACTTTAATTAGTTATGAATTAATTTTGTAGGTAGAAGGGCAAATATAATTTATATTTATTACTATATTTTTAAGTAGGGGTTTTTCTCTTCTAAGCCTTGTTATGTTATGTAAGATTTTATTTTACCCAAAAATGGTGCTCTTAGTAAATTTGTTAATAATGTTTTCGAGAAAAATGCAAAACACTGAGGGAAAATCAACGAGATCTCTGTCTCTATAATAGTACATACTTAGGTATTTATCAATCCCGGACTATTCCACTGATATGTCATATTTGTATAAGAGAAACTCCAGTATGTTATGTTTATTCTCTAGTTTGAATAGTAATTTGTTATTTTAGAGAATATTGTAAACTTCAGATTTTATTCTGCTCTGTATTTGTAACTTGCTGCTATATAATAATTATGGAAACTTATACCAGCAGTACAGAACACCCTACATATACAACAAAATTTTTACTATTTTATAAATATGTAGAAAGTATAGACGTACCTACAGACGGAATATAATTTTTTGTATATTCCCCTGCAAGTAGGGTTGACAACTGTTTTGGATTTTCCAGAACGTCCCGGATTTAAGGGCATTCAGAACCCGTCCCGCAAGAACCCTTTGCAGGACGATACTTGTCTCAGAAAAACATTGAAGAACAGAAATATGCCAAAATGAAATAATATTAGAGAACATTTTTATTCTTTGTGTAGTTTTAGTGTAGCTAAGTGTAAAATTAAAAAATATTTTTATTTTAGTGCCAGAAGACATTTTTTTGCGATTAATTTTTCAAAATGTTAGCTTGTCCAAGTAAGTAAACGCCTTCCTGTACATTCAGTTTTATGTACAAAATATATTTTTAAAGTATTTCACACCATTATAAATTTTCATTCGTGGAAATCTCGGTGGGAATATTTCCAATAAAATTTCTGATTTGGGAAAAATATCATAAAACAAAATGTGATGTGAGACTGTGATATTTCACTGAATGGGACACAAAATTACTGCAGAAAATTTGAAAACATTGGAAATATGCAAACCCAGGTGTCTGTAGGAAAACATTTGGATAATACCTAATTTATTTATTTCGAATACTTATACCTAATTATTTAAAAATAAAACTGTCTATTAATATGAAAGTCGAACGTATTTTTAACTACAAACTTCTTTTTAAAACCTTGTATATAGAAGAAATGAACAAATCTGTCTGGTAACTTAAAATTAGATAGGCAAGATGCGAGTCTAGGTAATAGCAAAGTTTACAGAATAAATTATTCTGTAAACTTTGGTAATAGCACCCTTTTTTTATTGGATACGATAAAATATTATTAAGAACAGCTTCTCGAAATGAAGAATTGAGTATACATAAATGCAACATTGTCAGCCTTCTCTAAATATCTAAAATCAAGCAAAAATCAAAGTAGGCTTAGAAGATTTAAACTTTGAGTGCTTACACAATTTTTCATCTATTTTTTGTGTATAAATTTTGCAGCTACTAAACTTTCAGACAAGTTTTTCGGGTGATTAACTGTCTGTTGAATTGATTTAGACAAAAGTAAATAAAAACATACCTAAAAACCCTTTCTACCTTTTTTTAAAATTTTGCATAGAATGATTATTGGCACGGAAATAGTGATCTTATGTACTATTATTTATTACCTATGTAAATAAAACTTAGAAACACTAACCTTTTTTCTATGTTGCTGAAGAGAAGCCTCTGCTTTTCACTTTTTTATGTCATAAAAACACTTTAAAGTATTATTTGAAAACACCAAACGCACTTCAATTCAACAATTATCACAAATGCATTAACTTTTACACAGACTGCACCGAAAATCATGAAATATAATGATATAAATATTAAAAACTCGCGTCGGCTTTTACGCACCATGCTTGTGGACAAAATCTAGCACTACAATAGATCGTGGAAGCGTCCCTCGTTAAAAACAGGTTGTAGCAAAATATTTTTTTCTTGGAACTCTGCACGTTGACTGACAATAAATTAGAGATGGGTGCATTTTAGCGCAATAATAATTATATTTAAATAAGATATGTCTAAAAATTAAAATAAATCGATAATAGTAATAGGTATCCAGTACAAAAATGGATAACAGAGTAATAAGAATACCTATATACAGTGTGAGTCACCGAAAATTTGCCACCCAAATTTTCTTAATTTTGATGCAAAAACTAAAAAAAACACTTGGACTGTTGAACTTTTGTTTTGAGGAAGACATAGAGGTAGAGGTATTTTATAAATAAACTCAAAGTTCTACCCCTAATCGAGGGTGACTTGTACCCTTAAAATCTTATTTAAAAGTTTCTTTATAGGCTAACTCTCTGTGAAAGATATAAAATCAAGCAAAATATCAAAGTAGGCTTCAGACAAAGTTTTCGGGTGTTTAACTCTCTAAAAACCTATTGAATGCCGCTAATCATTATTGAAACCATAAAATTTGAACAAAAAAACCACACTTCACTTCAATAATTAACCGAATTACTCTATGTTTTACACAAAATATACCGAAAAACATTAAATTTAATGACAATGATATAAACATTTCAAAATTATGCCGGCTTGGGATGATATACTGTATGTTGTCTTTAACACTAGGTATATAAAAAAAACCGGACATGCTCAACAAAGCTTGTTTTTCTTGAAATTCCCCACTTGATTTAGACAAAAATAAATTAAAAACTATATAATTTTAACACAATGCATAAATAATAACAGAATAATACTTTCTACCTTTTTTAACTGTTTCTATACAACAAAATGATTATTGGCACCGGAACACTGTTTTAACTATTATTTACCTATTATTTGCGTAATAAAATTAGAAAAACTAACCTTTTTTCCACGTTGCTGCAAACGAAGCCCCTGCTTTTCGCTTTTTTAATCACTGAAAGACTTGATGCATGTAGCTCCCACTTCTGAAGTCATTAAAACACTTCACTTCACAACAATTATAACAAATACATTAAATTTTACAAAAATTGTAAGGAAAATTAAATAATATAACGGTATAAATATTAAAAATGCACGCCTACTTTTACGCACCACGTCTATTGTTGATAAAATCAAGTAGGCACTATTAAATCTCGCGCATGCGCATAGCCACCTCTTTCAAAAATTGGTAGTGGAGAAATAGTTTTTCTTGGAACCCCGCACATAGACTGAAAATAAATTAGAGATGGGTGCACTTTAATGCAATAATAATTATATTTAAAAATTATGATAACAATATATTTAAAAAATAAAATAGATTAATAATAGAGTAATGTTTAACCAATACAAACATGTATAAAGTATAATAAGGATACCTATATACAGTGTGGTACTCCGAAAACGACAAAGGTTTTCTTCGTTTTAATGTTAAAAAAAACCCTCGAAGCCTTCAATTTTTCTTTTGAAGAGGTCATGTTTTATGGAAAAACTCATTTCACAAATATCTACCCCTAAGGGGGGGGGTGACCTCACCCTTAAAATCTTAAATGGAAACTGTTGTTGTGATGATATAGGTACACCATTTTAAAGGTACCTAATTCAACTGTCTTTTCAACGCCATATAGTTTTTTTAATTCTGAATCATCAGTTTCTGAGAAATTAACGGAAAAAGAGTTAACATAATAAAATTCATTTACCACTAATTATACTTTATTAGATGTTGAAACACCAAGACCAATACATACAAATATATTTAATAGATATCTAAACGGTTCGCATACGCAGGTCCATGACAAATGTAGCAATTTCTATCATAATGTAAACGTACCTACCTTTATTCTACTACCGCATAAAGGTTTCTTGTATTCGTTTTCAACATCTAATAAAGTAAACTTAATGGTAATATGTCCCCCTCAAAACAAAAGTTGAAAGGTCCGAGGGTTTTTTTTTAGTTTCTGCATTAGAACGAAGAAAATCTGTATATAGATATTCTTAATACTCTGTTATAAATTTTTATATTGGTTAAATATTACATTAATTTATTTATTTTTTTAAATATATTATCATTTTAAATTTTTAAGAGCACCCATCTCTAATTTATTTTCAGACAACATGCAGAATTCCAAGAAAAAATATTTCTCTACTACCCATTTTAAAAAAGTGGTGCATGCGCATGCGCGATGATCTAATGCTAGGTCAGGATTAATCTACCGTTGAGCACAAGCGCAGTTGCCGCAGTTTGAGTTTGATCGCCGGAAATATAACTGCGCTTGCGTTCATCCGTTCCGTAAATTAATCCGCTACTAGTTCGGAATTGCTACCGCGAGCAAGATTATATAGTGTTAGATTTTGTCAACAAGCATGGTGCGTAGAAACCGACGCGTTTTCTAATATTTATATCGTTTTATTTCATGATTTTCGGTGCATTATGTGTAAAAGAGAATGCATTTGTGATAATTGTTGAGGTGAAGTGTGTTTGGTGTTTTAAAATAATAGTTTGAAGTGCTTCAATGACTTCAAAAGTGGCAGTTACATTCAACAAGTAAGTTCCAACAGTTACATAAGCGAAAAGCAGAAGCTTCTTTGCAGCAACGTAGAAAAAAGGTTAGTGCTTCTAATTTGTATTTACATTTATTTTTGCTTAAATCAATTCAACACGTGTCTTCAAAAGACAGTTAAACACTCGAAAAACTGTGTCTGAAAAGTTAGTTGCTACAAAATTTATACCTACATAAAAAAAATAAATGAAAAATTATTAAGCACTCAAAATTTTAATTTTCTAAGCCTACTTTGATATTTGCTTGATTTTAGATATTTCTTAGAGAAGGCTAAATACATTAAAATGTTGCATACATACTCAATTCTTCAGTTCAAGAAGCTTTTCTTAATAATATTTTGTAGTACCTATCTAATAAAAAAGGGTGCCACACTACCTAAACTCGCACCCTGTCTATATCTAATTTTAAGTTGTCAAGACAGTTTTGTTCTCTACATACAATGTTCAAAAATGTTTGTAGTAAAAAAACGCGTTTGACGTTCATATTAATAAACAGTTTTATTTTTAAATAATTAGGTACAAGTATTGTAGTGTAAGTAAATTACCTAGCTATTATCCAAACGCAAACTCACCGACATCTGATTGGAATAAATATTTCCAATGTGTTTTCAAATTTTCTGCAGTGATTTTGTGTCTCATTCAGTGAAATATCAGCAACTTCTGTAATATTTCCACCGAGATTCCCACGAATGAAAATTTATAATGGTGAAAAAGTGAAAAACTTATACACACATAAAATCATTTACGGCCAATTTAAAAAATATATTTTGTACACAAAAGTCTGAATGTACGTCAGTCAAAGATGAATTCGTAAAAACAAATCACTTCTAGCAGTAAAATAAAAATGTTTTTTAATTTTACACTTACCTACACTAAAACTACTCAAAAAAATCAAATTTGTCTCTAATATTATTTTATTTTAATATATTTGCTCTTCAACAATTTTCCGGGACAAGTATCGGGTTCAGAATACCCTTCAATCATCAGGGACGTTCCTGAAAATCCAAGACAGTTGGCAACGTTACTTGCAAGAAAATATATAATAAATTATATTCTGTCTTACTATATTTTTTTGTACCTATATATATAATATGGTAGTAGTAAGTGCGGGCGGCCTTAGCCTGGCAATATAATATATATATACATATAATTCGGAATACAACTGATTTTTATGTTGTCAACATAATGTAAACATTATAAATTATATTTGCTCTTCTACCTACGAAATTAATTCATAACTAATTAAAAGTATTAAAGTTCTATTCTCATCTCATTGTGTCGTCGATACTTATTTTGATTATTTTAATCTGATAATTCTTTGAATAGCTCCAAGATGCGATTTTTTACAGAACCGTTCAAAGTTACAGTTCAAAAGTTCAGTGCCATTTTACCTATGTATTTTTAAAATATACATACTTAGATATTTTTCTAAGTTGTAAATTGTTGCAGAACGGTTTTATTCAACACAGTGAATGGCAAACATATCCAAAAGATACTAAATTGTCTAAAATCCCAGCGTGTCGTTCATTACTGAATTTCTATTATTTTGTGTAATTAGCAAACCCTTGGCCTATTTGCAGTTGCATGAGGTCGACTTCAATTTAATTTTTTTACTTCAAGTGTTTTCCCAAATTTTTTTTCATATCTGATACTTTTTAGACTAAGAAAAATGCGATTGGCTTTAGCATTAATCGCATTAGTTTCGAAAAAAGATTAGTCGGAAAGAGAACAGTTTCAATATTTTTGGGATAAAACAAATAACCTTAATATGGAGCCTTAAAACATATATTACTAACCGTGAAATATATTATCGCCTTTTTTTTGAGAGATTACAAGCATACCAAAATAGTTTATGTAACGCTCTCTATGCGATACATAAAAAATTATAGGTATTTGGATTTTCTCTCGTCAAAATACCTAATTGTATCTACTTTTGTGTTTGTGTGAAAAAATATCTGGAATATAATAACTACTGAATTATTTTTATAACTACCCCGTACCTCAATAAGTAATAATATTTGCCAACTAGTTATTAAGCATATTGCAATAGAATCTACAGGTAAAATATTACCCATTCCTTATTTTAGATGTACCACCATATATACAAGGTGTTCCGCATAAGAACTGACACAGAGCAAACCTAATCATGTACCAAATTGCACCTGCACCTGCTTTATATGTCAGTTGTTATGCGGAACACCCTGTGTTATTGCATTTTTGGAAACTTACAGCATACCCTATATCTAAACTCATATAATATTTTGAAATTATGTGATACTGAGAATGACAATTAACGAAGTTAGTTATTTCCTCCTCAATAGTTGTCTGTACAGACAATTTTAAAGAACGTACATTGATAACTGGAAAAACCAAATGGACCTACTTTTTTACATTTTCACTTATTTCCTTCACGGTGTATACCTGAGCATTTTAACACGATCCGTCTAACGAGAACTCAAAATTAAAAAAGTATCTCATGTAATTAACTTCAAGAATAATTATTTTTACATTTCATGGATGAGTGCTCGTTTTACTGGTGATGAATGTACTTCATTGGAACACACTTATAGTATTTAATATGATTGATGCTGAGAATATATTAAAATCTCAGGCATAGTAAAAAAACCATTCGTTGTCATCTGTCTTAAAATATGAAATGTAGTTGTCACATTTTTAAACTAAACTTTATAAAATCACATAAAGTACATCTGCATGTCATTTAAATACTACATACCTAGTATTAAAATGAAGGAGGAAATACATAACTAATTTAAAAACCAGCATACATACATAATCAGTTACGTCTCACAAAGTATAGTATACAGACAGTTTCTGACACATTCGAAAAGCATGATTTGGTAAAGAGTTTACATATACCTAAATCTTCCAATGTCCCTCTAAGTAGAGGGTAAACCCCAATTATAAAAGTTTTAAGTCACTTGAAAATATAAGATAGGTGAATTTTAACAATTGATTTGTTTCATTTATTTTCATGAAGTATTTGCAGACATGATATGAATACTTTTAAATAGAACTTGTAGTCTGTTGTTGGTTAAACACGGTTATAACTATATCTTGCATATTGTAGCTCCCATACATAATATAGCCATTAAACAAAGCTATAAATTTCGATGCTTAATAGAGTTCGAAGAGGAAAATTTATGTTGCTAAAGCTGCGCTAGGTATTTTTAATTGAAAATCATAATGATTCAATTGATTAATATTTTTATTGGTTAAAACATTGTTAATTAAATAGTATTTTGTTGTAAATTACCTGTTAATCGTCACTGAGGTGTTAAATTTATAGCTACTATAAAAACTGTAAACGAACAAACTGTGCCTAAGATAAAGATAGCTAAATAGTTGAGTGGGTTTTTAAGGCCATACGCATCTCATTAAAGCGACATAAAAGCAGCTTTTATGACTGCCCCTTTGCCACATATTCCTTCTCTTGTCGCAGATTTCCGACAAAATTTAGTCTTCCTACCTCCATTGCAGATTTCTATAAAAAGAATATATTTTTTATATAAAATGTGACTGCCCTCGGTTAATTTACTTTTTAAAATGAGTTTTTACTTAATTTGCTGTACCTACAAGGTGTTCCAGGAGTATCTCCAATTTATTTTACCAGTAAAATTAGGTTTTTACGACGAACATTCTGACAATATACTGAGTATTGTGTATGAGATTAAAAGGAAATGGTGCCCGATCGAAAAAATAAATTGGAGATGGGTTGGAACAGAAACGTAGAGCAGTGTTAAAAGTGAAAAGGCAAAGTCTTTGTGATCTGTAGTTTGGGTGTGCTCCATTTAGGTCATACAGAGCAAGTAAAGTCCGCGGACAATGACCAAGCGCTGTAATAACAGGTTTGTTCTAGTGCGGGTGGATGCTGGCTATGGACCACGTTGAAATGCGGTTACACCGTCCAAGATATTACGATCGACTCATCCACTTCTCTTTCTCTTCGCTTTGGCTTCACGTGCGGCCTTAGAGGACTTTCTTACTTTCCACCAAAACTGGATCAACTATGTGATTGAATCTTCATGTCCTTACCTTTGACTCCTCTAATTTATAAAGTTAATGCACGTGTTTTGAATAATAACGCGGTTAATACAGAAATAGATCATATTTCTGCTTTTGCTATTGTCGATTGTATTTTCCCATGCTCATGGGTCGCATGTGAAGGTAGAAAGTACTGAACAATTTATTTTTTTATCAGAGCAATTTATTACAATCTATTCAAATTAATAACGTACTGAAAGAACATGAAAAATATTAAGTTTTAAACATAAAATATGTTACCATTTCCATTTTTTTAACACATTACTGCAGCGGTGTAGGTGAAGAACAGATAATTCTATACATACCTATAATAAACAACCGATTACACGGTACAATTTTATCCTACACCTATATAATTATAGTAATACAGAGGAAATTTTATTGCAATAGATTAAAATTTACAATTGCATACCTACATTGTTTAGTTAGTTAAAAAACGGCATTGTTTTGGTTTTTGTCTGATAAATTACAATTTAATGTATGTAGTAAAGATATTATCTTTGTTAATATTAAATGTGTAAGCGATTAGTAAATGTCCAACGTAGGTACAACCTATGTAAGGTATTTTGTAAGCAATATCTTATTGTTATTATAATATATTTTTGCAAAACAATCGAGTCTATAATAGAAGTAGCAAAATTATTTAATTCGTAAAAACAACAAATACCTATTAAAACATAAATTTAGAAATAACCGTATTTAAAGATCTTATATTTTTTCTATTGATTATTTTATCTGCATAATACTGCCGAATAGTAAACATAGATAGTACCTACAATGTACAATAATAAGTATTATTATTATTAGTACGTACCTTGAAAATGAGGTTACTCAAATATTTTCAGAAAATCGTTTGATATGCTACAACCGTTGTTGCACATTCGTTAAATGGTGGTTGTCTAACGCTGGAGCTTATTTAAGATGCAAACCAAACTTGCAGATTTCATAATTTGTCAAAATAAAACAGGAATACGGAATACAGGAATAATAGGAGGTAGTTGCAAGTCAACATGGAGCTTGAAGTTACAAGAATATAATAATAAATTTTAAATAAGTCTCTGTTAAACATGAAATGTTTGTTTAATTCTTTTTATTGTAACTGTAATCTCTCATAATATAAAATGTCTTCCAAAAGGTGAGTGAAAATACATGATATTTAATTTTGTTGTAAATAATATTCTTGTCTATCAGTTTTAACCAGGAAGATAACCTATTTTTATTCTTTTTAGTATTATTATTTTCGGTGCTTGTACTCTAATAATTATAATATAATTAACGTGAATGTAGGCAATCTATTTCTAGACATGTAAATATTTATGTTCTTAAAACCAAAATGAAGACATGTTAATCAAAATAGTGAAGTCAAATAATTGATATTTTTTAAAGGACTGCCGCATTTCTTATTGTTTGTTGTTGTTGACCAAATGTAAAATATTTTCAATTTTTTTATTAGTATTACTATCCTGTTAAACATTTTGGTATGAATTATTGTTTAATATCTTAGGAAATTAATAATATCAGAAGTATTTTGTCTTCAATAAATTTTAGTGAGTTAAAAAAGTTGTCTGAAGAAAGCTTGACACGACAACCAGAAGAAGTTTTTGATATAATATGCAAACTTGGCGAAGGATCATATGGAAGTGTATATAAAGCACTCCACAAAGAATCTGGTCAAGTGCTAGCAATAAAACAAGTACCTGTAGATACAGATCTTCAAGAAATAATTAAAGAAATCTCTATAATGCAACAATGTGACAGCCCGTATGTTGTGAAATATTATGGCAGTTACTTCAAAAACACAGATCTTTGGATTGTTATGGAATATTGTGGTGCCGGATCTGTATCAGATATTATGAGATTACGTAAAAAGACTTTAACTGAAGAAGAAATTGCCACAATTTTGTCTGATACTTTAAAAGGTTTAGAATATTTGCATTTACGAAGGAAAATCCATAGGGACATTAAAGCCGGAAACATTTTACTAAATTCGGAAGGACATGCCAAATTAGCCGACTTCGGTGTAGCAGGTCAACTGACAGACACCATGGCCAAACGAAATACTGTGATCGGTACGTTTAAAATATAACCACATAACAGGAAAGAAGTATTATATTTATTCATAATAAATCAAAAATATTAATATGTTTACTCTAATGCAGATCAATATTTTTATTTTATTGCCACTAAAAAACAATTTTATTTTCAACTTGTGTTTATTGAAATAATATTTTGTGGAAGTTTTTATAATTGACATCAAATCTGATTGAAGGGACTCCGTTTTGGATGGCTCCAGAAGTGATACAGGAAATTGGTTATGACTGCGTAGCTGATATATGGAGTCTGGGAATAACTGCCTTAGAAATGGCGGAAGGAAAGCCACCATATGGTGACATCCATCCTATGAGAGCCATTTTTATGATACCAACTAAACCTCCACCTTCCTTTAGGGAACCAGATAAGTGGAGTGCGGAATTTATAGACTTTGTTAGTGTCTGCCTTGTGAAAAATCCAGAGGAACGGGCTACAGCGACTGATCTTTTGAACCACGTATTTATAGGTAAAATATCTGTATTAAAAAAAATATATATAATATTTTCAAATATACTTTTTTATCAGGAAATGCCAAAGCTCCTAATATTTTGAACAGTATGATCCAAGATGCTCACGAAATTAGAGAAAATCAGAGTTATAGAAATATTAACTCTACTGCCAATGTACCAGGGTTGAAGCAAAATATTACAGAAGAATCGGTAAGTTTAATGAAGAAAACTATAAAACAAATATGTATAAATTATTTTTAGGATGAAGAAGTAGCAGTAGGAAACCAAACAATGGTCCAATGTACAGATGAAGGCACCTTAGTACCTAGTAAGGATGGTACTTTGGTACCCATGTCCCCTAGTGGTACATTAATTGAACTAGATTCGGAATTAGGCACCATGGTTATAAATAATGACGTGGACGAACAAACAATGAAAAGTAAGATATTTCTATAATAAAAAGAAAAATAAATTATAACTCGTATTGCATAAATATACTTCCAGGACATGATACAGGCTCAGCACAAGGGGGTAAAAAATATAGGCCGATGTTTTTAGAACATTTTGATAAAAAAGAAGCGGAGACTAAGGTGAGTTTTATATTAATGAGTTTTTTGTACGTAAATATGTGAATATTTTTCTGGTAGCAAGGAAATGGGGTTACAAGTCCGACTACGTTAGATGGAACTGAAATGACAGTTGAAGAACAGCGTTATCAAAGCCGCTGTCAGCTACAAATTAATCAGGCACAATCTCCGCAACAAGCTCAACCTCAAGAACAAAAGCCTCAGTTCCATAGGCCATTTTCAGACGGGGATTTTGAATTTGTGAGTACAAGTGAATAAAAATTCTCCCTGCTACTATGACATTTTTTTCCCTTTTAGTTGAAATGTTTGAGTTATGAAGAATTGCAGCAACGGATGAATACTCTAGATTCAGATATGGAGAGAGAGATAGACGAACTTAGAAGGAGATATCAAATAAAGAGACAACCCATTTTAGACGCGATGGATACAAAGCGTAAAAGGTCACAGAACTTCTAAGTTATTGGAAGTTGCAATTTTATGGTGCTCAAAAAGTTTCCATATTATTTAAACTTGCCATTTTAATGATTTTATGTGCAGTGTGTTTCAGCAAAATATGACAAACGTGGTAGGAAAAACAAAGTATATTTTAAGATTCTTCTATCGACAGTAAAGATATTCAATTGTTCTAGTCACTTTCGAGCTGATCAATCAAAATGAAAAAGTCTAAACACAAGTATACACGAAATATACTATTTTAGTGACTTTTAATCGTGTTAAGATATTATTTTCTAAATAGAAGCTGCATGTTTGAATTTCTCGAATATTGAAGTACTTTGTTGTAATTTCCTGAAGTACTCTGTATAATACTTTTTGGGCAAACTGGAAGATGTATCGTAAAGTGTTCCTAATCTTTTCGTACTTAAATGGGTTGATAATTTTTCATTTCTTTCTAAGTATTCTAATTTCATTCATACAAAAAATCATGTCTCTAACACTTTAGAGATTATATTGTATTGTAAAGTGATAATCTTTTTTAATAATTACATAGTTTAAATATTGAAATTTATGTTTCCTTTGATTTTAATATGAGCTTTTACCCATGTTATTTTGTACAGTCATTTCACTATAACTTCTAGATTTAACCTCTGTACGTTGAGTACGCTTGCTGTGCCTTTAGTAGACTAAGTAGTTCTAGAATTAAGTAGGAGTGTAATCAATATTTTTTGATGATCCCAAATAAAATTCTCAATTAACCGTATTTTTTACACATTTTTTTCCCAGCCCAATCAACAGTTCAAAATAGATAAGTTTTAAAACATAAAAATTCAACATGCAGAGAGACTTCTTTGCCAATAAACCCAAAAATGAAAAAGAATACAGATTTTTTAATAATGTATATTTACAATTCAGTTAATCTAATACAAGTCACAATAAAACAAAATACAATACCAATCTCATTGTGTTTATTGGAAAAACATACAAAATTATTATGGTTACAAAAAGGTATTACAATTAATATACAGTTTTGAGAGTTAGGTAGTAAACTGAACAGAATATTTACATAGACGCATTATAATTATATCAAAAATGGGATAAAATGTATTCATAAAATAACGCTTATATCTGCAAGTGCTTTCTAAAATACACAATTAAGAAATCTGTCTTTGAACGAATATATTTCCTCAGCAACCTTTACAAACATATATAAAAATAATGTATGCCAAATATTTTAAGTATCTAAGCTTAATGATTTTAAATTGCCACTATTTCAGAAATGTCTGGTCGTATAATATATATATATAAAGGAAAATGGAGATCTGTCACTATCAAAATGTGCCAAATTAGTTAAAAATTAACCATTAACTGTTTTATGTTCCTTCTTTATAATTCAAAATTAACAACTTGAATCTTTGATTTACCCATTTCTTGCATGGACTTCCCTCCTCAAATAAAAATATAAAAAACGAGAAAACTATAGTCTTTTTGAACATAATTATGGTACATTTTGCCAGCAAAATACCCATGATACGTCTACTTAAGTAATAACTGTATCTAAGCATCTACAGGGATATAAATTTAACGTTTTTAACACAGTTACGTCATCGAAAGGCACTGTAATATATGTTAGTGTATATTAAAGATTATATATAATTAAACTTACATTACAAAACGATTGTCGATTATATGTACATATATTAATTAAAGGCACCAAAATGGATGGATTTGTTATAGTTATGAGCATCGTGTTTTCGTGATAACTCCGTTATCAGAAACAGTAACCAAAAAAATTTGCACGCACCACTGTTCACTTTATGAACAGGTAGTGCAAAACTTACAAAATACTATTAAATATTAAACCGGTACACGGTAGAAGTATACCCTTACTACAATATAAAACTTAATAATTGTGATTGTAAAAGATACAATATGAAAATCGTTCTTTATAAATCTAGATCATTGTGGGCTTGTTATAAAATTTAACATAAAATATTTATAAAATTAGATGTCAACTTAATAGTACATACTAGAACACAACATTTAATAAATATTTAGTAAAGTGTATTTTTAGTTAGGTTTAACTATTCAAATGATTTGATTGAGCTCTCTAATGAAATCATCAAATAGTACAATTAATAGAAAAAATTTAATACCTCGTCAATTCAATGTAAATAGAATAAAATTTGATACGAATATAATAAAGTAACAACTAACTTAATGTATATTAAAAACTATATAATAATATGTATGAAAACATACCCAACAGTAAAAACGTTCCCATAAATTGTGACATTACAAATGCTAAAGTTTATGCATAACAATTTATTTCTTAAAAAATAGATTTTATTGCCATTTAAAGCGTATGCATGTGGTATATTGCAAACAAGGAGCAGCTTATTAAAAAAAAACTCAATAAATAATTTACCTATACGAATTAAGGTCAAATTACAATAAACTGCCTCAATTTTCGAAAGACGTGAGCAGATTTTATTTTAGGCACTTAAATTACAACCAGATGAGTACATTGTCAGGCTTTGTAGTGGGAGGGTTTATTAATGATTGTACATCATCCAGTATAGGAAATTCTTCTCCCAGTTGTAAAGTTGGCACTAAGTCATCCGTAGAATCGATATTATCACTTAACGTTGAAATATCGGGTGTGTCCATCGTATGACTTTCACTACCAACATCCATGTTATCGTCCATATTTGCTAAAAAATCTTCAGGAGTGTGTGGCATCGAGTATGTAGTTCCCATACCTAAAAATTAACCCAATTTAACCAGAACCCGTAACAAGCCTGCGGAAATATTTTCTTTACTTGAATTTCAATAGTCTTCTAACAATTTCACCTCCGTCGATAAAAAATATTTACCGTCCAGTTTCCAAATTCAAATATTACCTTAAATTTATAAAATACGTTTCGTAAAAACATGAATTTAATTCTACGACACCAAGATGAACTTGTTTTCCACTTTACGCAAGTAATGCTATTACTAAAATACTGAAATTCTAAAGATATTGTAAATAAACATACAAATAAATCTTACCAAGCCCACTATCCCCGGATTCTTGACGAGAATGGTCAGTCAAACTAGATAAGAATGGATCCATAACAGGTAAATCACTTGTACTTCTCATCATTACATCTCGCATAATTTCTTGCTGCCTCTGTTTAAGTCTTTCACGTTCCATCCGTAACTGCTGTAGCCTGATCTGTTGCGCTTTTGAAGGTGAAGATGATAGAGTCTGCGAATGCCATGTCGACCCAACCAAACTCGCTCCCGATGGCCTTTGTTGCAAGTGTGTAGCTGAAAAAAATAAAAATAAAAGATTATATTAATCGTATATGTAGTCATGCGCTCTTTCTCTGTGCATATCCAGTCATGAACTTGCATAAAAGGGATAAATTTGAATGTTAATGTGGCTTAACTTACGAATTCGAGGGTCAAACCACGAAGTTGTACGAGTTTGATGATTAATGAAATAAATTTCCCCCTCAGGAGTCTGTGCCTGTTCCCATCCTTCAGGTAAAGGCCCTAAATCTACATCTGAATTTACTTTGGCAGCTGTAGAAAAGAAAAATCAATTAGAGCAAATTTTTCCTATGAGTATTTATCATTGAAGGATAGGGATAGATACTTAATACAGAAAAAAACTAACTGATTCTTCACTCAATAGCAACCATTAAAATAATTTCAAAAAATTGTATGACTCCTTCCGTACATCGTGTAAAAAAAAATCAGTTAGTTTAATGATATGACTTTTTAGGGTTTAGAATATTAATTTCATTAATGCAAGGTTTGACAGAATGAATAGTTACTTACTATTAGGGTTTGGTGATTGGGGATGTGATATTTGGTGTGCGGTTAGTAGTTGTTCAGCGCTTTGGTGCTGTTGGGCAGCCGCTTGGGCAGCTAATGATTTTCGAGGATCTTCCCACGTCGTAGTGCGAGTTGTATGACTGAAAAAGAAGATTAATATTAAGTTTCCATATTGAAATAGCCTTTTATAATTTTCAGAAAAAAAAATCTAACAATATTTTCTAATACACATGCACTTATTTATGTTGCATATCAATGCATGCATTCACTCAATGATGCGAGCTCAAATTTTAAAAATATCTGGATGTACCTATGTTTCTTATTCGTAAACAAATATAAAGTGCATTAGATTTAAGACTCTCTAGTTATTCATAAACAGTAAACAGCCTTCCTCTTCAAAGCTAAGTGCTGTTCATAAGAACATTATATGTGGGTAAGTTAGTCACACTTTGCAGTTCATAAATTTTATTACATATTACAGAATTGAATCTTGCATTTTATAAAGAGTAAAAGATGAAGTAATGACTGAACACTAATAACAATTTCTAATTTTTGCCTCAGTTATCTCTAGCAACAGCTATCATTAAGGCATTTTCAAAATATTATTCCCAATTTAGATCGCTATTTTTTATGAGAATAAATATTTTCTTTGGTTGAATTTTTATAACATGCAAATCTATCCAAATATCAAAAACATATTTGCATATAATTAACCTTCTTTTAATATCTACAAATATGTGATTTAGAATTTCGTAACATAAAAACTGGTATTATATTCCTAACAGCTATTATAGATGTACGAGCGGTTTTTCTTAATAAAGCATAGTAGAACCGTTCTAAAGTAAAACTTGAGTGTTAACATATTCAGTGAATGAGGACATACAACTACGTCATCAAGAGAAATGACGCAATAAATTGTAGTTTCATTAAACTGTTGTCAAAAATATATTAACCTTAATACTGAGTAGCTAAGTACAAACTAAGAAATTGTATGTTCCGATTAATTCTCGTGAAACATATAAAACTCCTTGTTTAACCTAAAATTTAGACATTTGAGAATTCCCAAGATCACCTATTGCTTATTTAAGGTTTTCAAGACTGCACTCGTTATACAAATGAAATATAAAGATGTACAGGACATGAAAATTATTTTTATAAATTTGTAATTACAATGTAAAGGTATTTTTCAGCAAAACACCCAACACAACTGAAGTCTGTGAATATTAATATATTTCCGTCAATTCTGTTACAACTAATTATTTACCATAAAGTGGGAACTTTTAGTGGAAGTATATTGTAAAATATACGGGATGATTCGTGAATTGTTTGTCGCAGTAGTTTTATATCGATATGACGTTTAAAAAATTTATTATATTTGTAGTAATATCATTTATGCTTATTGTTTACCATTACCCCTGTGTAAATAAAAAAAATTGGACGGTATTCATACTAAACATAAAAATAATTAGCAATACATTTTCAACCAAATTTGTATTGGAAAATACAGCCCGAAGACTTGTCTAGTAGCTTTAGAAAGTTTTTGGACTTTACCTTGAGTACGACCCTGTCTAGACGACTAATATATATCGAATAATAAACTACCTGACAACAAATGTTTTGTGTGCTTACCTGTACAAGCTAGAGCTAGGAGGTACCTATGCTTTTAATATCCTACAGAAAGGTCATGTTCCATAATTAATAACATCCTTCTCGGCTTAGAAAACGACACAAAACGTCCATTGAGAAACTTCTCAAGAAATTGATTATAATTTATTTTCCAGCAAACAGGACGCCAAATTGTTCTAAGAAGTAAAATGTTAAACGACATTGACTCATTCTGTGTTACCTGCTTTCAATGAAACAGCCGTCCTTTAAAGGCCAAATGAACAACTTAACCGGAAGTAACACGATGCATCGAGTTGCACAGGAAATGTTTTATAAATAAAATAACAACGTCAACACGAAATACATTCAGAAGTACCTATTTTAGAATATTATTGCTTTACCATACGGGTCCAAATAATTAAATATTTGTCTTACTTTTAAATTAAACCAGTCCTACGCATGTATAGCTATTTTTTTCAAATAATGGCAAATAATTTGAACCAACTTTGCCTATATCAAGCACATACAGAGTGTTCCGCATAAGAACCCACACAGCTGCGTGTAAAGAGTCCCAAAATATTGCAATGATTAAATTAGAAGTGGGATCAAATATTTATTGGGCTTCTTTGACTATGAGTTCAAGTAAATTGAAACTCCATTTATTTGGTTAAATGGCAAAATACATGCACCTGCTCTATGTCGATTCTTATGTTCTACACTGTATAATGTCTTCCATAACGTAAATGATTAATACAATTAATTATATTAGTGCATTCTTTGAATGCCTCAGTATTATCAAGTACATGATTACAGTTTCAATTCAATATAAAATTGAATACATTTTTTATCTAACATGGAACAAAGTAAGGAATTTGAGAAGCTCGTGTGCCCTGATAAGATTATTGGGCGCGTATGCTTGCAAGATAATATGAAAGATGACGATTTTAAAACATGCATTTAAAGAGAGTCGACCTATGTATTTTATTATGGAAAACGCAAATTGCAGGCAGTATGTTACCGTTCATTATTTTCAAATAGATTTTTGATAAAAGTTAATTGATGTTTAGTCATATCGGTCTATGAAATGTGAGTCATCAATAATGAAGAAAGTATTATGCATACGTTTTTCGACAAGTGTGTAAAAAGGTCATTCATTATCCATCATATCGTAAAATGTTTAAATAGAAAATATGTTATAATTAAAATATAACACCCTGTACATATGGACGGCGCGCATATAGGACAAATTCACACAATCAATTATCATTTGAGATTAGTACCTATAAACTTACACACTATTTTAAATACAAAGTAATTGGTTGTTGTTTTACCCACACATTAAAATGTTTATTTCTCCACTCCCGAATATAGGCTGGGTTTGGAACATATGGAATGTCTATGTTACGAAATCGTAAGAGAAAAACGTAGAATAAGTACATGTTCTGCAGAGTATAAAAAATAAGATTAAAGCCGTGATTGCATACGGTTGGACTATAGAAACGTAATACATTAATTAATATTAAATGGGAAATAACGTTATTATTTTAGAAAGTTATCGTGATGGTGCCTGGCACCTCTATTTTATATAAAATGCGAATGCGATAAACAGAGGCGTAACCGGGGCTACAAAAATACAATTCGGATAAGATTTAATATTTCAAATAATCCAAAAGTGTTTGACAGTTATGTATTAATAAATACTGTGCAAAAAATCTAATGAGGTTTGACAGAGCGTGACTCTAAAATCCTTAGCATTTAAGATATGATTTCAAGGAGAGCGGAATACCGCGGATCGTAATTTTATTCCAAGGGTCATAACAATATATACACATTACCCACTTTCGTATATGTTTTCAAAGGAAATTCTATATACAGGGTGTCTACTTTTATTTGTGTACAAATCCGTAAAAACTTTATTCTTCAAGATAATCAAATTATTATTTTTTTATTTTAAATGACATCGAAAACCGCTTCTTCTGACCCTACCACCGCATTTAAGATGGAGATCCAAGAAATCCTATGATTCTTTTTTAGACTTCCGAAATTCAATAAAAACGTTTAGCGATTTTTTTATTTAAAATCTGATAAGCTGGTGTTAATCAGGACTCCTCAAAACCCCTATGTGTGAAATTTGAACAAAAAACTACAGTGTTTTCTTCTACACGTTTTTAAAGTTTCATTTTTGTAAAAATTCGTAAAAATTTGATTTCTCAAAATAACGCAACAAATATTTTTTTGATTTAAATGTCATAGAAAATCATTATTTCTAATACTATCACGGCGTTTAAGATGGCGATCCAAGGCCTGCTATGATTATTTTTACACACCCCGAGTTCGATAAATCGTTTAGCGATATTTTATTTAACATCTGATAAGGTGGTGTTATTCAGGTCATCTCAGAACCCGTATGTGTGAAATTTGAACAAAAACTATACAGTGTCTTCTTCTACAAGTTCTCAAGTTATATTTTTATAAAACTTTGTAAAAACTTTATTTTCCAAAATAACGCAACAAATATTTTTATGTTTTAAATGACATCGAAAACCTTTCGACATAATTCCATGGTTCAACACTTGATTCGTCTAGTGCCTTTCAAATTAAGTATTTTGTTTTGAGGGGGGTTGTGATTAACCCCACCTTATGAGATTGTAAATCGAAATTCGCTTAACATTTACATTAAATTTCGGGGGTATTTTTTGATTTTCTTTAAGAATAAATATTTTACTGATTTGTACACAAATAAAAGCAGACACCCTGTATGTGAAAGAGTGTGTAACAGTATTGTCTAATGTAGTACAGTAACAGTAAAAATTACTGGTCTACAAATTTAAGACCTGGAAATGTTGGTCGTACAAAACTGTACATTTTCCTTGCATTATTCAGTTAAATATGCTATAACATTAATACGCACAAATTTTATACTATACCATTGATAATCTACTCGTTCTTATACCACTACCTATATTCCTGGAAGAACACTCCACAAAATACGTGAAAATATACAGGATGTGCGGGTTGATGACGACAAAGACGAAGATAAATAATTGCTACGTTGTCTGCAAACATTTTTAACTGCATATTAAATTATTTCATTGCTTTTGGAACATGATATATCGCATAGACCTAATCAAAACAATATTATGTGACCTCATTCTGGTATGATTAGTTCATAACAAATTTGACTGTACCTGTCAGTCCATGTCTAATACACATTTTGCAAAATTTTAAATAGCATTCACAATTCAAATGCATTGAACAGTCCGGAAAAGTTTATAAGGTAAGTCCAATGACGAAATAACTGTAAACACCTATTATTGCTACAAGAAACTATTATTATTATTTTTAAATACAATGACCTTAAGAAAAGTCGCATGCGTTGTAGGATCACTTGTATGCATTGAATGTACTTTCTACATTCTAAGGATAATAGTTATCTCGTGAATATGAGATACTCCGAAATTTTTATTTGAATATTAATCGCAGTTGAGGAATAACTAACCAAGGCACATACAGCGAACACAAAACTTCTAGACGTGATTTTTAACATCCTGTTTCAATAACGATTTTTTTTAAACATACATAAATAAATTACTGAAACAACCTAATCACTGATATTATTCGATTCATTATGAACTTGCAAGTTAGCAGCAAAGCACATTCTCGCATTTAAAAATATATAAATTTCTAAAATTAACAGGTACTAACAGATTACTGTTATCAAAATCCATTCCAGTACGAATATTTTTTTAAAAATTATGTTATTTATTAATAATTCAGCAAAATCAAGGCTAACAAACACATTAGACGTATTTTTAATCATGGGAATTTTACTTCTCGTACAAGACAAGGAAAAATCTGTTATTTTAATTATTTGAGACCTAATTATGTCAAAAAACAAAATATAAAGTGTGGAAACTGTTAATAAATCTAAAGCAAACACTTATAAAAATAACTTTACATTTTTTTTTGGTAGAATATTTATGTATTAATTTGAACAAACTGTAACGCGATTTAAAAAAAAAGTAGAAGGCGTGCCTATACGCATATTTCACTACCGTCACTTGGTACTAAATTCTTCCATGCCCATATTTGAGATTATATGGAAGACATAATTTAATATGAAGCAAAATATGTAAGTAAGTACATAACTATTAAGTGTTTTCCATCCCAATACAACATTATATGGAAAAACATTATGTCTGAAAGTATATAAAAAAAAATCAGTATTAAGTAGGTATGGACCTCATTAGTAACAATTTAACAAGATAATGACATAATTCATTGCACAATACATAATTATTGCGGTTGCCAGAAAAATGTAATAGCTCTTCACCATTTTGTACAGTATAGAAAGTTGGGAGTATTTTTAAATTTTTCAGAGGTTTAGAGGTGAGGTCCAACTACGAGCTACGCATATGATATAAAACAGAATATGCCTAAGCATGCACTGAAACAAACGGCTGAAGGTACGTCTTTGTAATACGTGGCACCGAGAAGTTTTGAAACTTTAGAAATAAAATATTTGAAAATGACGAAGAAAATTTGATCGACTTAATTAAACTTCAAAGGAAATTTATTTTTAAATTACACTATGTTTATGTGTATTTCCACGAAGAAACTGTAACGCCTGTTTTATTTATAGTGTACGTTAATTATTTTTACCCAGGAAACCACATTTCAGATACAGCGATAGAGCCAACCTACATGTTGTGAACGGCGGATTTTTTCGAATTTTAGTTTCACTTTTCGCTGCATATAGATAGTATTTAACAACTATAACCCAGATAATAATTAAATAATTATTAAATACGTTCCACACAGCAAGATAGACTACATGGACAGAATTTGACATTTAAAATTCAGAAAAGGTATAATATTACAATACTGTGCCCAATGCATATTAAATAATATCAAAATTCCTATTTTAAAACAAATTTCAGGTTTTAATTCACTATTGAAGTATAAACATGAAAAAAATCAAATAAATAATAACAAAGACAATTTCAATTTTATGTTATGATATGATAACAATAAATCAGGTGATCTTTCGTCGTTCAGATAAGACTACACACATGTATCATTTTAATAAAAAATATAATTTGCGCGTGGGCATTTTCAAAACTGACATTAATAAATGAACATAATTACAGCTAACGATTCATGGTCTATTTCTTTTTACTTATTGTTACCAACTATTAAAATGCACAATGATTGTCAAGAATCATATTTCAGCATCGAAGCGTCTTGAAAACATAATTGATTTTAGTCTTTTTATATATCCAAATATTTATTAATTACATATAAACGCTGACATACAGTGGCGTAGAATTTCCGTTCTTAATTTCAATTAGAAATTCTACAAATCGATATTCTGTGAATGACCTCGGTTCTGTAACAAAGTTACATGCAAGGTGGTTTGGAAAACACTTTATACAAAAAACAAAGTGACTAATGCAAGTTAAAATAGTCCTATACGTGACGCCAAATTCAAATTTGTGGAAGCCAAAATTAGAATAACGATTCTATTCTAATAAATATATTATGTTCTTAAAAATAGATAATATATCCTTTATCTTTGACACATAGACTTTCTAGTATTCCAGGATTATACATGATCAAAAAATCCATTTACTGGTAATGTACGACTTCAAGCTACATTTTTATTTTTCTTTCACGTGAAAGGAATTAATATATTTTCCCTGAAATTAGCCACATTAAAAAAACAATATATAAATTTTAATCAGCATATAAACTGCAAAACATGAAGTCCTGAATTTTTCCATTTGTAAACAAGTACCGAGTTCGAGATATTTGTTTTTGCCGCCGATAAACATACCACTACTTTGTTAAGGGCGCCGTATTCTTGAACTAGTATTTTCTACAAATACAAGTAATTTTAGATATTGTTCTCATGCCACCTGCTAATATTCAAAGGTATCGAAGTAAAATCAATATATAACGTCAGAAAGCGATCTATCCAGCAAATTTTTAGGTACTGAAATCTTTCAAAATCGTTTTTTTTTTTAATTCAACTATAGATGTAAATATTGTTATAACATATACTTCCATAGTTCTGCATATGATTGTTTATTTTTGTTTATAAGTATGTGAAAATGTGGTGTTAGAATAGCGAAATAGCGTGTCCTACAAATGCATTTTAAAAGATATTATATTTGAGTAGTTTAAGAAAAACAAAACATGAGTAATTATATTTTTGATATTACTTTTGCTTTACGTGTTTTATTTTTCGAGATTTCAGTACCTAAAAAACACCACTTTGATCATTTAACGGCGAGAAATAAGGCGACCTTAATAATCCCATGCCAAATACTTCTATTTTATATTATCGACCAACTAATAAATTTATGGTGTACTTGATCTATTACTTAAAAGAATATTGATTAGAACGATGAGTATTAATTTGAAGATAAATCTTTAATGACTGGAATTCAATAATATCTACGATAAAAAACAAGCAACAAGTACCTACTTATATGATATGGATTTAGATTTTAACAAAAATTTGTAATATATTGTAAACATAAATCTTTTAGTAGATTTGACCAAACAAAACACTATGTTCTAAGATAAGATAATAGATTTTTTTTATATAAGGTATTGTGTGAATATAACAATATTTATGTCTTGTTTTGATATTAATGTAATAGTTTTCACAAATAATATAATAAACTTGCCCCATTGCAGTATGCTGAGAGCATATTTAACAAAACTAGACTTGTGTGTATAATATAGGCCGTCTCAATTATCTTTTCGATAATGATACAATGTTTGTAAACACCAAACGAAACAAGTTTACGCAATAAACATACAGTCCTTAACTTCGTACACACTTGGGAAAAGAGGCAGTAAAGATAAAGCGTACTGTATACAACATACTTTGGCAGGAATTTAATGCTGAATCAACCCTATGTCAACGCTTGAATAAGAAAATAGTAAAATTATCTCTGTGGGAACTATCAAGGCATCTTAACGTATTAATATTTCAAGAACACCGACTACACAGTTTTGCTTTAAAAACATGAAGCTGGCTGATTCTACTATTTCATCTTCATAATTTTCATTATAAGTATATAACCTGTACTTTGTATTTTCAATAATAATTAATTCATTGTTGTTTTTGTTGTAACAATGTGGTGATTGCTCTATAAATGACCGAGTGGTTATTTAAATATTAGACTTCATCTTGCGTAAATCTTAAGAAAGTTTTGGTTACCCCGAACCGAGTTCATGTATCTTTTAATCATCTAATAACAACAAGTACCCGTTTGGTATTTAGGATGTTTCTGTTCCATATTTCACTCATGATGACATAAAGAGCAGAACACACAAACAAACATGTTCAGTGTTGCGGTAGATGCTCGCGATGAGGTAACTTTATACACTATAATTAAATAAATAGATTCCTTGTTTATTAACAACGAACGGTATAAAGCAGATAATAAGTAAACAGGCATACCTAAAATGTACGTCAGCATGTCTACATTTTTTAATAAGACACATCAGGTCAGACAAGGATAATAATAATTATTGTAAACGGTTTTAGAATTCCTAATTTTATGTGAAAAGTTTTAGGCTGCAAACATCCGCTCTATACAATAATTAAACAAAGCAATACTTTTATATATCAATAAAAAAACTGAAATTTCAATCTGTTTTTTTTTCACTGCATTGTAAAGGTATTTAAGCTAATTCAAACTAATTCTCCTACAATTTTATTAATAAAGTCATATGTATGCAATTTTTTATTATCTGTATAATTGCGCCTCTGTAAGACATTCTACTGAAAATATCCAATTTAAGCTCATCTTTAAATTGTATCTAAAAATAGAAACGTAATTTATATTTAACTTGTGTAATTATTACAAAACGACACATATTTCTTCTGTAAGTCTAAATTAAAAGCTTGGAGTTATGTACTTGCACTACCAGCCTTTAGTCTGATTACCAACAGTCAAACACAAATCATACCTAACTGAAAAAATTATGACATTTTTTTTATGTTATAATTTTCACTGTTTGGAATATTAGTTTTCCATTATTAATATTAATAACGTTTATGTAAAAAAAATTATCATTAATTAATTGTTTATCAAAAAACATGTTTGTCGATGTGGGTGGTATTATTAACATTACATTTAAAGTTACTTTTAATTTACTTGCAATAAATAAACAATAAAATAATTTAATCAATACATACGGGCACTGAATCTACATAAAACAATTTAGGTTAATCTCTGAATTAATGGATATGATCAAAGCTAAAAGCATGAGACAGACAAGGGTCAACCATTGGACTGTTTAGTTTTAATATAATGGGATACATAAGTACAGTGTTTCCAAATCGATTGAACAAAATATTTATTTTTTGCTAGCGGAGATTCAATGAAATCGCTGAAACAAGTCATTTAGTAGGTATATTGAAATTGCCACTTTTATCTACTATTATCTATGAAATATATAGACCGTCCTATTAAAAAAACATCTGTCAAACATGGCTAAAAAATATAAATTGCTGCTGGAAAGTGGTTAGAAGTCAACTAACTAAAAAATTATGAATTTTGTTCCATAATCTTGGGACACACTGTATGTTATTTGTTTAGTCACAATTAGAGGCAGGTTACAACATATATAGTAACTTTATTAAGTGCACTACTTGTTTTGTGTAATAAGATCTCAGTATATGAAGATAAAAAACAGTTACACCTATCTTTTGGACGTCAGCAGAGCATTCTGAATGTATTTTCTCACATCGCCTACCAATTTGCTTAACTAACCAACATGATTGTGTTATTCAAAATAAAGTAGTGATTCATTAGTATTTGTGTACACATTAAAAACTACTAAACGACGCTACTGACTTATCAACTATTTTACAGGCCTATTAAGATGATTTTTACCGAAAGTAAAATAGTTAAAATGAAAATTATTTTTGTAGCATGTCGAAGAATAGAAATAAACCTATATAAAAGCAATAAAACATAAATACGGCTGTATGCGTGTAAATAAGTACATTATTTTGCGTGTGTATTCGGGAAAAGGTTCGATGTCCGCCTTAGGCGCCTAGAATTTTAAAATCTAAAAATACACAGTCTGGACGACTAATTACAAGAAAACGAAATAGAAGGCCTTACTGCCAAAATATATTATTCCTAACCTCAAGGTTTTGCACAGAACAATTACAGCTGCGTACCACTTACTATATAGGTAATACTTATTAGTTCAGTTGTTATTTATTATACATCGAATTATACATGTAAATTACATGAAACGAAATATTTACATTCCTAACTGTGCAAATAAGCGAATACGTCATTTGTTTCAAACTGTTAATTCAATTATCAATTCAAAACGTCCTCCAACGATCTGCCGAGTTATTGACATTTTTTCTACATATCAGCAATTATGCTCATAAGAGAAAATACACTTCAGAGAATGTTACACAGTTTTACGATTTTTTAGGAGATTTTACAAAATATTAGGTAAATCATTCTTTATTTTCTCTACCACTTAATTTAATTTCATTACCTATAAAAGACAAAAATAATTCAGGTCAGACAGGATGACCAATTGCTGAAAAAGTATCCCATTTATAAGGTCTGCACCTGCAACCCTTTAACTTAGACAAAAGTGTGAATGAAACAGACAAATCTGGTGTTTTATTTATTTTTTTCTGTAAAAATAAATTCGACGAGCTGCCATGTTGATAAATATAGTTATTAATGAAGAGTTCAGTGAGCGTCCTTCTGGTGCAATGCGTTCTCGATATACTGGCGGTTTCCAATATTGACACAAAGAAAAGGATATCCACCCCGTAGGTATTTTATCATCAACCAGTACAATACAAACAAAACAAGTGAGTCATAAGTTCATTGATTCAAATCTTTTGCGTGTCTGGTAAGACATATACATATAAAGGAACGTAAAAACCCTAGTTTCAGATGGCATGGCACGAATAGTAGCTCACATATGGCATATTCCCTCGATCATTCTTATTCTCAGACCTAAGATCACAGGCGCCAATGTGCTTATCCACTAAACAGCCATCCATCTACATACATGTTTCAAACGCTCAATTATTATTACTAACAAAATTCAAAAGTTTATGTCTTAAGAAAACTTGCTTGCACAATGTGTATTAAGTGACATTCGGTATAAATTTTATTCGTTATTTCGTGCTTATATGACGAACTCTGCCAAACATTAGCCTAAAACTGTCAGAATGTTTTCAATTTCACAGAAATGAGTATATATTTCCTTGGGAAATTCTTATCACACTGCCAAGTAAAAAAAATAAAATTAATTTGTACCTAAATTTTTTGTTTGTTTCAGTTGTGTTAAGATACTTTAGGAGAAATTAATTGAACAAAGAAAAAGTCGTGGATTTTTATATTTCCTTGCATATGGCACTATAAAAAACTAGAACAATTTAAAGTAATCTAAATGGAAGTCGTTAGAATTTTACGTGAAAATTCAAAATTTATCGACCCGTTTTATTACGTTCCCCGGTAATAACCGATTGCAAAATTACGCCACTTATTTTTATACTATGCTCACTTTCAATTCGACAGCATTCTGCTGCCATTCATAAAGATTAATAAAAATATGTGCCAAATATTGAGATATAAGTATATGTATAAATTAATCTACAGTATACTACAGATATCGGTAACATACAGGATTGGTCAAGTGTGTATATATAGACTTCGCAGTATTCATTCATATTATATGGCGCCATGCAGATACAAAAATAAAACTTTCGCCATGTTTACAGGTAAATAAATCTAATAGTAGACATAAATGCGACCGAGCTAATTTTGAAATAATGTATATTACATAAATAAAATGAACCAACTCACTAGCAAAATGCACTTTCAGTGCTTGCATGAACACATTTGCATATCTACATACTTTTTAATTATATAGATACCCCTACCCTTAGAAAAACGAAAGTTTTACAAATAATGGGGCGTTTAACTGTTCTTCTTCCCCTACCCACCCGTTGAAAACTTTAATTTAATTGTTCTTTTGTATTTCTTCTGGTAAATACAAAATGGGTTGCCAAATACCCTAATGATGATTGATGGCTATTCAATATACATATCTATTTTAACAATACTGCATGGAGAAAATAAAGATTTTTCTAGTGCAGCGCTACTTTGAGAAAAAATAGGTTCTAAATAACAATACAGTTACTCCATTTACATCTACCGTAGAACCGCAAGGCTTTCTGAATATCTGTTTCATCAGTGGAACACTCGGTGGAACGTAATCGTGAATTTGAATATTTCAACATTCACACAGCAGAATTTGACACGCCAATACTTTGCAAAAATGTCAAACAATACACGTCTGTAGTGGCGGATTGAGAAAATTATATTGGTCACTTTTTGATAATGAAACAAGAAATTCATGTCGTAGAAAAATGTGAAAACAGTGAAATAAAGGCAGCATCCTCTGAAATATCGAACGGAGTTGCACATATGAGTATTTTTACATATAATTAACACATATATACAGAGGTGGTTTATTTTTCAAAAACATAATTGTTTCTTAAAGTTGCAAGAAAGAAAAGATAATTTTGAGAAAAATACCTGCCTTATTTCACTTTTTTATTTCGCAAATTTAGTTTGAAATGCCCGTTTTTATCACGAAAGTTCTCTGTGACCACAGAGAACATCAAATAAGGATATGGCCCCGTGTTTCATTATCAAATAATAGCCATTTGCTTCTTGAAATTAACAAAAATATATAAAGAATTATAATGTGTAGATCTAGGCAACTTGAATACAAAATAGTAGATGTGTTATTGAAATGTATGTCATTTTCAGTGAGCTTATAGCCCAATACTGATTTCCATGCATATGTGAAAGCAAAACGAGCTTCTCTCATCTTTAAAAACGAACAGCTCAGGTTACCAGAGGCAGCAAAAGCGTCGGAATCTTCTCGTCACAAATGTGGCCGAATACTACTCAACACAGAACCGGCATCAAATTGAGAACGTTCAATACTCGAAACATCCTTACAAGAAATGCTTTTTTTTTTGGATACAGCCAATAAATACGAGAACATCCACTATTCGTGATTTATAATGCGAATAATGTACCGTTTACTTACTTTTGAAACTTACACGTGTTCATAAATAACAATAGTCTATATTAAGAAAAGAAAAACATGTTATAACTCTACACAATTTAAAACAAAATTTCATTCAATGTGAGTTCGTTCAGAACCATGCACCACAAGTAATATTCGAAATATAGGTTTAGAGAGTTATTGTTTTTAGTGCCTTCTCTCAATGTGTCCAGAAATGAGTGGCAGAAATTACCATTGACGTTACCACACTGTCTGGAAATGTATTAAAAACTTAAAATAGGTATATGAAATAAAAGCGTTACCTTGTAGGTTGTGGAATTATAATGAGTTTTTTTTGCTTAATATAGGTCAAGGAATTTTAAAAACGGTTGTTCCTATTGTAATAACTGAAGGAAAACTATTTTAAACGCAAAATCAAAAATACTGAAAGAAAATATTAAATGTTACTGACAAATGCTGAACTGCAATTGTAAATATTTTTTAACAATATTGTCATACTTAACTGTGTAAAAATAAATAAAATATGGGAACCAACTCACGTGTTATCTGTATACAAAACACTAAATGTTGATTATTTTATTAAAATAGCAAGAAATATAAGTAGTCACGTTTTTTAACTATACAACGAAATAAAAAAATATTAATGCACGAAAATTCCTACAACCAAAATTAATCGTGTTGGTGTTTGGATATAAATATTTATCTTATCAGCTGATAAAAAATGTAATAATGAAGGAAAATAAAAAAATCAAAGAAGTTGAGTACTTATGTCTATTGTGTGAAACAAAATATTATATTCCAAATTTTGATTAAATGACGTCTAAAATTTAAATAAGGTACCTAGCCACTGTAAATTTGATTACCTGATACAGGGTTTATTAAATAAAACATTACGTAAAAATAGGATGACGAAATGGACCGACCAGATTTTTAAAAGGACAAATGACTTGTAGAAAAATAATTTCGAAGTTTAAATAATACAATAAAAAGGGTGTAGGTACACCGAGACTAACCCGTTTAGTTGAAATTGACGAAATTGAAACCAGTTATTTAATATAATTAACAATGAAAGTCGGTGGTTTTCCTCGTGAATACAAAGCAAATGCTACACCTAAATTAAACACTTACCCAATGTGCATTGTATGCAATATTTTATTTTATTGCGCCTAATGATTTTTCTTTCAAAATCCGTTGACATACAAACTAGATATACCTATACTTAACTACCAAAGAAATAGAACAGCAGATAATTTTGAATCTGTACAAATAATTTAATGGTTAAAATACCGACCTAATTTGTTGAAAATAAATAAATAAAACTCAATGTGGTAACGAATTTCGTATAAACGAAATGTAAAATTTAATAAATGATTAAAAATTTGTTTAAAAAATATTAACAAGGAAGCCTGAGTTAGTTAGTTTTTTTTTCCAGGAGTCATTTTGTTTAAAAATTAGACAGTTTTTTTGGCCCAACTTTAGATCGGTGGTAACAAACTAATATCGACGAATAAAAAAATATTCGAATAAATATCCAAGCATACCTAGGTATTTAAATTAAATAAATACTGAGAGTATTTATTTTACATGAAAAGAAGTCCTAAAAGTCCTTCATTTTTAAAAAATATAAGTACTTAACTATCAACAAATAATATTTGGACCAAAAAGTATAATTTTCAAGTGCGTTTGAATTAGGAACGTAATTGGGATTGTTTAAATATGTTGTTTATGGTAAACTTCTATAATTAAGAAGGTATACTTGATATTTGGCAGAATATCTGAATAATAATTGTTTTTAAAGGTATTTAAATTACTGAGAGAATGTAATTTAAAATAAATGTATTTTAAAAACTATACTACTAATTTAACATTTCAATAGTAATGCATTATACTTGATGGTAGTAGTGGTGTTTTGATTGATGATTAGAACGAAATAAGGCAAGGCCGGTCCTGGAGCAGACAATCTGACCTGGACAACCTGTGCTGAGTTCTTTAACAGGTACTCACTTTAAATAATACACCTGTCCCTCAGGGGTGCGAGCTTGTTCCCATCCAGGCGGCAGGGGGGTGCTGTCTTCTGTTTTGCTGGCCACATCATATGATCTTTGCTTAATGTGATGGACTGGAGCCTGCTGCTGGCCCACAGCATAGGTCTGCTGAAGAGATGCTGGCGAACTGTGGGCTCGGTGGTGAGCTGTTTGTAAGGGTACGGAATTCACCGGAGCTGCGGCCGTAGCACCACCCCCGAAAGCAGAGTCCACGGAATTTTCGCGAGAGTGGTTAATAGATTTTGACCCCGTCGATGGAGGGTTGAAAAAAGAGTCCGGGAGCTTTCGCATACTCCATGGCACCTGCAAAGGTCTTTTTGAATCTGGTTTCAGAACAGTGTCAAAGAGCGCTTGGAGGTCTGTTTCCGAGTCCTGGTTCACTCGAACCTCTTGCTTCGCCTCGTCCTGGTTTAGTGCCATCTTATCTTAAGGCACCAATACTACCACTGACCACAGTGTCACTCAAAAAATCACGCAGTTCGCACTACCACAAACACCCCACTGGAAAACACCGACTAGCTGCAGTCAGGCCACAACAACGACTAGACTAGGACTGACCGGCCCTGTCCGCTTGTCCCCGAGACTTGGGGGACGCGGGAACGATATCCACACAGAGACAACTCACAACGACCCCGTGTCCTGCGCTATCTTTGTACTCTACTGCTCGCCGACCGCCGAGGCTCTGCCATAGTCTGCACTCTGCCTGTTGCCTGAGCCTGACAGATACTCGGTTCTCGGTTTTCCTGTCTCTATGATTGCGCCCGACACACTATACCTACTATCCGCGTAAAAATCAAAATGTATACATATTTTTTTAGTACGTGAACTGCCAAATGGGGGCACCACTATCTAAATATCACTGATAACTTTAGTAACACAAAACAAACTCACTACTCAGCCTATGATGATGCCACCGCGTATAGTTGTGGCAATAATTCAGGCGAATTGGGTCACAGCTGTCGTCACGCAATTGTTTTTATTGTCAACATAATTTTCGATAGTTTGTCGCGTTAATAACAATTGTTTTTTGTAATATGTAGTGCCAACATTTAGTGTAGTATATAGTTTTATTATTCTCAGTTATTATGCAGTTTCTTAAATATTTTGATGAAAATATAATGAATTATTCTTTTTGTTCGTATGACGTATCGGCTGAATTATTGCCGCAACTATATCAAATTACTGAAGTCCTTGAATTGTAGAGTGCGTTCAGAAATATATATATTATTAAGACATTCTACACTTTTTCTCTTTTTTTAATATCGTACTACTAATATAAGAAGTGTCGATTAATAAGTGGATTTCCTTTTATTAATATCTAATAACAATAAATGGAATACTTACCTTATTTGAGTTGACGACTTATCTGGGTTTACTTTCCTCTATGAAAAAATGGCAGGTACACTGCTGCTTATTTTAATTAGATTTTGATACAGTTGAGTCTGGCGTTACAAAAATATCACCCCCCACCCCCTGTTAAACTTTTAGATGCCAAATATGTGAAAGCCTGAATTGTATTTCTTTAATAAAATTCATAAAAAAATATTTGTATTTACAATTTTTTTCATATATCCAGGTAGCTATATACCGTCACAATATAGTAGATGACCCTGTACATATAATGGTAAATTCACATCAATCTTGTTCACATAAACTAAACCACATCACATTTTTAAATTGATTGCTGGAATTTGCATTAAGTATAATACTTTTTTTAAAATATAATTGTTTTGTTATCGCTCGTAGTTATTCTTTTGGGTGAAGCCGAGCTTTTGAAAAATAAAAATACAGTTATTGAACTAAACAAAATTTATTTGATCAATTTTTTTTTGTAAATACTAATACTGTTTAAAGTACAAAAATTGAAGATAGAAGTTTCTTAAATCTGAAACTAGTACGAGTATTAAATATAACATTAGATATAAAAAAAGTCACATTTTTTTTTTTAATAACACATTGAATAGGTCATAATTAATTAAATAAATAATATCAGTTCTGTTACTATAAAAGTATTTTTCAATTTTTTTTTTCTTTTGAGCTACCACTTACAAAGTATTTTGTGGTAGACTGATCTCGAATGCAGTGATATGTGGGAATAAGGACAAGGGGACAAGAAAAGACGACCTGAAGAGCTATAACAAATGTTTATTTTAAATGAATGACATGGGCTACAACTATAACGATGAACCACACACTCAGATTAACACTCACACTCGACTGAGATCTGAATGTAGAATAATGCACAAAACCCTTGGCCTATCTAACATTCAAAGTTTAGAGAAAAATACTTATGACAAAAAAATATCACCATTTACCCTGTGCAAGTCTCTGTTGTTGTCAAAATGCAAGTGACCAACTGTACTCAAGCGGACAGACTTGCTAGGTACTAGCTGAACATATGGTACAGGTACACAACATGAAAACACAGTGACGGAAACCAATCAGAATCCTCCTAGATATGGAGGGTAGCCAGGCGGATGTGTAGGCGTAGGTTGAGGGTAACTGTAGTATGGATAATTTGGACTGGGTACATGCAGGCCGGGCCCGTAACTTTGAGCATATGGTAACTGGGGATATCCGAGAGGCATCGGTTCATAGTGACCACTCCAGGTGGGGGTAGGATACAAGGGATACCCTGAACTTGGAGGATAATTATAGGGAACAGGGCTAGCCCTCGATGAAGATGACATACTGTAATTATTGAACTGGCCGGCATATTGGTCAGGCCCTTCACCAAGTGGAGTTTCTCCTTCAGTTATACTAGGAATTTGATCTACTAAAGATTCGAGCCCGGATAAGCTTTTAGAAGCAATATCTTGTGTTTGTCGAGGGGATGGATACTGCGGCTCTGGTTGATGAGGAGGGTCCATATTATAAGACTGATAATGATAGTGTGCCTGTTCGCTATTGGTAGAAGGCGCAGGACTGCCTAAGCGACACTCCGCTTCTTCGGCCATACTTGTCGGCGGATCGAAATCTGGCGGACCTATAGGAGACGCAGGTGACCCCAATTGTTCGGAACTTATAGCTGCACTAATTTCCGAACTGAGATCTGAATGAGTGAAAGGTTGGGAATGGGGTCTAGGAGACTGACTGTAAGGTGGTCTGGGAGATTGGCTGTATGGTGGTCTTGGGGACTGACTGTATTGTGGCCTAGGTGAATTACTGTAGGGTGGCCTAGGTGACTGACTATATTGGGGTCTTGGAGACTGGTTATATGACTGCGGCTGAGGGGCATATAAATTGCTCGAACTATTGGGAGGCGTAATAGCAGGACCCATTTGATAGAAATTATTAGGAGACTGTATAGGTGACGGATTGGAATAACACTGAGACATGTTGGTCGATGTATTGTTGTCTGGTTGATTTAAATCCATATTTTCAACTTTAACCTTTTTAGGCCGGCCTCTTTTTTTCTTTGGAAAATCACAGTTATTATTCTGAGTTGCTGGAGGTTTCCTTACAACTGGCTTTGGAGGTGGCTCTTCACCTTCAACCTTAATTTTTTTCGGTCGCCCACGCTTTTTTTTACATGGTATAATAGTACCATCCTCATTTTGAATCACAGCATTACTAATGTCAGTGAGTTCTGGTGAAAACGGATCTGGTTTTGGTTCCGCTTCGTAACAAGATTTTACCCTTGGCTCCGAAAATACCATTTCATTCTCATCAATTTCTGTTATTAAACCGTTTAAATAGTCTCGGAACTTTTTTAAAGCTGCATAAAATGGAACTTTGTCTGCTGCTCTAGGAAGTTGAGCACACCTTGCACTAGAAGATGGCATAACCCACATATGCTGCAATTAAAAGTTAAATTGAACAACAGTACCCACAATTAAATCCCCAAACCCAAATGATTTTATGTATTTAATCTATGAAAAATCCACCTAAAGCGGTGTGTAAGAAAATCATAAAATTTACGTAGTAATTGTAATCTTATAGATTACTCTTATTCTTAAATTTCCCTTTACCTATTCATATTAATCACTAACAATAATAATAAGTACTTTAAGTACTTTTAGTTAAGAAGAAATAAATACTTACGACTTAAAATGTATAACATCCAAAATAGAACACAAACTGTGTCACTTAATTATTCAAAAAAATAATAATTACTCACTGTATTCGTTCCTTCCACGACATCTGGTTGCCGTCCAAATTTGAAATCTTTCTTCCCCGAAAAAACTTCATAAATAAGTTTACCATTAAATACTGCTATTTTAGGTCTAAATTTTCTCAATTTTTCTAACAAAATTTGACTACCCTCCTTAATTTCTTTACGCGTTAAGTCTGCACTACCTTTGGTAGCACGCTGAACCATATTTGTAAAACCTATTCCTACTTGCAGTAATTTATAGTCTTCATCGGCCGACATTTGCTGCGGCGTTAATCCCGATAAATACAAACATTTCCAAAAATGGTTTCCAGGTCCTGCATAGTGATGTCCCTTGTAGGCCGCAAATAACCCAGGATTAATCCCAATCTATAAACGAAACAACATGTTTTAAATAACATCGATGAGTGTACCTGAAATTATTGGTCTTTGAAGGAAAAATTAGCTTACTATAATAATATCTAAATTTTCGGTGAGATGATCAGGCAAAGTTCGTTTGGAGACCTCCTCTTCGGGCATTCCATTAAATCGATCATGCTTTTTTCGTTCTTTTATAGGCCGCGGAATCCCTCCATTCATATCTTGGTTAAATTCAGGCCTATCAAAATTGAGATTGTTTAGAAATTAATAAATGCTGTAAACACAAACATAAATAATAGTGTTATTTTTAATGAAACAAACAGACAATATTAACATTACTATCGTAAAATAACAAGTGAGAACAAACTAATGAATGAAATTTGATATTTTAAGTATTATCTTTCTCTTGAAATTTTAATTTGAAAATATAACCTGCAACATTACAGTTTTCCAATGTTATGCAACATGCAACAATAACAACCAAACTGGTACAATAGCACAAAATACAAATATCCCTAAAACACCAAAACCCATTTGCAAACTACAAATATAATTTGTAAACATGATTTTGGGATGTGACTTCAATGATTTTTATCTTTAACGGAAAAACCAATTCCGAAACTTTTTGATTAACAAATTAAAGGTGGGTTACAGCAGCTTGTTTTAGAGTAATAACTATAAGCATATGTTCAAAAGTAACACAAGTATGCAGCACTGCCATTTATAAAGGAAAACACTAATAAACTTTATAAAGAAACAAATCACCTTTTATCTGAGAATCATAGAAACTTTGTATTAATTCAATAGACTTTTCTGCGCCCATATTCAACTTTTAGGTACCTATCTATCCTAAATATCTAATCTTTTCTACAGTCAGAGGCACGTACATTTGCATTTTTGTCATAAACGTAAATGTAAGTTAAACTTTATTTAAAAAAAAGTTACGTTTAAAGTTAAAATTATAATTGTTATTGTCTACAACAATATAAATCAATTAAAAATTTCATTTTATGTGTATTATTATTTGGTTATGCTAGGTGTATACTTATTACAAAATCAAAGTAACTCTTAATGATCGATCTATTCTATTCAACATAACACTTAATTTTACAATTTGTTTTAAATAAAATTTGGTCACATCTTTCACTTAGCCTTCCAATTTACCACCAAATGTATGTAAATATAATTTACAAACTGAAATGTACACACAGTATCGGTATAACTAACTATAAGGCAAACGGTACCGCACCACTGACTAAAAAAAGCAGAAATATATATAGTAGGAGCTGCTATCAGCATTAAAACCATAATGGTTCCTCATTTTTTGAAAAAAGAAAGAAACTATTTGTGTTGATATATCTATAAAAACAGGAAAAGCTATTTACTCACTGTTCAGGTTTAATTTTCTTTTTTCTTCCTCGTTTTTTGGGGCCAGGCATAAGTTGATTATTGATTGGGGGCATCGGATGCATAAGATGTGGGGGCCCAGGGGCCGCAGGAAGCATAGGAATTGGATCATCATCAATAAAACTGTAGGGATCTTCCAATTTTTCACACTTCACTTCGTGGTTATGTGTAACACTGGCAGTGTTTAAGAGCATATCCGCACTAGTTTCATAACCGTCATCATGGGGTTCCAGTTTCATATTTCTAAGTAAGAGAAATAGCTAGTTGTAAAATCCACATGACATAATTTAACAGGTACAGCACTTGGAACTTACGTACGTTCGAGGGCGTGTGTCAAAAGTATTGTGAAAACATCATGCAGGATGGATTCAAGGCCTGAAGGGATGTTCTATTATGTGCTCTTTTTAGAAATTAGGCAACACGTAAACACCGAAGGCAAACTGGTGTTGTGTAAACATATTACAGTGGCCACCAAACAGTTAAACTGTCTAACTAAAGTAAAATGGAAATAGTTACAAGGCTGCAAAATATATCGAGCGTCTAGCGTAAATAAATCGTTACTTGAAAAATATACTATACTATAAGCACGAAAAAGTAATCCGTCAAGTGGAGGTATATAGAATTTCGAAACTATGATAAGACAAGTAAATATTTTGAAATAGGCGATAAGCAATGACTAGACGATCAGGTGTAGAAATAATCGTTCGCGATATAATAAGTAAATAAAAATGTTTACATGCGGCGCGTGCGGGGAAATAAGCCAAGCGGACAGGGTCGCGGAGAACTACTTACAGCTTGTACTTATTTGAGAAGGTCACCGGGTGGTTGTAGGATTCGTAGGACAATGGTCCAGGGCCGAGGCTGGAGACACCTGAGTCCTGGCCGCCTCCGCCGCCGCCCGATTCCATTGTCGCTCCCAGTAACGTGGAGGACTCGCGAAAAAGAGTTGCCACCTGCATCGGAGATTTTTACGAGCTTTCGCCCGTTACAAATTTTTAAAACTACACGCACATTACGTTTAGGTACCGCACTAGCTTTGTAAAAACCCAACAACAACCTCACCCTTTAAAAATAGTCCTATCTCTGTGATTGGTTCAACGAACGTTTTGAAAAATCAATAGAATGTTATCGGCCTGTATTTTTGTGGAACTTTGCTCTAGAGCTCATTGTCGATGTCTCCACCAGCGTCGCTTACTTCGACGCCCGACGTCGTTTTTCAACAGCGCATTCTATGAAAAATTTGCTTCAACCAAAAAAAAAATTAAGGACACACTTTCGCAACTTTTTACAGGGATCTTATACGCGAACGAATTATAGTTCGACTGCTTATCTACAGATGGCGCCATTTTGATTAAACTTTTTCCGATAATTTCACAGATTTCTCTAGTTTTTAAATCCAAATATAATTTAATTTTCAATAGAACTCAATTGTTGTATTTAGAAAATCAATTTAGATTAAAAATTCTGCAAACAGGTAAAGTTAAAAATAAACCAGCAACTATATATTTAATTTAAACTTTAAATTTCAAAAAATCAAGGCACTAAAATAAGACAAATGTAATAAAACTGATATTGTCCAAATATTTAAAATTTTAGAAAGTTTCGCTTTGAGGTTCAGATAATGTATTAAATATTTATACTAATGAAAACAGGTAAATGTAATCTATTACAATTAAATTTAGAAGTTGAGGAAAAAAAAGTACACCACAGTTATCGTCAGAAATAGCATTAATAAAGTTTTATACTACTTCGAGACTTTGTTATTCAATGGGTAAAAAAGACACTGAAATAAATGCTGGTACAGATACCGAATCTTATCAGTGGCGTTTAAAAAAAGCAAAATTTTGTGAAACGGGTAGCAGCTGTGCAGAATTTGTAACAAAATTTTAGGTAAAATATGGTCTACAGACATTGCATATTAAACTAAATTGTTTGCTTTTTTGAAAGCAGATTAATAATTACTAAACGTTTTATATTATTGAAACAATACGACTTTGTATAAATTTATTCATAATATATTACTTTATTACAAGGCAGTAAATAAATTATATACTTTTTCTGAAAATATATTTAGTAAATACAATTTATATTGTAACATATTACCACTTGATGTATTCTCACTTTTACCTGGGATTTTTCTTAAATTCTAATGTAAGTGGTAGTACGTTAAAAAATTCCAACATAATAAATAGCTTCAATTAACACACATAAAATAATATTTTATTCATTAAACATCTATACATATATAATTCGACATACAGTACAGTACAAAAATACATTTATTTTTTATGAAGCTAAATATAAATATACTTATATATGTGTGCGAATAGCACAAGAATCACTATTTCAATTAATAACAGTATTAACATAATAGGAAAATCTAAATTCAATAACATTACTTAGTGTTGGCAATAATTAAATAAGAAAAAGCAGCATGAATTTTATAATATAAGTATGTTTTATATTAAAATAGTATCAGTAAATATATTAATAGTTAAGGATGGTAAATTACTTGGAATAATGGGTTTCCATTTCAAAAAAATCTGTTTTATAATAAAATTATGTATTGCTGGTTAACCTTATTCTTCTACAAATAAATTATGATGTATGGATGTAATAATAGGTGAAAAGTGAAATGCAGTGAAACATATACATCTTTGATTATGCAACGCCATTTATTACCACAAGAATGTACCATGAAGTCATTCAATTCACATTCAGCATCCTAATAATATAAAGACAGTTGATGTAAAATGATATAAGTAAAAAATATCTATATTTAATTTCTTTGTTCTTAATCTACAGTGTCGCCCATTTCAAATTGAAGCAGGTCTGTAAGAAAAAAATAGCTAAACAGTTTTTGTAAAACCGAGTGAACGAAATTCGAAGTACGCCTTGAATACTGAAAACAAATTTAATATTCTGCACCAGAATAGTTTTTACTGCTCCATATTAAAAAAAAAAACGAATTAAATCGGATAATAAATACCATATTTACAGACCTGTTTCCATTTGAAATATGTCACACTGTATATAATACAGTTATTTACAATTTGTATTTTCTCAATGGTCTATTACAAAAACAGTAGAACTTCACTAATTTAACTGAAAAATCACCATAACTAGAACTTTTTAATTCAATTCAACCAATATGAGACAATACACTAAAATCAATAGTTCTCCTTAAACTATGAATTGAACATTAGTCATGAATAATTACTTACAGTAGACTCCCAACAAAAATGTTTATTAGTTGATGAAACAAAGCACTTATAAAAAATATAACACATAATTTGAACTCTCAGTAAATTTTATAAGCAAACGGGCATATGTACAAAATTATGCAAATAAATAATTTAAAAGTATATTAAAACAAATAAGAATCAATTACATGTACAGTCCCGTTGTACTTATACCCACATTACAATCAGCAGCTACACATTTCTTATATTACAGAAGAAAAAAAATGGCAACCGATTTTGTAGCTACACGATGTGTTATCTAGTTAGCCACATGTTGATATGACTTACAACTTGAATTAGTATACAGCTCTGAACTTGCAGGGAGCATAAACAAATATTTTTGTCTGAATTCAATAAACTTTCAAGAACTATAGTTCTCCCAAAACAAAATTAAGAGAATGTTAAATTTAAAATTCAGTTTTGTTTCAAATAATACGGATTGTTAATAACCCTTATCGGAGTAATTGTTAATCCGACATCTAATTCACATGTCTTTATTATACTGCGGTGTGTTTCAAAAATATATAAGGAAAATATGAGTGCCATCGAGTATGTGAATTTTTCTAAATTCACATTTGTGGAAATTAACACGCACATAATCTGATACAGTTTTCAAGCTGGGTCTATTTTAGTATTTCAAAAAAATACCTCTATTTTTAATAATAGTTCCTCAAATGTTAGAGAACATTAACTTTAACGCAAAGACTTTAGTCGATTTAAAAGACTTGGTTATAGAAATTTGACGCCTATATTTATATAAATCTATACGAGTATATACAATTTCAACACGATTATTTTTTCTGTAAATGCTTATAAATATTGTATTTAAAAACTTACATATGTACATTACGTAAAATGAAAAAAAAAATATATTTTTTTTTTACTTTAAAATTTCTGCCAAATAGGTTCTACTTGAATTAAAACTTAGGTTTATATACACTATACCAATGACACATTTGTAAAAGATTGATAAAAGATGGTTTTTCAGGTACTAAACGGTAGCAGTCTAAATCTGTGAAAACGTTTAACAAACAAGAAAAACATATTTTTTACACCGTTTAAAAAGTACTTTATGTGAAAAGATGGTAGCATTGAAAAACCAAGTTTCATCTGCGGAATGACAAATTTTTGGAGAATATATTCAAGTTTAAATATAAAAAAATAATTTATGCCCTTTGAACGCTTTTCAATAAAAAGATAATTATAGTTAACATAATTTTGTAACACCTTATGGCACTATTGATTGGAAAAATATGAGTATAAACAGATTCGGAAAGTAAAGAAATAAACTGTTATAGTAAGGAGATAGACAGAGAAACTGATTTTTCCGTGGTTGCGCCAATGTGTTGCAACCTTGCAGTTATAAATATCATTGTCTATCGTACGGATGACTATCAACTTACTTTGTTCCTCTTACACAAAAGTAATGGAAAAACCTGAACTTTCCAAACCTGTATAAAAAATTATTAAAAATAAAAGATATATTTGCTTAACATGAATCAATTATATATTAAAATAATTGATGCAAAAAGGGCATTAAAGTAATTATTTGATGATATACTTATGTTAAGAGAATAACGTAAAAATTAGAATACAGGAATTGTAGATTTTGAAAAAATGTAATAAAAATTTGTCATGATTTACAAATAAGATCCTTTTTCCTTGTTTACTATACATTTAGAATTACGAATTACCAAAAATAATAAACATATGACAAAATTAAGAATTATAAATGAATATTTTCAAGAAATTTATCACAGTAGTTTAAAACAAATTCAATAAAAAAAATACCATAGTAATATTAAGTAAAATATCACTTTAATAAAATAAAACTGTATGTCACTTCATGTCCCTGTAATATATTAAATACTAAGTATTTGTACTAAATTATAATTTCAGTAATAGCAATTAATATTAAAAAATATATATTTATACCATAGTGTGTACACAGTCAATAACTGTACTATATTTGCCTTCAACTTTCTAAAGAACGTTTATTTCATCCTACACATACACATATTTGTAAATGTTCCTTTTGTTACTTAATATAATCATGATTTTCACCCACACACTGTTTACCAATCCTCAAATTAAAATACACCACAGATCCGGATCAATTGAAGGGGTCAGATGAAGTGTACTGCATAAAATCATCATATCTTACCTGGTCCTACTAATATTTTGTAATCTAGTCAACTTGCTTATTTTTATATAACCAATAGGTGTATAATAGAGATCAAGTATCTGGAGGCGGTTTACCATTCCCGCCGCACTGAACATTTGGGGATGAACTACGATCTCTGCTATCCTGATCCTCGAGGAATCTATCCATAAAATCGGTAAGACCAGGATGTAAGGCATACTTCTTTTTTTCTAACCTTGCTTTATTTGCAAAAATATCGTGTCGCTCTGACTTTTTCCATAAATAATAGAACTGAACTAATTCTCCCACTGATCGCGTCCGAACCTAAAACACTGTAATCTAGGCTTTATTTCCATTTGGCTTTTTCTTACCTTATTCTGTTGAATGAGATGGAAATTTTTTCCAAAACAACGTACACCAGACTCAAAATTTCTACATTCTTCCTCAGACCAAAGGGATTCATTCATGGTTTCTGTGGCATTTGTGGGAATTGTCATTCTTAATCGACGTAACGCTTCATCTACGTTATGCCCACACTGCTGGAGCAAATATAGTGCCTGTTCGTCATCTCGAAGTTGAGTTCCCATCGGAATAGGAGGTTTAGTGATGGCAGAAGCTTTTTTCAAAAAATCTTCAGCTGCTTCACCACAGATTTCTGATGGGTCCCATAGAAGTTTGTCTTCATTCTCATAAGGAAGAGCATCATCATAATGACATAAACCTTCAGGAATCTGCGCTTGGTAATCACTACCAACCATAATCGTCTATAAATGAGCAAACACTTTACAATTGTAAATTTCGTTCTTAAATTAGTATTTATGAGTAACAAAAGTGCAAGAATTCTTAAGTAGTGGCCGTAATTTAAACTAATGAAACACATTCTCATTAGTTGTTAAAAGTGCATTAAAATTAAGCATCGCAAAAAAAATGTATGATAATATTAGTACATGAATGATAATAAAAAAATAACCTTATTAACCTTTCGCCATTCATCTTCGTCAGGACTGTAGTCATAATCTTCCTCCTCTTCTTCACTAACTCTGGAAACGGCTAAACAATGACATTAATTATTCATTAAAACAAACAAGTATATGGAAAAAATATAAAGGTAATGAGGTGTATTTAATAAAACTTACAACGTAACAATCGAGAAGCATCTTGGTCATTATCAGTGATTGGCTCATACAGGGCCCTCAACTTAGAAGGTTGTTCCGGAGGAGATGGTTCACTTTCTTGTTCTTCCATAGGTTCTGACATTTCTGGACTTTCTTCTTCGTCCTCCTCCTCTTCCTCTTCGGGGCTTTCGTTTTCTTGATTTTCTCCTCGATAACCATACAAAGCTAGAAGCTCTTCTAGGGGCATGTTACTTTCCTAATAATAAAGACTGTGTTCTAGTAAACGGATTAAGATATGTATTAAAACGTACACTAAATACAAATGATAATTAGTACAACTGACATGGCTCCTAGTTAATATTCTACAAGCACATATTATTTTTACGATATTACTTGCTCAAGGAAGGAAAGTTAAGGCAGATCAGTAAATAATTTTTTTTAAATAAAATTACATATGAATTACAGCCAAAGGTCATATTTTATATTAAAAAAAAAAAAGAATTTTAAGATGAATAGAATGTTATTTTCAAGCTACACATAAGAATTTTTTAAAACACTATCAAGAAGTACCACATTTATTTTTGTTTATAAAAAAATATTAATACATACTATATATAAACAACATTAACTGTATTAAAAATAAAATATTGTAAAACCCATATCAACGTAGCAAACCAAACTCCGTAAGAAAATTAATTAAACTAGTTATATTGAAACGGTATGTAGATTTATCAGTTGGATTGGGTGTTAATATTATTACACTACAAGTGTTACTATTAGTTTACTAAGACATAAAGGAGTTAATGGGCAATAAAATATTACAGTAGACCATCGATTATCCGAATGCCGATCAACCCATAATATCTAAATATATTTTTTTATAAACTAAGACCAATAGCTAGCTTTTATAATATGTATCTAAATTTGAAATTCTAAATACTAGTAAATACTATTTTATAAATTCAAAGTAATGTTAGCGAACTCAAAAAACCATTCAGTCTGTCTGATGTAATTTTATTTGATTTTTTAAACAAGCATAAACTATGTTAAGATTGTATATATTATATTGCAATAAAAAAAGTATGTATGTGCATGTAATAATCAATAATAATGACACATTAAAACGAATTTGATGACTTGTTTTGAATTACTGACGTATTTATAAAGATCTACTTTCACCTTATAACATTGGTCCATGTTTTTTTTTTTCAATCGAAATTTAATGAAATTTCTACTCAGAACTGTTTTGAGGGGAGTGCCATTACTATTGCAATAGATTGTACATACATATAAGTAAATCATAAGTATGTATATATTATAACTTATATTATCGTATTGGGTTCAGTTATACGAACTAATCAGTTTTCCGAACACTCTGGGCTCCCAATTACTTCGGATTATCTAAGCTCTACTGTATATGTCATTATCAGTACTAGTCAAAATGCCAATAATATTTATACATACATTTCTGGCACACAGAAATTAACAATTTTATTAATGTTTAAGGAGACCAATACATTCCGCATATTCTAATATACAATGAAAATATAAAATGACTCACCATTTTTTATGCTACAAAACAATTATGAATTAAATATATATGTTGATATACTTGTCCTTTTTAATATAACTTAGTAGGTACTTAAATCATAAAGGCATATATGTATAAAATTATGACACAACTCAAAATAATTAATATTTATCATTTATTTATAGCGATATATCACTTTAACATGAACACATATATCAAAATTTACTAGACTCATAATCAGCACCTCCTAAATTATAAGAATCCTATCATTATTGGTTTAATTAATAGATATAATGGTGTAATGCTCTTTACAAATGACTTAGAAACAGTACAAGCAATTCCGATGTTACTTACTTTGACTTTTAAAATATTTCTAACAAAAAGAAACAGTTCTGTATACCTTTTGCAAACTTGTTAATTCTGCGTTTGGATCTTGCGACTCTCCTGCGGCTAAGGCTTCTTCCTCTTCAAGTGTACGTTCGTCATCAAAATCATTCACTAGCATATCAACCGAAGGGTCAAATAATTTGTCTTTAGTTGATGATTCGTTGTCTTTTCCATCTTTCTGATGAGAAACGACTTCTTCCATGTTACTATTTTGCATTCATAACTGTCAGTAATACCTTCTGCCCTTGAAAATTAACTATATAAATTTATCATTGGCAATAGTTTTTTCACAAAAAACGTTTCCTGGATCACGTTAGTTGTCTATAAAATAATTATATTCGCTAAAATATTAACTGATTTTCATGTAGTATCTTACACACCAACAAAGTGAGGTTATAAACATGGCAATCCCATTGGAAATTATCCCTTCGCAAATGTTATTACTCGTGTATATAACATGTATATTCTTGTTTAAACGTATTGTATCTTGATTAAAAAATATTATATATATTTTCAGAAAAGTTCCACTCACAATACAAAACTTAGAGTGTCTGACAAAGACAAAACGGACAAAACACACAAAATACTACAAAATAGAGATGGGCGGAACATGACTGACCCGGCTCACTGAGCCGGCTCTTAGAACTGCTCTGAGTGAACCGGTTCCTTCTAAAAATTCGACTCGGATCTCAGATCTTTGTAGGCACAGAAGGTTAACGTGCACTGTGCAGTATTGTACCGAAGTCATGAAATGCAGAGTTGAGCGAACAGCTCCGAGTCCCGACGCGACGGTTAGATGACCACAGGTGCTCGAATAAAAACATTGTTTTTCTGTGTTATTATTATTTTTGTTGGTATACTAAACCTTTATTAAAGTCTGCAAATTTAGTGTGTCCCCGAATTTTGAAAAATATATATCTTATGCAAATTAGATCGTTTGGTTGGGTTAAGTTATGTATGATTTATAGTAGGTACTTACATGCTTTTACAATAATAATGACACTCTCTCAAAACAGTTTGTGAACTTCTGAATAGAAATTTCATTAAATCTCTTTTGATGAGTGAAACAACTAAGAAGTAATGTTAAAAGTAGATTTTATTGCAAATATGTCAGCAGTAGATATCGCAAAATTTATTTTAAAGAGTGTCACTATTATTGCAAACGATTGTACACATTTATAATATTTTAATCTTAACCATTTTATGTAGAAGTTGTAATGATACAAGAAAATTTTAGCTCGCGCTTAAGGGGAAGAATATATATCAAAATCTATACAGACATGGGAAAACAAACTTGCACAGTTTGTACAATGCAGGTATATGTTATGTACTGTGGCCTGCATAAAACAGATACATGCGTCTGCGTACAAACACTACAAGGTAGAGAAGGGATCTATTGTGAGTTTGGGATTTGGGACGAATCCGGCTCTAATGTGCCGGTCCACTGTACCGGTACACTACAAAGATCCAGAACCGGTGAACCGGATCAGTGAAATGAACCGGATTTCCCATCTCTACTACAAAAACAAAACGTCTAGTTGTGTATCTGAAAAAACCACATAAAACACTGACCATTGACTACTGAGAATGATTACAGAATTCACCACTGACCAAACATTGGGCGTATTCAGACGAGGTCAGCCGCTGAGCAGCTGAGAAATCCAGGCCAATCAAATGCACGCATTTAGCTGAATTCTTACTCAGCGGCTCAGCGGCTGACCTCGTCTGAATACGCCCATTACTTGTTATTACTTCGAGCGCGTTCTTTTTTTCCACCAGACATTCACCAGGTGAAAACATGATGCCACCAAAGCGTTTTTTTTATTCATGGTGGAAATATGGTGGCTCACCACACCAGACGACACTAAAAAGCACAGGTTCCCCAGAGGTGCCAATATAAGAAAACTAGAATTTAGTAAATAACAAGTTTTCTTAAGTTTGGCAGCATTTGGCGATTTATAACCTCACTTAATTTTAAACTAGTCGAAAGCTTAAATAAATAATAAAATAATTTTTTGAAAAACAATTAGTTGAAGAGGCGGGCTAATGTTACAGTAGAGCGACTTTTGGATGTAATAGACGGATTGGTAGATTTTAAAATGTGGCAACGAATTTTGATAATGATGATAATTATCAAGATAGAATAGTAATAAAAGCACATAAAGCAGCAGAATTGATGAAGAACACGGTGGAAGTTATTCAGAAAGAAGAAGGACAGTATCAGGTAAAAAAATTATGCGAGAGTGCATGCAAAACTCTGTTTTGCAGAGTATGTAAAATTTGTATCCACCGTTATCGATGTGAATGTTACGAGTATGTTGTGAGAAATATCTTATGTAAGCATGTACATTTAGTATGTATGCATGAGGAGCGAGTTGGTACTAAATCTGTTTTAGACGATGTTTTAACAGTCTTGGAAAAAGAATCAGAAATTAACACATATCATCAAAAGGAAATTACCCAGTTTATTGAAGAAAAAATAATTGACGATAAGGACAACAACAATGCTAATGAAGAAACAAAAAGAAGTGTAGAAGTTGAAGATTTGGGCTATTTTTTGAAGAGTTTAAATGAAGATGAATATACTAAAATTATGGGAAAAATTAAATTATTGCGAAATGAAGTTGAAAATACAAAACATAATAATTCCAGGAAAAGAAAGATGGACAAACAAGAGTATTATTCTTCTAAGACACCACATAACTAGGTAACGGTTTTTATTTTGGTTACATAAAAACTTAATAGAATTTATTTATTTTAGGCTAGATAAACATGTAAAATTTTCATTACAGGATTTACCGGCTTTTATAATTTAGTGTGAATTTAACTAGCTAGGGATCGAAAACCTTGTGTTTTCTTTTTCTCCTAAATAACTGTAGGGGTTTTTTTCTTTTCCATTAGATATGGTTTTATGAATTTTGATTTATATCCATTTAATTATTCATGAATTAAAATGTATTATTTTAGGAAAAAATATAACAGTAATAAAATACTTTTATAATTGATGCGAAATTTTTATTTGAATGTACCTAGATATATCTACTACACAAAAAGGTATACTTATAATATGTATATATGCAAATATTCTTTCCAACGATTTAGCACATCAATATCTAGTAGCTTCTCATTGTAACGTCGTACAAGACGAGAACAATAAAAAATACTCGTTTAGAAGAAGCTCAGCAGGCAAAATATTGTGTCAAATTTAAGTTTTTAATTTCAAACAATTTGGAAAAAGATAAATGTTTTTAACTCCCTTTAAGGGGTCGTAAACCCTCCAGGGGGCTTAAATAAAAAAAAAATATATGAAGGACCCCTATAAAAATTGCTTAAATAATCTACCCTTTTTTTTTGTTTATTACTTTAGGGTCACCCTGATTCTAAATTTACTAAAATGTTAATGATAATTTTTATGGAGAGGGGCATAATTATAACAAATGACAATTTGTAAATATACTTTAGAATCGGAACAATCATCTCCAAATAGAAATGTTAAACCGAATAGTTGAAAATAATTTCCACTTGTAGAGTATAATTTAAAGGCAGAAAGAATCTAGCCGTTGACTGGTTATATATAAAACTTCTATCAACGACTTAACTCGCGTTTTGTTTTCTATTCAGTTACATTCCACACAATATAAAAATATTAGAAGGTAACAAATAATAACTATCCGGTTTAAAATTAAGTGAGGTTATTTTTATCGCAATTCATAACAAATCGCCAAATGCTACCAAACTTAAGAAAACTTGTTATTTACTAAATTCTAGTTTTCTTATATTGGCACCTCTGGGGAACCTGTGCTTTTAGTGTCGTCTCACCACACCGCGTTTTTAAATTACTGGTGGATTCCATCTGCTGGAAATCTGCTGCAACCAAGTCCCACCAGAAAATTTGTGTGATTACTCTGGTGCTTTTATGTTGGAAGACCACATAACCACAAAATAACCTTAAAAACAATAAAAATATACACCATTTTCTTGTGTAAAGTGATTTTGGTTTTGTTAATGCTTATTATAGACAGTAGTTCATAAAAAATGGAGAACCAGGAAGCTGTGGATGTTAATTTCATATACAATAATTTGTCATATTCAATTAAACTGACATCAAAATAGCAGCTTTGCTCGCATTGTCCATTTCAATATTATTGGTTTATTTCAAGCAGCACAATATACAAACAATATATTTAAACAAAAAAATATAAAAATAATCTGAAATTTAAAAAAAAATCTGAGGTTATGTACTCCACCAAAGCGTCCTTTTTTGTAAATTGTGGTGGATATGGGGTGCTTCCACCAAAGACTAAAAAGAGTCACGTGATAGGATTAGCTGATGCAAATACATTTTTGGTGGAAATCGACATAAAATTTTGGTGGAAAAAAGAACACGCACCTACCAATAATTTACCACGATAAATAATAGGTCTGTTTCAACAACCGTCTAGAACTGGTTCAAACTACCAAAAATGTTTGACCAACTCCGTCTTACGTCGCATTCGCCGAAAGTACACTAACAACTGAACTGACTGAATAGTTCTAGATTGTTCGGAATCGATTCTTGCTGTTGTTGGAACAAACCCAATATAAACTAAAAACTACACGTCCGTGTGCAAGATCCCTAAACCACAGATTACGGAACAAGTTGTTTCCGTAATCTGTGTTCTGCACTGCGCTGAACAGCTGATAGAGTAGTGTAATATACACTCTAGGTCTATTCTTTTGCACAGAAAGTGTAGCACCAGCTGCACTGAATAGCCCGAAACCGTTCCTTTGCAAGAGAGTAGTGTATTTTACACCACACTTTTTTATTCCATTGCGTAGTCAGCAACCTGCATTATCTTTAACAAACATTTGAAAGTTTTTTGAATATTTTACAATTCTTGTATGAACTAAATAATCAAATTAAGTTTTATTTATGCTAAACTATTTTTAAAACTCTATCAGAATATTTAGGTACAATTTCTTCTACATATTGTTTAATTTAATTTCGTTTTTATCTTTCAAATAAAGAACTGATTAATGTTTCTACTTCATCACCACTATTACTCGAGTTAGCCGAGCTTGAATGAACATCTACTAATCTATTGTCTAGTCATCATCACAAAAAACATCTTTGACGTCCATAATTAATAATTAGTTAGGAAACATCTTTCAAATTTAGAATATATCCTAACTGCACAAGCATGGTTGTTCTCTGGCTACACCATCTCACACTTCGTTATTCCTTTGATTCTAGCACCACTTCTGCACTGCGCTGAACAGCTGATTTTCAGCGTAGTGTAATTTACACTACACTGAAAAACAAAGGAAAGAACCTACTGAAACGCATTCTGAGTAGCAAAACTGGACATAAAAATATAAATAGAAACATAACAAACTAATAACAACAAACACCACTGTGAAAAGAAAAGTGAAAACAGGACAAATTTTATTTTGAAAAAGAAACATTTTGGCAGATAATTAGGAATATTAAAACATACATATTGTAAAAACACTTTATCAAGATATAGGTAGTAAGTTAGCCAAAAATCAGTCATATAAGTTAATTTGACAATCCAGAAATTAAAAGAATTATACTTAAGGAAATTTTGCAATAGATGATAAGATAACCTCAAACACAGAATAAAGGAACTACATTCTGTGCCTTAAACACCTTAATGTTTATGTTTTGATTGTTCTGTTAAATATAAAGTCAAAGAATATTAATGTAATAGGTACGTTAATATTCTTTGATAAAGTATCTTTTGTTTTGTATGTTTTACTAGATGAATTGAAATATTCCTAAATGAGTTTACACGAGATTCCAAAAGATATAATAAATGCAATGTGTGAATTTCCAAATGGATTTAGAAGCAAACTATTAAAAAGTATATATATATGTAATTTAAATTATTTAGCATAGATAATAGTTTTATTTTTAGTGGCGTTAGTAGCAAATCAACCCACACCACAGGATCGGTCAAAAATTTTATTGAATTTATCCAATGAGAGCAGCTTACCTAAGGATCAGATTTACGAAGTACTTGGAGTATATATACGTTTACTTCGATTCTTTCTAGAAACAAGTGACAATGAACTTAACACCAAATTACTAGAAATCGGTTTTACACCTGATTTTGTACAACAGTTGCCATTTATAGGTCATCGAGAAGAAATCGTTAAAAATTTGACAAACAATTTTGATGTAGATTTTGGTAAACTCTCGTCCCTTAAGTGGAAAATTGATATTAGCTTAAGTAGGTAGGTTAACATCATTTGTCGGTACGATGTAGTTTCTTTCCATTTCAGTTTATACTCCTCAATGTACTTCTACATGTATTACTTACTAAATTATTATAAATTTTATTTTTAGTGCCCTCGTGAAAAAAATTCCAACAAGTGTCATACTATGCTTAGTTTCAAAAAATGGTGGCAAATATACAATAGAAGTAAACGCCAAATCATTTCATAAATTAAGATTTAATGTTGCTCTTATATTGAAGGAGTTAACTTTAATAAAATCTAACTTTTTAAAATAATATAAATACACTATTACTATATGTATGTATTTATAGCTATATCAATACATATTTCAATTGTTATAATATAATTTTTTTAACTGAAACTTTAATGTACTCTTAGCATTATAGTTAAAGAAGGAAAGTAAATAAAAAAGTTTCAAATAAATGTCTTTATTAAAATAAAATTATATATATAGATGCAGATATTCAATTTAATCAACGATTTATTGGAGCATATAAGAAAAGAATTATTAATACCCATATATGCAACAGCACCTAAAATCATAAAAATATGTATGACATTTAAATGGAATATGGCATCATCTTACCATATAACAAAAGACAAATACCCTAGCAACTGGGTAACGTCTTAAAAAAATTCCTGTTCTGATACTAATAGCGTCTAATGTAGAATAGGCATGTTTGACCCTCCTGGTGACCCCAGCATCAAAAGGGGAAACTCGAAAAAATCTAGGAAGCGAAATTGACTCTAAAATATAAAATATTTGTGTTTATAACTTTTTTCCCCAAACATTGGGTTGAGTAAATTATATTTTTAAGAAAGACTTACCGTCTGGTTCTTGTATGTTGATAACTTTTACTTGCGCTTTATGTAACTGTGCCATATTCTTTTTATATTCGCTCTAAATAAAATAAAATTGATTTAGTTAAAAAGCAAACTTAAAATGATATACTTACTTCAAGCTTTTCAATTTGTAGCCTCAAGGCATTGCGTTCCGTAGTAACAGTTTCCAGTTTATTTTGTTTTAGCATAAGTGTTTGTGTTAATGATTTTATTCTTGATTCAATATCTTCATTAACAGTTGCATTAGCTTTTTCTTTAATAAATACTTTTAGTTGCGTTATTTCATTGTCTTTAACATTTATTAACTCTTTGAGTTGTAACAATTCTTGATTTTTCAAATACAATTCCTGAATATTAATCAAATGTATTACTAGATTATTAAAATTACCACATTTTACCTTAGTTCTTTGTGAGCAGTCCTCCTCGGCAATAATCCTAAATTTTTTCTCATTTAAAATACTTTGTTCCAAATTTTGAAGTGACTGATGCAGACCATTTTGAATAATTCGATGCTGCATCTGGAGTGACTGCATATCTTTAGTTAACTGGTTATTTTTTTGAGTCAGTTCATCATTTTTGGCTTGATGAAATTCCAATTCTTTTCTACAATAACCATTTTGTTATTTATATACAGAAATGAATAAGTACACGTACCTATATAAAAAATAATGACAGGAGTTGATATAATTCTAGTACTTACTTTAACTCTTCATTGTAAGTTTCAAAAATATTTGTCTCTTCATGAGATACATTTTCCTGTTTTAAAGAAATCAGTTTTTCTTTTTCTTGTAAGATACGTTGCGCTCTTGCTATATACTGATCCTTTTCCATTTGGGCTTGAGCAACCTGTTCATTGCACCTTTCTATTTGGAACTGTAAGTTACAATTTTCATTCTTGAGTTCAGAATACAAATGCTGTATATTAAGCAGTTGTTTATTAAGGTCTTGACTTTCAAATTCCAATTTGGCAATTTTTTCATGTAATATTTTTGATTCTTCTGCTAAAATAAAACTGTTTTGGGTGTAAGAATTTAGTTAACAAATTGAGTAGTAAGTTTACCTATTATTTAAAGAACTCGCGGTGGACATCTGATCACTCTTTACTGAGCTTTTAAAAGATTTATCCATTATACTTTCATCATTGATACTTCCTAAAAGATTAAATTTATTAAATATTGACTATAAATACTATATACGACACTGTCTACCAGTCGAGGATTTGTGTTTTTCAGAAGTTACATCAAACGTTATGCCAATATCATTTTGATCTACATTTGCTATTTCCTGTACTACATCAATGTCCTTAATGGGAGAATTTTGAAAACTTAAATTTCTAGCTAAAGGACTACTGTACGAATTATTTCCATAACTTGCTTCAAGATCATATTCTTGTACAGTATCTCTATTTATGTTTTCTGATTGGCCTCTAAAAAATATTTTATTAATTGATAAACAGGTATTTGAGAAAATGGAACAGAAATACATACTCTACATCGGTTAATTTAGGATTTGATTCATTTAACACAGTAGCAGCATTTTGATCAATTTTATTTAATAGATCCTCTGCACGGCCAGCAAAATTTTGAAGCCAATCCATAATTGAAGAAAATTATGTTCACATTGAAAGAACTATATATAATATACAATTTAATAATTACAATTACTTTTATAGTATAGGTTATATTTTTGTCAATGTCAAAATTAGTGCGTTCACCGCGTTCCTTTAGAAGAATGTAAATAAATGAATCAGGTTTGTTCGTTGAACTCTGGGAGTAAAAAGTTACTCTACTTCCTACTTTTGGAATTATCAATACTATCATAGGTAAGTTTACTTTGAATTTTACATAATTTTGTTTATATTAATAATTCCACTATATCTATGTATCACACCTGTCAACAAGATTACATTTGGATAAATGAGTATCTTAAATTTTCTATTTTGATTTTGTATCCCTATCGACAGCCTCGTTTGGTAAACCAGGCACAGTTTTTTTCTAAATAAATACAGATACAAGTGGTGAACATGCTTTTGAAAATGCCCATGCATGTCACACACGCACACAGTTGGTAGAATTTTTATTATTAGCCGAATTTTCTTAAGCTTACCACACCATACCAAATGTAACCACAACTAACCATGCAAATTTTATGAAAATAGTATGTCACGTGACATACCACAACTCGTAACCGCAACTTACCATTTCAAAAAGATAGTTACTGGGTCTGGTATCTATGTTCATCTCTTTTTAGTTAGAGAAAGGAATATATAAAAAGGCGCGATCCGTTGATTGATATTAATATCTGTATTTCATATTTCATGAGACCTATTGTTTAAACAACACTTGAAAATCATGTTACAATTTTTTAAGACTAATTTAATATACAATTATTATACTTAAACTGTTAAGTCGTTCGTACAGTTGTGTGGGAGTAAAATTTGTGGGGGAAAAAAGAATTCAATTGAAATATATTTAAATAATAACTCAATTGTCTTTAGTAACATTAGTGAAAGTTATAGAACAGATGAAAGAGAGTAAAAATAAAACTTATATAGCATAAATAAAAATTTAAAAACTATCTTGGTTAAACTAAAATGTAAATAAATATTCAAGTAAAAATTTATTCATTTTTCATAAAAATCGGTTATCCTCCAATGTTCATTTTTTAAAAGTAAATAGGGCTGAATTGTTAGACTTGGATTACTGGCCAAAATACTCATAATCAAAAGCAAGTCGGTAGCATCACAAATATATTCAATAGTTTAGTTAACTATCACTAAATCTTGCTATTTTTAGAATAGGTTCCAATTCACAATTATAAAAACAAACAAAATTAATCTTAACATATAGTTTTATCACTAAAAACAGTAAATCAATCAGCAACTTCATCAATTAGCAAATTATATTTATGTTTACTGTTTATATTATATTTTGACTTTTGACATCTGACTAACCGCAACATACCGTGACGTAATGAAAATATCTTACCATAGTTACTTGTGGTAAGCTTAAAAAAATTCGGCTTTTATGGAAGAGTTTTGTTTGGTGTGCTTTTGACAGTTTCATTCATTCATTATCTATAAACAGGAATACTGAAAATATATGTGGTTTTGCGTCGTGTAAATAGAAATAAAAAAATATATCATGTCTGATTCAGAAGATGACTATATGTCTTATAAGGTCCTGGTTGACTGGTAAGTTATTAGAGACAAAGTGGAAGAAATATTTTTTATATATGTTGTTTCAGTCAGGACGATGTGCGTCCAAGTTTATTATTTAATAGAGAGAAACGCAAATTGGATATGTTTAAGAAAAAACAAGAAGTTGTGAATAAACGTCAGAAGACAATAGGAGAACTTGAAAGAGAAAATCGTGACAAGGGATTGAATACAGTAATATCATCTGAAAATAAAGGGTTTAAATTGCTTGAAAAGATGGGTTTTAAACCTGGTGAAAGTCTAGGTAAAAATAAAACTGGTATAAAAGAACCAATTGATATTGTTTATAAACAAGGTACTTCTGGTATCGGCAGAGAGTCTCATTTAAGAGAAGTAGTTTCTCAAAAACAGCATCAAAAAATAAAAAACCTTAAGCACTACGAAACCCAGTACAGATTAGCGAATAAAGAAAGGAAGAACTTACTTCAAATAAGGAGAGACTTTTTCAAGGCTCAAAAAGTTTGTGAAGAATTAGATTACAGAAGTGTAAGTACAGAACAAAATTATAAATAAGTAAACAAATCAGATATATTTCCACCACATTTTAGACATCATATAGAATAATAGGTATTTAAAGTGCCTCGTTTAATCATACTTATCCTTCATAATTTTTCCCTTTGAATAATAATTGTATAGGTATATATTTTATTAATTCCATGATTCAACACTTTAAAGTTTAATGACATATTTCCTTTGATATTGTAGAAAATAAGAGATCCAGTAGAGGATTTCTTTTGGACGAAAGATACTATAAAAAAAAGGAGAAAAATGGAGAGAATTGAGACAGCAGATGATACTGATAGTAGCGACGAAGATGAGGAATTTGAAATGTATATTACAGAAGAAAATCTCTTTGCAATAATAGATTACCTTAGGATGAAACATTTATATTGTCTTTATTGTGTTATTACGGGTATAGATATTGAGGATTTAAAAGAAAATTGTCCCGGACCTTACCGAATGGACCACGACGATGAGATGGAGTGAATTATCTTTAAAAAGTACCTAAACTTAACTCAGTAATAATTTTGTTTAAACGTTGTTTTATTTATGTATAGATCATTACATTTAATTAGTTAAGAAGTTGTTTGAAATTATTTAATATTGTTACAGCAATAAATATTGCAATAAGGTGTTTTCTATTTGTGTATATATTTTCAGCCTTCAATGTTTACCTATAGTAATACTTCATATTTACAATAGCAATAACCTTATTCTTTTTCCAATAATATCACAAACAGTTCATCGGAACACAGTTGCTACCTACACGAGTAAGTGTACGGCCACAACGGCGCATCACCCATAGCATGATACCTAAGCTTAACACTTGAGAGAAAATATATATTTTTTTAAATGTTAATATCAAGTTTCATTTATATCAGTCTAGGGTATTACGCTATGGCCAATTTGAGGGGTGGTGCGTCATTATGTCGTTTACGTTTAAAACAATATCTTAAGTGGTAAGCTTGTATACCAGGCTATGGGTGGTATGTCGTTGCGGTCACATACTAAGTATGAAATTGTTAAAGTATAGATACAAATACTAGTTTAGTAATTTCTATGTGTATAAATCAGATAGTAGCCAGAATCATCAATGTTTAAAGGGAATAGGGATTATGTGACTTAAAAAAAACTTTTATCAAAACACAATTTATTTGTAAGATGTAAATTCATTTTCAACATAAAAAAAATGCTACATAAATGAAATGATGAAATATAACAAAATAAATTATTGTGAACCTGTAGACAACAAGGCTAATAGTCCAGCAGTGGTACCAATCGACAAGGTGTAGTTGACCGCAGGAGTAAATGATCGCAGCAAATAAAAGCTTGCAAGTATCACGATGGCTAAAAATAAGGCGTTATTGTAAAAAATGGAGAAGGTCGTTGCTTCAAAATCTGCAACTTCATTCTTTTTCCATAGAATTCTCTCATCTTTCTCCTTTTTGCTCATCTTCTTGTCGTCTGCAAGCTTCTTTGTCAAGTCTCTTGTGACAGCTTCTTCTCTCTTAACGGCAATTTTGTGTTTTAGAGTAAATTTAGTATTTCTGTAAGCCATAGCAAGTAGATAAGTTGATACAGCAGTTACAACAGCAAATAAAATTAATGAAGAATATACGTCTATCATGTGGATTCTCCAAAATAACCATATTGGTACTGCAGAGACTATTAGAGCGTTACCATAGAAGAGGGCCGATGATTTCGTGGATACATTTCTGCTGAAATCTTGTAACAGAAGTTCTTCTTCTTTTGTAAACCCTTTATTCTGTGTTTTCGACATTTTTTTAGTTATAAATAATAATTTTTGACTTCACAGTTCACACAACCAGAATATTAACTATAAATCAAACCGCTCTGAAGTACACTACGCTAATACGTAGCACGTAAGACCCGTTGATTAACTTACTCTATTCGTGCCACGATTGACACAAGCCACGTTCTAGTTAACAGTTATGTCGTTGTTTTGTACGCCACGTGTTTATATGTGTTCCACGTTTGTATCTACGTTCATGTTCATTACTCTGTGTCTGTGGTGTGTTCCAAAAATACTCGGACGTGCACCTTTTGATTCTACTGTTCCAAAAGATAAATAAATTTGTTCAGGACAACTATTTTGGAACACAGCCCGGTCTAAATGTGTCTCTACACCATTATATTACATATATTTATACTACCATACCATACCTCATACCTCTATCTCTTCTGACCATATGGCCACATGTCCTTTATCAAACGTTATATATAATATGTAGAATTAATTAGGTTTATTATTTATTTATATGAATAATAATGAACATGTACTAGTAAAATTCGTAGTTACGCACCCTGTTTTGAACAATAGAGAATATTTTTTAGCTTCTACTTCAAAATTTGCTAACGTATTTACGAAAAAGCATAATACCTACATAGATAACATATACGTACTGTATATGTATACATTATAAATTATAATTAAATCTAGTAAGATACTGTGCGATACTGTCCTTGCGATTTTTCCTTTATACGAGGAATATTCTCTATATTCTACTTAAATGATAATACATTTGGTGGTTCTGTATAAACAAAGTAGTAAATCTAAATAAAAGATTTATAACTATAATTTTTTTCTATTGTAATTTAATTGGTCATTTTAAATTTTCCATGAAAATAACTCAAGGAAAGGTGTTTAAAATTTGCGCATTGATCCACAGGCCAATAGATGTCTCTACTGTCATATTAAATTCACAAATGACAGTGTCCAAAATTAGAAAAAAGAAGGAATAAAGAATGGTAATTATTTGTGAACTCCATTGTTAGCATTTATGTGTCAACATTTTATAATTTTGTATTTTGATGTTGATTCACAACGATAAATCTAGCAATAATTAGAAATACAATATTTTACACATGTGCAAGCAGTGGTCTCGTAGTTTTAATAGATATGATACTAGTGGTTATAACAATTACAATTTAAATGCATGACAAGCGCAAAAATGGGTAATTGTTTGAAAAGGTCAACAACAGATGATATTTCATTGCTAAGGGGCAGTGACAGTGTAAGAGAATCATCATCTGATCAGTTAGGACCCCCAGCTTATCAGGTGGGTATATAAATCAGCTGTTTGCATTGTAAATAATAATTATCTTACTTTTGAAATAGGAAAGTCTACCAGTGCAAGCTGCTTCTCCTGTTTATCATCCATCGCCAAGTGTTACACGTTCTGTTACGCAGCTGACAGAAGAGGAGCAGGTAAAAATAGCTAAACGAATTGGCTTAATACAACACTTACCAACGGGGACATATGATGGTTGCAAGAAGGCTAGGGAATGTGTAATTTGCATGGGCGAATTCTTAGTGGGTGATGCTCTACGTTATCTGCCCTGCATGCATACTTATCATATGATTTGCATTGACGACTGGCTAATGAGAAGTCTTACTTGTCCTAGCTGTTTGGAGCCTGTTGATGCCGCCTTGCTCACCAGTTATGAGACCAATTGACGGCCAGTGCCTTTGCATCTGATAGTAAACACTGTGATCTGAACTGTTTATTTTTTTGGGCGTGAATGATGTATGAAAGGAAGGCTGTGACATTCAGTTAGTAAAGGAATAACTATAGGATGCTTTTTTCTTTATATTTCTATTTTAATTATGACTTCACAAAGTATTGATTAGCCCGTTTTTTTTAATTGACTATTTGGCAGGTTATATTCTGTACTTTAGAGGTAAACAGATGTAATTCCATTTTTAAAATGATTATGTCCATACAATGACAATATGTGCAATAAATAGGTCTTGTGTTTTATTATTTATCGGATATTCATACATATTTCATAAATATTAAATTTTAATGTATTACCTATAATAACAGAAGTACTGTTTAAAATTTAATTTGTTTGACGAAATAGAAGTACGATCATTTGCCTCTCAATGTATACATACGTATTTTTGACAATAGAATTATTAATATAATTACAATTTTAGCTAGAGAAGCAATTTATATTATAATAAATAATTTTTATAAAATAGGAAATTATGCATTGATTATTTTTATAGTATATTCTGTGTAATCATTTTTTTAATCAAACTTTTGGACTTGAGTGTAAAGAATATTTTAAAATCAAAATTTGTTAATACTACCTACTATTACTTACATTTACAGCATTTAAAATGTATAAAAAATTAAAATCAATGGTAAATAATATATTTTAATTTGCATCAATATAACAGATACACGACAAAATAGAATTTTATATACTGTATAGACATGCTCTAAAATGTATGGATATGGCATATACTTTACTTATCTGATATCAGATAATGAGTACTAGCGTAATGGTTTAGTAAGGAGTATATAAATTTTAATGAACATATAGTAATTTTTTCGCTATATTTGGAAATATATAATTTTTAAATAACTTGAAATTTCTGACTACTCTTATAGTTATTTCTATGCTATTTGTAAGGGCTGTAATGTAAATAGATAAGTAGTAATATGTTTTCCGTTAATATTAACCTTGATAGTCATTTTGTAGTTTCAACTGGTGATAGTCTTATAATAGCTATAAATAATTTAAAAAATCAAAACTTATCCATCACATTCCTTCCCAATGTATCAGGTTGTTATTGGGGATTGATCACAAATATTAGAGAAAATATTTTAAGGTTTATCACTTCTACTAATGTCTTACGCTGGCTGTACATATACCTATATTTTTTTATAAATTGAAGATTTATGTGTGCTTTGTATAAAATTTCCAGTTATAATTTAGAATTGTAGCTTAAAATGTGATTAGACTGTGGAGTTTTATAATAGGTTGAAGAAAATAAAAAGTGTAAAATTATAGAACGTCAATCAGTGATCGTCCCCCTGTGGTTTTCATTACTTAAAAATTTATTGGATACGTCCAGTTTCTAGTTTTATGTATTGATTTTTAAATCAGTGATATAAATATATTAGCTTTCTAATGTGCAACATATTTTATATATATATACATACATGCATTATAGGCATTGATGTGTTGGTTTGATAAGATTTGCTGGCATACGTAGATATATTTTGTCTGTTCAAATCACTTATTTTTCTGTGAAACTCCTTATATCGTTTGTTTTCATCTTTATTATATACTTTAATAAAAGTTACTTCAGTATGTATACGTGTTTGTAATTCTCCTTGTCAAATCCTTCTAATAACTTTTACAGTTATTGTATCAATTTCAAATTTGGTGCCAGTGAGTTTTTGGGGGTGCCAAATTTCAATATGATATCACTTTTGAGCTATTTTAATGAAACACGACCACACAACATAAAATACAATAATTTGGACTTATTGGTAGGAAACCAATTTATTTGGTAGGAAAATAGGACCTATTAGATTTGATCCTATTATACCGGCCCAAACATTTATTCTAATTTCATGTTGGAAGTGTCTTGGTCTTATAGCACGTGGATTTTCTTCAGCGTTGTGGAAGTTAGTTATGTCTCTTCTTGTAAAAGACACTTTGTCAGAAAAAAGAATTTTATTTTGTAAATGAATATCAGTGTTTCTTCTTTCACGAATAAAATGACAAAATCTCAATCGGGCATCAAAATCAAGTGGCAATAGTTCTACATGAAATGGACGCAGCAACTATTCTTTCAATTCAACACTGTATGTGGTATATTTTTGGAAACCCCCAGCTGACGTTCAAGATTACGTACACTTTCTCCGGGATCTTCCGCAATAGTATCCAAGATTTGTTCTTCTTCTTGTGCATTGCAGAGTTGTCTAGGACGTCCCCAATTTACCGTACTTGACTTTAAACTTCCGTTTCTCGAAGCCTTCTCTCAATCCTACCAAAAGTTTTAAAATTTGGTACCCGTCGATTTGGGAATCTTTCTTGGTAAACTGTAACACTTCTTCTACAATTTCCTCAGAATCCTAGTACTAGCAAGTAGCAACATATCTGTTTGTTCTTCAAATGTGTATGTTCCAGCCATTCTTGTATTTACCAGATGTTAAGAGACAAAACAACAAAACAATAAACAACTTTCTATCATATTATGCTTACTTAAGTAATTATTATAACAAACAATAACAGAATTAATTTGTCATGACATCAAATGTCCAACAGACAGATATTGTCACTTGATTTTGATGCCCGATTGAGATTTACTCATTTTATTTGTGAAAGAACCTTTTTACTAACGAAGCGTGTTTCAGAAGAGGCACAACTAATTTCCATCCAACTTATTTTTCTTAGACTTAAAGCATCATTATATATTATTTTTTCTCTTGTTATTATTTTGTACGACTTGCTTAAGTAGGTACGCAAAAATTGTTTCAGGCATAGTATGTGTATCAACAGTATGTAATTGCAACAGCTAGAAATTATTTAATCGCAAGTTCCTTATTATCTTTAAATGACAAAAATTTTCTGCTGCATACAAACCATTAAGATGTAAGAATTATTACGTAGTAATAATTTTTTTTATCAAAATTTAAATATTTTGATTATTAACACAGCTCATTTAATTTACAAGCTATTAATGATATGGAAACTGCGTATTATATATATATATATATACAATATACAAAATTACATTATCTACTCTTCTTCATACTGTATGTGCAAGATCTAATAAAATATATTTCACATCGGATTACACTTATTGGATTTAATAACTTAATAATCTAACAGTTCATGTGTAAGGGCTATCCGTCTGGATTCCCCGGATCTGCCCTAGTTTGGAGGACATCCAATGGCTTCCGGATGGGGTTCCCTTTACTAAAAATTATTCTACTCTATATTAAAACTTTGAAAAGTATAAAGCTCTAACCTAAATATACGAGTATCGCATAATCAAGCGTTTTTACTTAATTAAAACTTTATACAAGGAAAAAAATAAGTAGGAGGTTCTGTACAATTTATTCAATAAATATTTCAATAGCAAATGATTAGGGTGTTTCTGACATGAATGAGCGTTGATTTAAACACGCAAAAACACAAAACAAATTTGATAAGTAGATAGGTCAAACACATCTTTTGTTAAATCTGTTAAGACAACAATTTGAACTTAATTTTCAATTTTATTAGTAGACAAGGTAAATACAAATTTCCGGGTTTCAAGCTTAAAAAATCCGGGGCTTTCGAAACTTCTAGTCCTGATGACAATCCTATTCATGGGCAATAAGTCAACAGGAAGTAGGAGTGTATCACATATCTTCGCATTTGCATATATTTTAAGGGATTATTACATTGTTATTGTTTACAAGACGATAATCTAAAATAAGTATTAATTAATTAATAAGTTTGAGGCAGGTCAATGATTAATTGTTTTCAAAACAACTACACTTTAAAAATAACAATACTATTAAAACGATTTGATTACGTTAACTTACGTTGATAAAAATAATAAACACGTTTAAAATCTATACAGGCAGAATGGGAAACGTCACGTGTAGATATTGTTGAGGAAGGTAATGTTTAATGATTCCCCCAATGTATGTAGCGGAGCGCAATGAAATAGTTTTAGTGTTTTTAAAGGTTTCGTAATGTTTTCATGTAACCAGGGTAACTGTGTAAACAATAATAATTTGTTTAAATGAAATAAAATAACAGCAAGAGAATAATGTGATATAAAATATTTTCATTCTATATTTTTAAACAAACCTATTATTAATCAAGAAAGTTTAATAAGCTAAAAGTAATATAATTAATAAAAAGAGAAAAAAATAATACGGCTTCGTATTAGAACTATAGAAGCAAATAAAATAAAAGATTTACAAATTACGAGACTAATATACAGGGTGTCCCAAAATTAGCGTGCCAAAAATTAACTGGATTCTACGATCAAAAATAAGAAAAAAAAAGTTATATAAACCTACTATTACCTAAATGTTTAAAATGAATATAAATGTGCATATTATCAGTCTTTATATGTATTCGCAAGATGTATTGCTATTGTTTTACATTTTTTTCTTTCTATAGTTTTGTTTGTTTAAAGTATGACCACAGGAAACTTGAAATCTTTTTCAAGTTCAGTAGTCTCGGTTGTGTTGAATTTAAATAAAATATTGTTAAGTCGACAGCCTTTTATGGAAATAATGCTTGCGCCACGTTGATTAAAATATAATGCTCTACTTATATCGAGTAGATAAAAAATATTTTTTAATTCGAATCTTATTTATAAAATTGCAACATGAAAGATATTTGTTCTTTTATGTTCTTGACCCTATTATTTTTTCCCTGAGATAGCTTTACCTTTATCTCTTTAAAATATATTTATTCCTGTTTACATGTTTAAGAACTATAAATATGTAAAGATAGTGGATGTAAATAAAAGAGAAATCACTTTAACAAGATAGCGAAGATTGAACTCTACACTACTTCGTGTCTTAAAAATAATGGAAAACATATTTTACGATACGCAGTTATTACTTTAAACATAAATAATAATTACAATGACTTCGATTTACAATTTATTAGAATGAGGATATAAAATGCCATTTTCAAACTAATAATTTAAATTACTTAAGCACGCTATCTACAAAAATTATTACCTGTCATTTTTAAGTATCTCTAAACTGAACTGTAACGCGAATAGCGATGACATTTCTAATCTGACTTCTATTTTGTAGATAATAGTAACAGACACACTTAGATCACGTGCTGTTATAAAAATAAATTGTCTAAATAATTAGTTATGACAATAATTATTATTAATCGCCATATGGGGTCAACAACAATAATTATTAATAATTATTGCCTATGCGTATTATACTTCCTGTTCGAAAACTTCTATTATCGGAAACATTCGGTATATCTTTATTATTTTTAAAGTATTTTAAATTTTAAGAAAAATCGTTAATATAGGTACTCATTAACAATCTTTAGATTGTAATCATGTTTTTGAAGTATAAATAGTAACTGAAGCCTTATTTAAAATAAGAATATGACGTGTGATAACTGATAATAAATTATTACCGCTGTTAAAACGTGTCCGAATAATATATGGTATAATTTTATCGATATGTTTTCAAAACATACGTTTTAATAGAAAATTAGTATACTTTATTGGTGATGAGTGACAACAGCTAATTAAAATAATACTTAATAATATTAAATTAACTGATCCATAACCTCCTGTACATCTGTCCAACATTTTGATGTGTGTTGCGTGCATGTCGTGATATTTCTTGCTTTTCAAACGATTAAATTCCATTCTAATTATAAAAAGTTGATCATTTAATTTCACGATGTACGATTAAACTAATTAATTATATAATTACTAGGTATTAATTATTTTATAACAATTTAAATTAGTCACCAAAAAGTAAACAAATTCCTGTGATGTTATTAAGGTTATTTTGATCTAGGTACAATCTATTGCAATAAGAATGGTCTGTTTAAAACGAATTTGGTGGCTTGTTTATTTGGACTGCTGGCGTATTTCACTTAACCAATACAGATCTAAAGAAATTTCCACTCAGAACTTCCAGTAGTTCAGGGAGTGGTTTTATTATTATTGCAGTTCTAAATTAATTTAAGATATGTAGGAACAATCATTTGCAATAATAAAATAAAATTTCCGATTTCTTTAGAATTGCTGACGTCTTTGGAATTAAATCTACTATCAACTTTTAACATTAGTACCTAATTAGTTGTTTCACTGGCCAATATAGATTTAATGAAATTTATACTCAGAACTTTTTTGAGGGAGTGTCATTATTATTGCAAAAGCATGTACCTTCCGAACGATCACTGAGTTGTTACTTTTTATCAGTTGATCCGGTTCTTCTATAATAATTAAAGTATATAACTTGGTAGGTTAATTTAATATGTCATGCAATTAATTTAATTAATTTTTAGATACCGATTAATTGGTTATTACAATACAGCACCGCTGTATACCATTTTATTTATTTAGTAGTTGTAATGACTTAAGACTCTGTTCATTTACTTCATTATACACAAAAAGCTTAAAGAAATATAAAAGTGATGATTTAAAGTTAGATATTATTAGACTATTACCTATATATAGATATAGATACCCCATTTATACCACATTGTTAGTTGCCGTTATGTGTAAAATGCGAGAGAATTTCGTGTTATTTGTATATTGCAAAAGAAATAACAATTTTCTGATAAGAATAGTGTATTGACTCATAAAGCGGCAACAGAGGACATAGTACAAGTCCGGGATCAGGTCACATCTATCCGAGATCGTGCCGACTAGAAGCCACCCACTCAAGAAATGATAATTTTTTTTTTGTTTTTTAAAAGATCGGCTAGCACAAAATCGCCCTATATTAATGTCAGTTAGCCTTTTTTTATGTATAATATTTATTCAACGATTTGCTATCGGACATGGTTTAGATAACAAGTAATCAATTTTCTACAAATTTCTCAAATGTTTTTGGAGGAAGATGACGCAACAAAATAGTATCTTTACTAATAATATTCTTGGATATGGCCTAGTATGAAGTAAAAATGTTTATTAATTATAAATATATTTGCACCCAGGGGTTAATAAGATAACGTTATAAGTATAGTGTAACTACATTAAATGTTGAATGCATAAACGTAGTACAATTTGAATTAAGCCTCTACAAGCGTAGATACTACCGATGGCAAATCTATATATCATTATTTACATAACCTTCGCATTTCAATTAATTATATAATTTTTTATTGACATTTAAGACAGATCCTGCGATATCGTAATTGTTTGATCCATACAATATTTTATCTAATTAAGTACCTACTAGGATTACTATTAAAATTTTGTTTAATCTTTACTTTATCTCTTTCTGGGATGCAAAAAGTGAATTTAATAATTGCGACAATTAATTATATGATGAAATATTAGAGAATGTGATCGTACAGGGTGTCCCAAAATTATCCTGCCAAAAATTAACTGTGGATTCGACTATCAAAAATAAGAAAAAAAAGTTATATAATCATAGGTCCGTAAACGCCCCCTAACGGAGCTATTGCTCTTTAAAGGGGGACCCCAAAATTTGATTTTCTCCAAATATTTTCTAAACGGATCGAGAAAAAGTAATCAAATTTGAAATTGAGTATCAAAATTAGATTGCGAATCTAATGTTCTGAAAATAATTCCTCATAATTGGTCACAGGCGTGCCAAACTGGGGGGTCAGTGGGTAAATATTGCTCTAACTTTCTTGTATCTCAAGATTTTCGTCGTCAGATCAAAAAATTAAAAATTTTGGTTTATTTTACATGAAAAAGGTACTCCTATTTCAATCCGATAAACTGCTCTGTTTTCGAGTAATCTTAATTTAAGAATTTTGTGACATATCACAAAAGTTTAAGATAGAAACTATAAATAGGCAAAATATCCCTAGTAGGCTGTGAGAAAATACTGTCGACTTATTTAACACATATTAAAGGTGTTATTCAAGCATTTTAACATATTAAGCATTTTAACATATTAAAATACTTTTAAAATGCATATCAGTAATGTAATTATTTGTAAATTTTTAAATTTTAATATAGCCTATTAATACTTCAAAAAATTTTAAAAATATATGTAATATGTGTCAAATAAACTGACAAATAACTTTTCAAAGCCTACTAGAGACAATTTGACCGCTTGCATATCATATCTAATATTTTTGTGATATGTCACAAAATGTTTAAATTAATATTACTCGTAAACGGAATAATTTATCGAAGTAAAACAAGAGTACATTTTTTTGTGTAAAATTGTTCAACATTGTTAATTTTTTGATCTGACGGCAAACTCCTCAAAACATAAAAAAATTAGAGCAATATTTATCCAATAATCCCCCCAGTTTGGCACGCCTATGATTAATTATGGTATTGTTGTGGTATTAGAACATTAGATTTGCAATCTAATTGCGATTCTCAGTTTTAAATTTGATTATTTTATCTCGATCCGTTTTGAGAATATTTGGAGAAAATCAAATTTTGGGGTCCCCCTTTAAGAAGCAATAGCTCCGTTAGGGGGCGTTTACGGACTGCTAATTTTTGTCAGGCTAGTTTTGGGACACCCTGTATAATAAAAATACATTTCTCTAGTCTCATCAAATAATTGTCAGCATTGTTTAATCTGTGATTGTCAGGTCTTCATGTGTTGAAGGCATAGATACAACGAAATTCCGAGACATCGTCACCAGTTGAGTAAAAAATTATTTATCAATGGTATCATTATACGTGACTGTGTGTTCTTGTAAATGACAAAACTGATCGGTTTCCTAGAAATCTTATATTTATCGGTATTATCATCAGTAATTCCGCATTTATGTATTAGTGTATTACAAATTTTGCTTTTAAATAATCGCGTGTGTGACCTAAGCTCTTCTTATTTTATATTTCTAATAAATTATAGTTTTCGTTATCAACATTTTATTAACATTTAGTCACACTTTTTTTATTAAATTGGACCACGGTTCCATAATGTGTTGTCCACTAGTTGAGTATTGTTTCAAGACTGATCAATATGGATTCCTTTCCCAATAGCTAAAATTTGCAAGTGCAACTTTGCAGCCTTTAAAAAATATTTACTATTTTTTACATCATGCAATGACATGTTCTCTTTTGAAGTAATATTTTTTGGAGGTAAACATCACGCATCCTATCCATGCATCTGTTGAATATAAACGGAATTAAAAAAGTACCTACTACTAACGAATTGATATTTATCAGTATCAGGACTATTTTTAAGTATATAATTTATAACTAAACGTCAAATTGGACAGGCTGATATTTTGAATATTAAGTTAATTAATGATTTAAGATATTATTCCTAATTGACAAGGTTTATTTTCATCCTTGATAGAGAAGAAATTGGATAAGTTAGGTCACACAAATGTATAACGAAAAAAAAATTATCACAAAAATCAAAGTCCGTTAGATTTAAATAGAATCAATTTTAATTATGTTTACTAGAACTGAATTTGAAAAAATTGAGATGCACTGGGAATTTTAATCTTATCTATAAAGGAAACTGTTTTTGCAAACATGGTATTTTTTAAAGCAAACTGCTGTTATTAAATTTTATTTGTGTTAAATATTCTATAGCACTGTCAGTTCAGTTAATAACACTGAAAAACCTTACGTTCACAAACAGTTATTTGACATTAAAAGTAATATAATGCTATTAACTTCCGCCTAATTAGTTGTCTTCATTTTCACTTAATTTTTATTGTTTATTTCATTTTTTTACTTTTTAGTTGTGTAGGTAATATTAGTACTACAAATAGTAGTCATATGTTTCTGATATCTATGTAATTATCGAATTTTATATACAATCGTTTGCAATAATAATGACACTCTAAAATTAAATTTTCGATTTTTTATTTTGAACTGCTGGCGTATTTCTGATGAAATCTACTCAAATTTTAACATTAGTTGTTTCACTCACCAATAGAGATTTATGAAACTTCTACTCAGCTTTTCCAGAATGCGAAAGCATGTACATCGAATAATATATTTCCTATAAATAAATCATATAAAATAGGATACAGTCATAATAATTGTGTAATAAAGGTACAAGGTATTATTAATATTCAGTGTTAACAACATCTTTAAATGGCATCTCTCAACAATTTCAATTTTTTATTTGATAGTTAAAACACTTAACTCTTCTGATAGCTTTCAAAAATATCGTTTTATTATTATAAATACGTAGAGTTGACGATGTTTTACTTATGTTTTATCAGTGGAATTTTAAATAATAATAAAACCATAAACATTATATATTTAAGGTCAAAGACATTTTGCATATGGATATTCCAATGCTACTAAAGACTGCCTTTTGTTTCAAATATACCTACCTAATGATTTTGAAAAGAACTGACGAGTATTTATTTTCCTAGCTTTATTTTAGTCAACCGCTATAGTACTCGTATAAGAAAACAATACAATACAAGAGCTACGTATAGGTCTCTTTCTTTTAGAGGCAACGTATATACAGACCATATCTTGTTTTAACTTTCTCCATTTTTAGCCTTTTAATATATTTTACAAGAAAACTTTATCAAAAGCTAATTAAAATTATTTTCTGATCTATACAAGCTAGGTCAAAACCGTACAGATAAAAATATATCTCAAGCATTTTGAGATTATTTAATTTTTCTTTTTTATGCCTTCTGGAAATCAGTCATATATTATATGAAAATATTTCGCACTTGTAAAATTTTTCATCAACCATATAATTTATAAACAATTTAATTTTAAATAATAATGAGGCCAGGCATATTTAACGCGATATTATTAATTGTAAACAAAAACTTAAAGGAGTACACTATTTAATATAAGTTACTTGTCAGTCAGCTAATTGTCAATAGTACAATTTGTTTTCAAATAACCAAAGCTTACTTATGAGAGTTTTACGTAAGTAACTACAAACTTTTATTTTATTTTATTTTATTGCATCCAATAGAAAAACAAGAAATAAATCGAAAACTGATGAATTTATCGACATAAAACAAGTATACCTTATTTGTGAAAAATAGATAGGAGAACAACAATATTTTTCTATTCACACAATAATATGCGTATTTATCAGAAACAAGCCGAATAAATAAATAAGTCCTTCATTTCCTAATAATTAAAAATGATTTCTGGTTGGTGAAATGATACAGCGGCATGGTGGGTGATAGTAAGTGAGGCTCATAGATAATTTTTTATTAATCAGTAAATATTTTTTGGTACGCTGGCAACGAGCACGTGGTCACAGATGATGGCGTGCTTTAGAAATAGTGAAATGTATATTATAATACCTTATTATCTAATTTTGAATACTCCATTTCCAATGGGAGTTCAAGGTTCAAACGTATCATTCGTTACTGAAATGTCAAGAAAAAGAGTGGGGAATAAAGTTTATGTTTTAAGTCTGCACTTCCCTGGATCAATCTGAAGCAATTTGTAAACAAGCAAGTGTGTTTTTTTAAAAAAAAATAGCCACAGTTTAAGATGAAATACCGGAATCTGTGTTTAGTGCTGGTTGCATTAACGATTGATGGTGTTTTTGGCGACATGTCGGATGTGCGGTCAGTATTTAGTTCGCTTTTTTCGCACGATCAGGAGCAGCTACCGTCAGAAAATAGTGTCGATGAAATCCCACCAGCTCACCCTCAAGTGGCGGGCTTTTCAGTGACTGAAAATGAGTTTACGAAAATTCGAATAGAGTACATTAAAAATCAAATTTTAAAAAAACTTAGACTTAAGGAGAAACCCACTGTGGCGGTTGGAAAGCTTCCCAAACCTGTAAAGGAATATGAAAACCTCTTACCGGATCAATATATGAATCTGCAAAGCAGCTACTCAGATGATTTTTACGGGAAAACCACCCAGGCAATCATATTCCCTTATGAAGGTAAATTATATTCATATGTCTATTAAACTAGATTTTATTCAATTTATCTGTTCTATATAGCTAAAATTAGCACATAATTATTTACCACAATTATCTTACACACTAAATAACTACTTTATTGCATTAATATTAATTAATATGCAATTAATTAAATATATTTATAGAAAAATTTTCTTTATAGGGGACTCTGAAGCATAGAAAAAGTAGTCCGTGGAGTTTTAAAGTAACAACTTAGTATCTCAAATAGCGTGCATTCTGATGCAATAGTAGTTCAATTTTGACATGTAGACAATAGCAAAATAAATTATTTTAAAAAATATCTTAGTTTTAATTAGCTAGACCTTGAAACGTAATTAAAAAAAATACTCAACTTTCGATTTCATAACACTAACAAAAATGTAATCAGGAAATGTATATTGTAGACATATTTATTTACTTTTTCTATGTTTATGTTATAAATTATCTTAAAGGGTAACAAAATAAAAGAAAAAGTTGCAAATTCATGTACTCGTATCTATATAATTCACTTAACATACGATCTTTTAAATTAAGTCAGTATAATCTTGTTGATAATAAATATGGCACTGGCTTCTCAAAAAGTAAGTTATTTCTCAATTGAAATACGCGCATAAAGTTTCGCTCAAAAGTTTTGTTATTTTTTGGGTTCCAGATGAGGCAAAATGTTTGAGAAAAATCAGATTCCCTTCTGCTTGTCTGCCCTTCCAAATGCCGAATGATATCCTCACTTCAGATGTTAGCACTGCGGAATTGTGGTTTCATAAGAAACGAGACAATATGGATTCCCACAACCAAACGTTCGTCATTTCGGAAGTTGCCCATTGGGATAGCAATAAAAGCTTTCAGAAAACCAAACCAATTGCTATTGAAGAAACTAGCATGACAGGTACGAATGTCTTTGCTTTTGTATAACGTGCAGATTAGGCAGATGGACGTAAAAATAATATTTATGTTTGTTACTTCGGTATTTGTTGCACTCTTAGAATATGCTATTTTGAGTGTAGTAAACAATATTTGAGAAAATATTTATTTATTATGACCAGTTTAAACAAGATTGTAAAATTAATTACCTAACTCATTTCATCATTTGCAGAAATTATAATTTTTAATGACATTGAAAAACGTAATTTTCTTAGTACGTACCTAATTTTACGAAACCACATTTATCATTCAGTCTAGGTCTAGGCAGTCGTATATATTGTGCGCTAAATTTATTTATTTTTTTTTTCTTTAAGAGGGTTGGTTGAAGGTAGACGTAACTTACGTAGTAAAAAACTGGCTGGCGTATCAAGATTCCCCAACACACGCTGTTAACGTGGTCTGTAAAACATGTGGAATGGCAAAATCCCAATCCCCAATATCGTTCGCGAGCGACCTGAAGCCTTTCTTGGTTATTTATACTCATTCTCAACAAAGAAGAACCTTGACTCATAGGAGACCAAAACGGTCTGCAAACTGCAATCCGGGCATCAACGAATGCTGCAGGGAGAGTCTATACATTTCCTTTGCCGACATTGGTTGGGATGACTGGATCATCAAACCTGAAGGATACAATGCTTATTTCTGTAGAGGGTCCTGTATGACTGCGTCTGCAATGACCCTTAGTGCTACTCAGCATAACAGCATATTGCAGGTATTTTATAAAAAATTGTAATGAATACACATTTACTTTGTTATCAAACCCATTAGAGAGTAGGGCACCCTATAACGGCATAACGTACTTTTATTTGTGTACAAATCCAAGTTACGAATTTTTACAAAAATGAAACTTTAACAACGTGTAGAAGAATACACTCTGCATAGTTTTTGTTCAAATTTCACACATAGGGGTTTTGAGGGGTCCTGATTGACACCACCTTATCAAATTTTAAATAAAAAAATCGCTAAACGTTTTTATTGAATTTTGGGGGTATAAAAAATCATAGCAGGTCTTGGATCGCCATCTTAAATGCCGTGGTAGAGTCAGAGGAAGCGGTTTTCGATGTCATTGGCAAATAAAAGTAGACACCCTGTATGGAATTCTTTTAACGAATATTTTTGTCTAGTTAGTAACCTAGTTCAATTCAGTGATGATTTTTTTGCATATAGTCTAACCCATCGTTTTTAACACATATCAGCCAACAGCCAAATCTGAATAACGTTTGACGTTATCTTTATTTTTTATTTTTTTTACAGAAAGTTATATATGGACAGAATAAACATAGAGGGGCGCGACCAGAACTCACGCCGTGCTGCGCTGCAACGCAATTCCAACCCTTGCAATTAGTTTATATGCACAGCAATAAAACTTTGACGACGAAAATTTTGTCTAACATGATCGTAGAGGCTTGTGGATGTATGTAAAGCGTAAAAATTACGTAAGCGTGATAGTTTCTTGGCAGTATTTTGACTCTAGTGATATCTGGAAGTCCGAGAATGTTTCACTTCTGGCCATTCCAGGTTTAAAAGCTGATATATTGTGATCTGTCAGGACCTTCCGTTTTTGTGAAGGCCTCCTACAGAAGAGATCGTAATTTATAAATAGTATACACCCTTACAGCAATTACATATATCCTACGTTTAAATGAAAAAAGCAAAGATTTATTTAAAACGTTTGCGTATGTACGGGTGTGTAATATTTGTAAAATACTTAAAAACTTAGTCAATTAGTAGACAATGAAATTGTGAGTGTGATATTAGATTTTGTAGTCAATATTTGTATGTGTGTTTTTAATTTATTATTGTTTGTATTAAATATTTTGTACATATATTTATTTAATATAACATCACAATACCTACTTATTCGTTTATTCTTATTTAATTATTCCTATAGAGTACTACTATAAACTAGTACCGCTTTCAGAAAACCAAACCCATTGCTATTGAAGAAACGAGCATGACAGGTACGAATGCCTTTGCTTTTGTATGACATGCGGAGTAGCCAGATGGAATGTTTAGCGATTCGTTAGCATCAGTGCTAAGGCTTACTTAGAAAACATACGAACGTAAAAATATTTATATTTGTTTCGGTATTTGTTGCAGATTCTTGCTATTTTGAGTGAAGTAGTAAACAATATTTGTATACTCCTTAGGTTATGAGGTTACGATAAAAGAAGTGAATCATTTTCCTGTAATCAGTTATGGGAGAAGCTTAATGATTTCGTTTCTACTTCTCGGGTGGAGACACCAGATATAAAAAAATTTGATTTCATTCTCCTTCTCCATTTTACTCTATCTTTCGCCTCCTTTTCCCAGTCGGTAACTCCTATCTCTCCTAAATCCTTTTTGACCTCTTCTAACCATTTCTTTCTAGGTCGTCCTCTTCTTCTTCTACCTCTTTCTCCTCTCATTAATATTTTTTTTTACTCATCTCAGACATTCTGGCTGTATGACCCAGCCATCTGGCTCTGCATTTTCACAACCTGTTCAATATTCGGTTCTTTGAACAACTCTTTTAATTCTTTATTTGTCCGTCTTCTAAATTCACCATTCTCTTTTACTTCTCCATAGATCTTCCTCAGAATTTTACCCTACCATATTTCAAGTTTCATTTCTCCTTTCTACCTGTTTTATGGCCTCCAAGATCGCCTGATCTGAACCCTTTAGATTTCTGTGTTTGGGGATATTTGAAGACATTAGTGTATGGTACTCCTGTAAATAGCCTGGAAGAGCTGCAGGTACGGATTAATCAAAAGTCTCAAGAAATCCAAACCAAGGAGGGTGTTTTGGAAAGAGTTCGAATATCGTTGAGACGAAGATGTCGTACCTGCTTGGAAATGGACGGAGAGCACTTTGAACATCTTCTGTAGCTTTGTTTTTTGTTTGTTAAAAGCTTCCTTTGTGGTAGTGGTAGTAGTCCATATCTCTGCAACCGTTACTTTGCGGACCTATGTTTATTAAGACTTTTCTGCTTATTTTGGTTCATACTATTATCTCTTGAAAGATTTTACACTTTTTTAACACCCTGTATAGTAGAAGACTTCAGTGATTTTTCTGTTAGTTGTTAAGGTAATCTTTATAAACCATTTTGAAATATATTTTCTAAAATAAACATTATTACTATTATTATTAAGTATTACATATATCTAATAAAAAAATAATCCAACAAATTTTATAATAAATCCGTAAAAATGTTATAGAATGGCGAATGCGCCAGTGATAGACGAATTTAAAAATTACTAGCAAGGTATGAACGTTTCTTTCTCGGTTTCTTTATTTAAATTGGGTGGTTTTAGTTCTAGTTAGATAGATATGGCGTTATCACTAATCCTAATATTTTAATCCATAAAAATAGCTAGTTTTTAAATTTATATCAATGTATATTGAATATACACAATATACAATATACTATATTCTAATTAAATAGCATTCCAAAGTACACATTTGGTTTGATTAATATATAGGAATATTTTATTCAGTTTTTTTTACAAAATTAAAGTAGGGTTATTACCTAGTATTTCATTATACCAATGTTGTGAAGTCGGGAAGATGTAGCTTACATCTTCGAAACGCTATTAAACAATATTGTGATTTCAAATATGATTTTATTTTAATTTTCAAATAAATATTTATCCGTTTTTTGGCTTATAGCAAATGAAATTTATGCCACAATATTTTTCAGATTGAAATCGGGCCATCTACTTGATAGTCCACACATGTTTTTTATTCTTTTAAAACACTTAACTTTTCTAACGTATCTTTTTATTTTCCTTCACTGTTATCTTATTAGTAGGTATACGACTTATTGTTATGCTCCAAGTTTTCTATAAATTAGCATATTATAATATTCAAATATTTATCACTGCTGATTGAGGATAAAATAAATAAGAATTACTAAAGACATATATTTATTTGATTTTGTATTTTTTTACATTTTTTGAATGCTCGTAAAACTATAATTAAAACTAAATCTACATGGATCGCAGTCATGTCAAATCAACTTATTGGGAACAGCTTTGTGGCAGCTCTATCTGTACAGTCCTACTTTCTTTCTTGTGGCTGAAGTCTGGACTGGCTCCCCTGTTTATCTGGTTCATCCACAGCTGTGCCACGTTGCCATTTTGCACGCAATGGACGGGTACGCTCTTCCTCACGGAACCGCGTTGCTGACTCCTGCTGTTGCAAACTGGCACTGGTCGGATCGTGAAGCACACCTCCTCACCATTTTCTACATATCGGGTTTGGAATCTAGTACCCTTAGGTGGCCGTCCTGAACCGCCTGAGGATTTTCCTTGCCCAGCATCCTGTTCAGAAATGACATTGACGTATAAGGGAACATCCTTAGGGATACATTGCTCTGTTCTTCCAGCAAATTGTTTCCTTTGCTGCTCACCTTCGCTGCCTTCCACTTCGAAGCTCTTGATGAATTTCTCATGGTCGCGCGCAATGCAATTTTCTGATGTTAAGAAATCACTGGTTGGATCATCGTTGAAAGCGCCGCATAAACCACGTACGGAGTCACGGAATTTTCCATTAACAACTGTGAGCTTTACTCGGTAACCATCGTATATCGCGTAGAATGCGTTCTCTACTTCAACTTTTACTTCTCCATTAGGCAAGCTGTAGATTTGAATGTAACCGTCTTTGACATCGTAGCTCTGATCGTCTTTAACTTGTACTTGTTGGTCGTTAACCTTCACATTACCTTTAGGACTTCCTGAACCTCTTTGAGAAGCTGGGCTTAATGTAATATCTATAACCTTATATTCTGTTTCTGGTGAGTTAAGGGTAATTTTAATTTCCTTTTGCTGGTCGGATCCAGAATGCTGACGTGCAAGGACAGCGTACTGCTCTGGTTCATACATAAGCTGTTCTTGCACCGAAAGCTGTTGTTCGCCGTGACGAGCATCTTTGGGAACGTAATGCAGCAGTAGAGTCCAATAATTTCCAAGGGGAGCAGGGTATGTTTTGTTGTTGAAGGTGCTCATATAAGTCTTGTCCATAACACAGATAGCTGGAAATAACAAAATTGTTGTAATTTTAGGTTATAATGGAGAATTATAATACTTACGTCTGTATGTGTGTAATCCTAGTCCATTTCCAAATATACGGGAGCGCATATGGAATACGGGGTGGGCAACGAATACCTTTTGAGCCCAATCGTTAACTCGGATAGTATTTATGGTTGAATGTTGGTCCTTGGTTTTTACAGAAATGTTGACTGCTCCTAAATCAGGATCAAAACGAGCTTGGAATTGAATTTGATTTTTTTGTCCTGTTCCATGACTTCTATCTACTTCGAGAGTTGGATAGTAATATAATTTTAGTGCCTCATACATTGATTTGGCAGCATCTTCCACTTCTTGTTGCATATTTTCGTATTTAATTTCGATATTGAGACGGTCTAGGAGATTGGAGGTCATTGTCATATTGGCACAAGCAGGAAGTTGGTAGTTTCCTTCACTCATTTGACGTTGGCATTCTTTATACATCGCTTGTTCTTTCAAATAACGCTTCCTCTCCTCACTTCTACGCCATTCGAATTTAAATTCGGCTTTGGAAGCTGATTTCATTGTTTCCCCGAATTTTACACGCATAGTAGTATCCGCCTTAGGTTCGGTTTTAAGTGATTCGCCTAAGTCAAGACCGTTGGTATTAGGGATGTCGCTTTCAGCTTCCAAAGACATTTCATAAGGTTGTTCATCTTGTCCATTAGAAGTCTTCTTGTAGTAAAACATTACCCTGGATTTGGGATATACATTGCTCTTTCCTACACCACCCAAGATGGAATACTTGATGTTTTTGCTTCCCTGGAATTCAATGTCAGCGTCCCAAACGTGGACATCAGCGCTCTTAATGTTGGCGCCAATCGTATCGATAAGGTTTTCTTGACGAGATAGTGGAGTGGGCATACTGAAGAGCTGGTGCCAATTGGGGTATTGAGCTGCATTGCTGTCTTTGTTTTTAGTTTTGTATTCATGTTGATAACCTGCACGAATAACGTATTTGTGCGCTGAAGACTGTCCTGGTTGGAGTTGTACATTTATTTGTCCATAATGGATAGAGGCGTCTTGCCATAACCTCCACAAAGTACTTGCAACGTCATGTCCTTGCAGGAGGCGATCTAATCGTGGAATGTCAATGAACTCTCTTTCGTGTTCAACTTGAATTCTTACGGCGATTCCAGTTTTCTTTTTGCCATACACCTGGTCGAAACTACGTAGATTTTCTTGTTTGATGTGATGAGTGTTTTGTTGGGATGAAACAGGTTGGAAATTCTTGATGTCAACTCTTGAGGTATACGGCCAGGTACTGTAGTGGAAAAGACGAGATCCTTCGTGCATTTCTTTATTTTCGATTTCTGCTTCAATTTGTCCGTTTTTCATGTCAACTTTGAAGGTGCCGTACAAAGGTACGTGTATCTGGAAGTTCTTGTCAAAACCGCAAATGTATTGCTGGCTGTCGAAAGGTGTAGTGAAGGAAAGGCGACTTTGAATCTTTGAATTTACTGTGAATCCCATCTCTACTCTTACGTTAATCTTGTCAGGTTTTTGCAATTTTCCACCATTGCTTAACTGCGGAGAAGCATCACCCTGTACGTTTCCTTCGACCTTAACGGCTGTAGGTGTGTCGTAAGTAAACAAAAATGGTAAACCAGTCTCTGTGGGGAACGAAAGGGCTATTTCTCTGCTGTTGGCAATTTTGTTGTAGTGGTATTCCTTTTTATTCCTAATTTCTTCTTCGTATTTACGTATTTCTGAAACCAAAGTATAATATATTAGTCAATATATTTTCAATCAATATTGATTTGATTATTAATGACTTAAAACCGGATATACTTATCTTACCTTCAGGTAGTCTTTCCATGGAACGGTTGTCGAATGCCCAGAATTTATGGAATGCACCTTGCAGTTCGGTATAAAAGCTGCCCTCGAATTGTTCACGTTCATCAGCTTTCATATTTAGTAATCGTGCAATATTTAAGCTAGAAAATTTATGTTGCTCCTGCTGCTGGGAGTTCTGCTGTTGCCCCTGTCTTTGTTGTTGATAATCTGATGTTTGGTATCTCGCAACATCAATTAATTCGTCAATACTGGAAACCATTGCTTGAAGTGTAGCCAATCGACGTTTGAGGCCTCCTAAATTGTCATGGATCGAGTATCTTAAACCTGTGGGATAAAATTCTTCTTCGTTGCCGAAGGATTGACCACTTTGCTGATATTTCGATTTAAGTTCTTCAATGACGTAACTACGCAGGTAAACTTGACCGTGTTGCACGCCGTAATTTTTCTTGGTAAGGAGAGGTCTGGCACCTTCAGCAGCGGAACGGCTAAAAATTTAAGAAACTTGTGCATTAACTGTTATATACAAAATTAGAAATATCTACTTACAACCAATGATATTGTTCGTCTTCAAGTTCAGAAGCATACTCGATGGAGGATTTAACAGCAGCGTTGACATGTTCCTGAGTGTCTATATTTGTGTAAGAAGCCATGCGTTGAAGCATATCGGTAGGTGGATTGGTACGCATTAATTGATAGACAGCAGCTACTCTTACTTTTTGAGATTCACCGGTATTTTGGTATATTTTGTAAAGAACGGAACGAGCGACCCTAGGGTTGCTTTCAGTCAATTTGTCCATAGCCATTACCATTAAAAGCCTTTGGAACTGTGAAGCTTGTTTTTTACCTTCCAAATATGGCTCAAAGGCAGCTAGAATTTGCTTGTGACCTACGTTACCAAGAGCTCGAATGTAAGCGTGAATTTTCTGGGTATTAGCTTGAGAAACGGCTTCATGGAGTTGTTTAGTGAAGTAAGGAATGACCGATTGTTCCACGTCTTTCCTTGCTTCTTCTGTGCAGAATTTTCCAAAGCTTTTGACGGGGTATTGTGCGTTGGATTCTTTTCTATCGACGCAAACCTCCCTAACGAGATTTGAATAGGACAAAAGTGCGCTGTAGTACAAATATTCTTGTGATTGTACTTTAGGTTTCTTAATAAAATCGAAATAAGATTTCAAATAATCCCTCGTAGGCTCCCGGACAGCATCGGTCATAGTTGTTATGATTTCAGCAGCTTCCTCGTCTTTAACTTTACCGGATTGTATCCAGTCCTGGATAGTGAGGAATGCTGGGCCAGTTCCACATTCAGCAACAGCATCGCGGAATGCTGTCCATGTATCGCGTTGAGGTCCATTTTGGTTTTGACTGTATAAATCAGCAGCAACTTGTTTTAATTCCTGCAAGTCCATTAAACGAATAAGGGAAGTCATGGTGGTAAATTTATTCAAAGTATTTTGACGAAGGAATTGTTCTGGATTTTGTAAGTCGTCTCCTATGTCCTGTGCAAGTTTGTGAACGCTCTTTTTAATGTCTACATTTGGATCGTGTTTTATTGACATCCCTTTGTATCCTGCAGTGTATGGTAATAGGGGTGGTTGAGGCGCTTCTCTAAGTTGGGGGTGATCCCTCTGATAGTAATCTTCTTCAGAAGAACTAGAGGAAGAGCGGGAGCTCTTAGAATCGTCATAATCTCTAATATTACGGCGAATTCTGTTCATAGCTGCAGACCTCTGATATCTGCTTTCTCCACTGTCCTCATTTCCTTGATTAGGTCTCTTTTGGCTAACTTTGCTTGTTTTTGGATTGTCATAAGTATATACGAGGTTGCCCAAGGGCATGGGGTTAGGGACATCACCGACATCTTGACCTTTAGAGTTTATTTCTTCTAAAGTGACATTTACCATACTAATAACAGAACCCTTTTGCTTGTTATTTAAACTGGGACTCATAACAATTTCATTAACGGTATAAGAATTTTGTACTGTGTAACGTTTTAAGTTTCCTGTCAGGATAGCTCTGCTAATAGAGTCCCTTATGAAGAAATATCCCATGTAATTTGTTCCAGGCATATGATCTTTCGAATCGCCAAATCCGTAGTGGTACAAAGGAAGTTCTTCGTTATTGCTGTAATTTTTATGCTTTACTACCTCTATTACCTCTCCAGCTCCTTTCAGTTCAAGGTGGCGGGCCAACCAAGGTTTACTTTGGAGAACATATTCAGGCATGGGGTGAATGTCGTACGTAGTTTCAGTTTTACCCGTAACTGTATCTTCCATGGTTTTGAATACAGCCGAATTCTGATCATCTTCAGGTAACGCTGTTAGCCTACTTGGAAGGTGATCATTACCATTGGTATTCAGTTGGAACTGACTTACAATACTTTTAATGATGTTAGCTTCCCAGTTAGAAATCTCTTTGTTAACAATAAGATCTCTGATGACACCATCCTTCATTTCAATTTGGAAAGGATGACTTGACACGGGTAAAGGTTTATAGCTTACGTCAGAGTCTCGGATGTCAGAATTCCAACCATCTTCTAAATGCGAATGCACCTGGCTGTACTGGGTGTTCCAGATTTGTCCTTGTAATTTTCCATCTGACCTAGGCTGGATTTTCAAATCTGATTTAAATATTATTCCCGAGTACTGATTGGCCACCTCGTGGAGACTGGCTAATGTACGACCGCGGACTTTGTAGACATACTCGCTATTTTCCTTCCATCCCGGATTGGTCGAGGCGAAGGCAAAGCCGACTGTCAAATTTTAATAGTATTATTTAATATGTTCAAATTTCTTAATTAATTATGAACTATACCTCGACAAATTTTGATTATTTTTTTTTGTATATTATAAATCTGAAAAGGTTCTCCTGAATATATTATTCAGTATATATTTTATTCTGTTTATATACACTAATTAACTCATATATTCATTTTGAAGTATAGTTTTTGAATTTTAAATAATAAAATATACGTAATAACGAATAAGTAATAAGTAAATACAGATACAACATTTCGAGCTTAAGTTTATGCATCCACCGGGTGTCCTAGTTTTTATTAAGCGTGCCATATACACGGTGTCTCTAAAAGTATAACAAAAGTATAACACTAACATTCCTTGTACCTATCTCTTACCGATTTTGCAATATTCGCCATTAGATTTTAGCTCTTCAACATAAACAATATAATAATATAGGCATAGTCCGTAATATTCAATTTAACTGTCAGATATGTTTTTTAAATGGCTCATATGACACTAAAAGTAGGTAACGTCAAATAAATAATGTTTTAATTAAATACTTTTAGAAACACCGTGTATATGGCATGCTCAATAAAAGCTGAAACACCCGGTATATAAACAAATCCAACAAAGCAAAAGTGTATGCAACTGTAATTATTCATCGCAGGAAAATAAATTTTGTCAAAATTTTTATTTATTTTCCTGCTTTTTCTCAATTTTTTTCCATTTAACTATTTATTTATTCGAAATGTAAAAATACTTAATTGAACAATTTGTATACAAAATTTTAATATTAGACAAGAATACAGAATTACAAAGTATGTAGTTCTGTAATGATTTCATGAAATATTTTTAGTGAATTAAAATAAGAAAAAAATAAGACTTACCAAGCAAACAAATGACGATAGGCGACCACATCTTGGACACCAACTGATCGGTCACAGAAGTGTAAAGGAAACAATTCTCCACCGCTTTATATACTAAACTCTGAGATAATTTTCTGCAATTTTGCTATTTTGCATCTATGTTTCGTGAATTAAATAATGATAAATGCATTTTTAAAATTATTATGCTTACTTGCCAACGCTGATAATGTTTCGCGTATCCTGTCTCTAAGCGAATAATTAAAAATGAAAACGTGCCAAAGTAATTGTGCAACGAATTCTTCCCAAACTTTTGTTTAAATGGTAGTACACATCTAATAACTTTTTAATTATGGGTTGTTAGGTACATAATTAAAAAAGCTATAAAAATGCAGATAGAAAAATAAAATTTTATATGACGTATTTTAGAACTGTATAAGCTACAAAGACATACATAATGTTTAAAAAGTATTGTTACAAACATTGAAGTTGATATTTTTCTGTACATACTAGAATTGTCAGTTAAATTTTAATGAGTCCTTCATTTCTAATGTTCGTCTAATATTATATTTGATAAACAAGAGACTATTTATTTATAAGTATGAGTGAAACAATCCAGATGCCCTTAACAGGTGTTAATTACACTTCTCCAGGTTTAAATTTAACCAGAAATATTTTAATTGCTTGATAATTGTTCCATATCGTCTATAAATAACCATAAAATATTTATTAAATAAATGAATTTAATCTAAATTATATAAAAGCCAATAGACAGCCCTCAATAGTGATGAATTGGTCCCATTATATCTTTACAAGTGCGAATATTTTCAGTAAACGATTCTCATATATACAAGCATCCCGACGCTAGGCGTCCAGTGTTTCCCTTGCTTTCTGAACAGGCTGAATAACATAGGTATCGCGAAAATTTCAGTCGTTGTGTCCGTTTCAGCCCAACAATTGCAGTGGTGGTTTTTTAATTGGATTTAGCTGCACGAAAGCATTTCTTTCGCTAAGGTACTAATTTTGAAGTAACTGTTTCAAATTTATTACTCAGCACTCATATTTTTTTATATTGAACACTCGTTAGATACTACTTATTTTGAATAACTTTCTTGATTTATAAAATTAATGATTCAGAACAATGGAGAAGGTGTCTTTTATTTTCTACGGTATAGAATAAGTACTCATCTTGTCTTTTCAATTAAATGACTCTTTAACGAAACTCTATATTTAAGACTTTTATATAAATTCAAATCTACCTATCAGGGTGAGTGAAAATACACAATTTTTTTTGAAAATATTATTGAATGAAAATACAAGCATGATAAATTACCGATATAGAAACGGGAATAATCAATAACTAATGAAACATTCTGTTCTATTAGCTGGAGAAAATATTCCTTCATAAAAAATGAGCAATGATACTGATTATTACAACTACTTAGAAGGAGATGATGACCCACATTCAGTGTTCAACTGGAATGAATTGATACCAACTCTCGTCGTTTACGGCATCACATTTATCCTTGGTCTCAGTGGAAATATTCTGATAATATTCACCACGTTGAAGTACAGAAGGATGCAGAGTGTCACCAATGTATTCCTGTCTAGCTTAGCTTCTTCAGATCTCCTCCTGATCATGTTCTGTATCCCCGTTAAGGTTAGTAGCTCTTAACTCCAGTTTGTTTGGGTAGAGAAATTTCTCCCTTCTTTTAAGATTTTATCTGTTTTTGGTCCTGATCTGGTTCATAGTGAATGATATCCGTTCTAATTCTATTATTGCGAGAATAACAAATATATAAGAACAACTATATTATGATGATAACTATTCGGCTGTTACCGAAAGATGGCTTTTATTTTTTGTTTGCTGATCATACTTGACATATAATTTAAGTTGAGTAAATGTAAACCAGATGTGCCTAATATTTACCCGTTATATAAGTGATATAATGAATGGTGTAGTATGATAAAGATAACGAGTGCACATGCAGTTCCTATGGTAACCTATACTACTATTTTTAGATGTTTTCTATCAATAATGGTTAATTAGTTACATTGAATTTATTTAGCACCGACATAGGAGTTCTTGTCTGATTGAAAAAATTTAATGTTATTTTAAATTATGTATTCAACAGATTTATTTTGTAAGTAAGTATATATTTGGTGTACTTTATGGAAAATTTAGTGTTCCATATATGCACAGTAATGGTCATTTCTATATTACAGTGAATAAGAGATAACAGTCTTTTTTACTATTGGCGTCATGATACGCGCAACGCCGTGATATTTTACCCTCTTTGTTTATCATTAAGGGCTTCCATTATCCATTTATCTCTTTACTTTATAGCCATATTTGTGGTGAAATCATGGTTAATACTGTATACTCAAAGATGTCTTCCAAAGTAATAGAAAAAAATATTTCTGTATTTAGCAACGAATATCGTTACAGTCAATGCCCCTCAGATTAGTTTATCGAAAATATAAATATAAAAACCTATATAATTCAAGAAGAATTTAACGATGTTGATAAGTATAAGAAGTTTTGTAGCAAATTTATCAATGTTTAGTTAATTAATAAAATTAAGTAAAATATAGGCGTCACTATCTTTTAATTTACAACAATGTAATACAAACTATGGCTTTATCAGCCACTTCTACAGAGACTAACAAATAAACAAATTAAACAGTTGGATATTGCTTTAATGTGTATTGAATAAGTATATGTTTTTAATATTACAACAGGCTATTTTATAAGAAAGAATTTAAGCGAAAATCCGTTTTTTCATGTGCAATTTTAATCCTAATGCACGCATTATTAGCCTTTGACATTTTCAAGAGAACCCTTAACTATGTACGATATATGTATAGTTAGTAATTTTCAGTTTAGTGTTTAAAATATATGCGCATCAGTCTCAAGATTTCTCATAAATATACTACTTACTCCATTTCAGTACCTCTGCAAATAATCGATTTTAAAGCTTCAAGCAGACCGACATTCTATTAATCAAGCTGATATATAACAGTGATGATTTTTAAAAGGATATTTTAAATAAACCAAAGATTCGACGACGAGTTACAAATACGTTTAAATGTATAATAACTGTTGCTGAAAAACTGTAAACTTGAATTTAAACTAATAAAATTCGCCGACTACTTTATTTATTACTGCTCGAGATTTCCAACTTATTTAAACAATTAAATCATTTATAAAACTGTGTTTTTACCAAACATAAACCTTTGCCTCACTAATCTATCTACATCCCATTTGAATTTGTTATACATTAATTTAATTTATTTAGTACCTGCTTAAAAAACAGAAGTTTAGTTTAACAATTCCTAGCTGTAGGTTTATAAGAAGAAAGTAAATGGTATGTATGTACGTATATTTACAAAGTATGAAGAATTCGCATATATTTTAGTTGGATCAACAAATTGTAAAAGCCATGAGTGGTTTCAAGTGCATGAAGAAGTAAGTCATCTGAATGCATAAACATAAAACTCGTATCTAAACAGCATAGGAATAAAATGTTTAATTTTAGAAAGCTCTCAAATAGTATTTTCTGTCTGTATTTAATTAATTTTTAACATCACTTTGTTGAAAGCACAGTAGCTTTTCAAATGCCTGTAAAATGGTTTTAACTCTTGAAATTTATGATCGTCGTTTAATTAATGCTAATTAAGTATGACTACAACAAAAAATCGAAATCCTGATAATGATAAGATATCTTTTGTCGTACACAAGATAAAACGAGGTATGGTGTAACAGTAAATAATAATAAGCAGATTAACCAATCTGTAGCATATAGGTAAAATATTTGTTTTCAACATAGTGAACAACTGGCAGACTGGTTACGATAGCATTAACTACTGGGACTGAAAATAACGACATCCACCAATGCCAGATAATAAAAAATTGCAATATCTTCTACTTTTTACGTAGATATACTTTAATTTCAACTCCTAAAACAATTTGCTACCTACATTAGAAAAGTTTGCCCTTGCAAAATACAGATACTTATTTCATTTCTCGATTTTACTGTTTTACACAAATATTTTTGCTATACCTATCTATTAAAAAGTCCTGTTAACGAAGTGTTTTCTCTTGCGCATTTTCTCAGTGTATATTTCTCTATACGTTCTACTTTATATATACAAAAGTAATTGCGAAGACGAATCTAATAAATAAATACTTTAGGAAGTGATAAAACTGTTGACCTGTTGATTATTATTTATCAGTTACCATGCTAAGTTCAACTGCAATACAAGCAGTTTAATAAAAGTGTGTAAATAATTCATTATTAGCATCAGCAGCAACAAATTACTTACTGTGAGCTGAACAATTTTACCTTTTCTAAAAAAAATCATTTGGTTTAATTTTAGAAAAGTGGGTAAACATACAATTTTAAGCAGATACCATAAAATGCATCAAGTAATAAATATAAAAATATTATTCTAATAGCGAGCATGTGCTAAAAGTCATTATCTGCTTTTTAATTTTTAACAATAATTATTCACTTATATAGATAGAGTTAGCTACCTAGTTAACGTAAAACTTAATAAAGTAAACGGGAATTATCAGAATTAGCAATTTGTAATAACTAATAACTTACGAATAATAGAAACAAGTGATCATTTCTATTTACATATACAGAGTGTTCAATAAAGAATGAGCCAAACTTCAGATGTAGATAGTTTGGATAAAATTAAGCTGAATTGACTCAAGTTACCTTAATCCAAAAGTTGATACTAACGGAACTATAGGGTGTCAAAGTTGAAAAAATAAATCACATTTTCTTTATTATTTTTCGATCGCATCGACCCTATTTTTTGAAATTTGGTATAGGGGGGTTTCTTGAGACTAGAAATTCGAATATGCCGACGATTTTTGTGTCTCTGCTAGAGGGCGCCACCAACGATGGTTTGGACCCCTTTAAATCGCTACGACTTTTTTGTGCTACACTGTATCTCATTTTGGACTGGAAAAATTGTCTTCTCTATCTTTTCTAGTTAAAAAAGGTACACCTTGTTGATGTCGCTAGAAGCATTGATTTCTAAGAAAAACTCATCTAAATCTCATGATGCATGCAATTTATCTAAAAGTAAAGTCAAATTTTTGCGTAAGTAATGGGCCGCATAACTGAACACCCTGTATTTGGGTCAGAAAAATTGTTCTTCTTTTATTAAATTTTTAAACTGGAAATAATTTGAAAGCAATAAAACTAAATGTAAAAATAAATATTCGATATAAACAGACATCGAATATTATATCTATAAATATAAAAGTAATGTAAAGTAATGACGTTAAACTAGATGGGCTAGATTCCATCTATTTATGATTTTTGTAAATATTTATATAAACACTTCGTAATATTACTTTTCAATTTAGTTAGAAAAATATAGTGTTTATCTATGCGAGCTTGAAGAGGTTGGGATTATATTTTCTTTGGAAAAAACTGTTTAAGAAAACAAACGTATAAAGATGTAAATAACAGTTGTGTTGTATGTATCTTATCATTTTCTTATAAAAATATTTAAAAAATTGAATATATAAGATGGACGTAGCTCTGCCATTTTCAATTGAATTTTATCATTTTCAGGTAGCCAAGCTTTTTTCCTACACTTGGGAAATGGGCGCTGTTATCTGTAAAAGCGTACATTACATGCAGAATGTTTCCACAATTTGTTCAGTTTTGACTTTGACAGCAATCAGTATAGAGAGGTAAAAATACAAAAAAAAAACACTATAATACTATAGTTATATACAATAATAACGATCCATCGGAGTAAATATATCTATTAATGTTTCATATTTTATAGTACATAGGTATCTGTATAACCAATTTGATAACGCAGTTACATCATTTTTTTTAAGATACTACGCAATTGTACATCCAATGAAAGCAAAATATATTTGTACCATCAGCCAAGCAAAAAGAAATATTTTATTGATTTGGAATTTGTCGCTGTTACTAGCAACACCGACCTTAAAAGTACAGGTAAATATAAGGCAGATACATTTGAATTTTGTAAAAAACATACAGTTTATAGGTTTAAGACGTATAATCAATCCGTATGTACATACATGTTTTAACATAATTTATATTGTATAATATACATACTCGTATGTATAAACTTATCGCTGTTGTGGTCTGGAGAATATAATACTAAAAGATCGCACATTGTACCTGTACGGACCAGAAAAGTCTGCTGATGAAAGTACCCATGTTATTTCATAGAGCAGCGCACACTAGACCAGCACCAGCACGTACCGTCATCCGCAACGATCGTCACAACAATTTGTGTCGGTAACCTGCAATTTCTATACCTGGCCGCGTTAGTCCGGTACGAAATATTCGACCAGGATGTGTCGATGAACTGTCGGGCACCCGCTCTAATCAACAACCTCTATTTATTTTTAAACAAATTGCAAGTCGTTCATCAGACAGAGCTGGAAAAAAAATTGTTGAGGCATTCTTAAATATTGAAAAAAAAAAAAAATTCGTTGATCTCTTTCCAGTTCAGAAAATAAATGATGGAATTCACCATACAACTTTCTGTTTTTATTGATAGGGTAAACCTTTCTCATTTCCTGACTCCATCCTCCTCCTCCTCTTCTTCATACAACATCGCTAATATAAAAATTTCTTCTTTCGAGCTGCACTCAATTACTACTTAAAAACATCAAAACGTCTGCCGTATACAGAACTGCACAAAACCTGCTGGTCCGTGATGGACAAGTGTGCGAGGTCCTGCAGGTTCGCGCCATGGACGAAGTTAAAGGGGGGGCTTAGCCCCCCCAGAAATCGAATTACACACCTTTCAGAACCAGAATTAAAACACAGTCCACCATGAGTCCACCCGCGGCATTAGCCCTCCCCCCCAGACTTAATGACCTAACTTCGCCCATGGTTTGCGCTGTGCTGGGCCATGCTGGCATAATGTGCGTGATTGCGATATTTAATACTTCAACTTTCCCGCACTAATTTGCTGTGCGGACTTAATTTTTTATAGATTCATTTGCCTGTTGGATTTAACAATAAGTATCGTTGGTGTGTCAGAAACTGGGATAATCAACCAATATGGAGATTTCATGAGCTTTACATGTTGATTTTAATTCTTGTGGTACCATTTTGTATAATGACGTTCTCGTACAGCTTAATTTGTTGGGAAATTTGGAAAGTTATGGAACGACGCTCCGTGATGACCAGCGAATATGCGTGAGTCTCATTTTCATTTAAAAAATACTGATGGGAGAATTAAAAAATGTATATTTACAGGATTTCTTCACTTTTTTTCAGTTCCATTAGAGGAACGCACTTATTTAAGACACCCTGTATAAAATAATATTTTTCAGATTGACGAGAAACCATACGATAGTAAGAAATCATGCAACGATAGTGGATGAAAAGGGTGTCGAAAATTTCATTTTGACTGAAAACAAAAAACCAAAAGTAAGGAATGGTCGTGATGATACCCACATGGTGAAACAAGTAATTTGTATGTTGGTCGTGGTCGTAGCACTTTTTGCAGTGTGTTGGGCTCCACTTCTAATAGACAACGTTCTTATGGCATACGACGTTCTTCCCAATTTAAGGATTGGCCCATTAAAACATATGTCTATCGCTTTCAGTCTTATGGCTTATTTCAACAGGTACTTAAATATAATCAACAAAAAAAATGTGTATCTAATGGCATTTTTTTTAGTTGCATAAATCCAATAGTGTATGGATTTATGTCTAAAAGTTTTCGAGAAAGCTTTGTCCTTGCGGTTTGCTTTGCTTCAGATTTCAAATCTGGACATAGAGGAAGCAACTATAGCTTAAAATATCTTTCAAGAAGAGGCTCACAAACAAGAAGTACGTCTATAAGGTGATGGATGGCTGATGTTTCTCCTATAAATTATTCTAGTCATATGTTAAGTATTGTTGTACCGTGCAGTCATTTCAAATGAGGACCAGCAGTAACCACAGAGTATTTTAAAATTGTCTTAGTGATAACTGTTTGAAAGTAATCTATTTATGATCTAACCTTGTGATGGAAATTTAATAAATTGTTGCATACATTTTCCGATTCTTCATTTCATTCATAATTTTGTTCTTAAATGTATTTTTTGTTAGTATGTTTGTATAAATAATTGTAGTTTTATTTGTTGCTATTGTTTAGAGTTTAGTTTCATTTAAAATTATCTATTTTTGAAGTGTGAAGAATAAAAGACTTTTAACACAATATAGAAATTTATTTTTGATGGAATTTTATAATGATATAAACAAATTTGCTTAAATAAAACCCTACAACCACGACACAGAACACAAAAGAAAAAATATTGAGATAACAAATTGCCTTCCACATAGCACTCATTTTTAATACAAATTAAATTAAACATATATAATATATATATGTTTGTGTGTGTGTGTGTGTAATTTTTTAATTTTGGATTATTGTGCAATAAGAAGGAACGGACATTAATATACGTAATGATCAAATTTGTTTTCGACTCATTAGAAAAGTCTTCTATGTGAACTTACATCTTACTGTCTAATATCTAAGTAAAGACATTGGCAATTAATTTGTATTAACAAATCTTGTATTCAAGATTAGTATAAAATAATCGACACATTGTTAATATATTTATAACCATTTTTATTTATTTCTCCTTGAAATATACCATTGGTGTTCTAATATCATTTTGTAATAGATACGTAATCTGTTTCAACTTAAAAAAAAAGAAAACCTCGGCAAAATGTTGGATTGCCACTTATTTTATAATAACCTTGACATTTATTATCATCATTGAAATGAGATATACTTTGAGCATTGCATCTAAACACTAATATATGGTATTATATTAACAATGAATAAAAATTATTGCAGTTTTCCCGAGCAAGTATTTGAGACTAGCACATTTTTTCAACTGAAGGAAGGTTAGATGTTTGTAGATACGCAGAAGCCGACGATAAAAGATCTACCCTCTTCTTATATTTCCGTTGCTCGGCCATTTGATCTTTCAATTCTTTCAACTGATGTGAGAGAGTGGTAACGAGCAGTTGCGTGTTAAGTAGTTGTGTATGAAGACTTTTTAATTCAATCTGGTCCCCTTCCTTTTCAACTGCCGCTAAAGATATAGCTCTTAATCTAGGAAACCATTCCAAATTCACATGTTTCACCATATCATACACGTAGCTTTCCGGACCCGTAAACTCTGTAGGGTCTTTTACTCTTATTAAAACGATAAAGTACAAGTAGTGCCACATGTTGTGTTCATTTTTTATGTGATCCTCAAAATTTACTATCTTATTATCAAAAGCAGACCTGTTTGATCCTAGGAAATAGGCAGAAAATAAACATAAAATTTATTAAAAAACAGTTTTACCACCTTACCACATATAAAACAAGTGTCCTTTAAAATTACTTCTTTCTGTTGTTTTTCAGTTCTCAAGTCGGCAAAGGTATCAATAATTACACCAAAAATAAGATTAAGTACAATAATGATAACAACAAAGAAGAACAGTAAATCGTAAATTACTCTGGGAACAAAAAGAGCTTCCTGCAACAAAGAGAAATTAATATTAAGGAAGTAACAATGAATAACCTTATCAAACAGTACCTCAGTACTAGGTGCTCGTAATATATCTCCGATGCCTCCACCATTTCTCAATCCCTGATTCAAAGTGGTCAAAATACACATTATTAAAGAATCACAAGCTCTTTCCTTCTTTTCTTCGCCTGGATCAATTAATTCACAATATTCATCTGAACCATCGTCATTGTACTTATTACCAGTTAGATCTGTTCTACACGTTTCATCTAGAATTAATATATATATATTTTCCTGAATAAGCAAACCATAAAAACTAATTAAATGTTACTTACCGGTTTTCTTTTTAACAGTAACAATAAAATCATCTTTGAAGAACATGTATCCGATAATGGAAAACATATAAACCAGAATTATAGCTAATACAGCTGTTAATATTATAGACCGGCCATTTCTGGTCACGGAACGAATTACATTTAGAAGAGTTTCTTCACGGTATACAACATCAAACAACTAAAACGGAAATTATATATACATACATGTAACTAAAAGCACCGACAGAAATTTGTAAATAACTTACCAACAGAGAATAAAAGAAAGGATGCATTACTAGCCCAAACATGCAAAACACCAAATATGCCAGATGGTACACCAATTCAGCATCTGTGAGTATTTGCTGATAGGTTTTGGTGAGTGTTCCATGGTTGCCCATTATACTGACTAGGTGTATGCATTTTATTAATATTGTAACTGTTCCGAGTAACCATAAAGTAGGTTCTGGTCCTAGAGAGCATATGAGTCTGAGGATGGTGGAAGCAACTAAAGTTCTTATACCAGTCTGTCTCGGCAAAGTGATCACTATGGCCGATGATATTATCATGACCACCCAGATAAGCGCTGATATAGAAGAACTTATTGCTAAAATCGAAAAGTCTGTATTACTACTACCTAGATATTGGCGTCAAAGAACATACGACTTTATTTATAGGAATATACGATAAATAAAATAAAGAATAATATCACTTACTTGGCAGGGTGTCGTCAAACGGGTAGCAACAAGCAACTATTAAATTAATAAGCACAGCACAGTTGAAAAGGATGTTACTCCATAGAGACATATAACTACTGACCCGAAACAAAATACGTTGTGCTGAAAAATTAAAATTCACATACCGATTCCAATATAAATATAAAGTAACCTACCTTGAAGCTTCTTTTGCCACTTCATTTCTTGAAACATCTGATCTGTTTTTTCAAAGAAATCCGTCACTTTAGAACCTTGGTCGTCTCTTTCAGCTGTATGCAGCACTCTAATTTTAGTATCATCAGTCAAATATTCACATATTTCGGGTATAGGAAAAACTATCTGTTCTAATGTGCGATCATGTCTTACGATTTCTATTTGAGCAGTGTATGAGGTATAATAAGTTATAGCTTTTTGTGTTTTAGGGTCTCTTCCGGAATCGGTTGGCTTAAGTAATGACGCTAATTCCTTATTATGCTGAGACAACTGATGGCACAAAATCCAAATATTGTGTCCCACTTCTCTAGGGGAAACCATATTTTCTACGCCAGCGTCGTCTATATCGTCATCAGTTGCTTCTTGATGAAAAGCGCGACACGCTACATCTACCAGCTGTTTCGGATTCATGTTATATAATATGCGTTCGGCATTTTCACTATCACCACGGCTTTCCATTATGGCCAGGAGGAGCTTAGAAGCATTGTTCTTTAATTCTAAAACTAAGTCCATGCGGGACTTACCCAACGGGCTTATATCATTTAGAATCAATGCAGTTATGATGTCCAAGCCATTCGATTCATGTGTTGCTATACAATTCTGGTTTTCATGGCAAGGTCCTTGACAGTACTCAGTTAAAGTCTCTAATGTCTGATTGATGAGAGCTACGTTGTTTTCATTGATGTAAAGACCTAGAAGTCCGAGACCACCAGTCGTCGAACCACATATACAGTCCAAAAACTTCAGCGTTTCTGATACAAGATTAAAATGGGTTTTGTTATTTTGATTGCGTAACAAATTCTGTAAATCTTTGTTGTGATTCTCACATAATAACTGAAGGAATCTTAATATGGGTTGCATTATTAATACTTTATTGGAGAGTCCGTTCTGATCTTCCCTCTCTCTGTGTTTTTCTAGTTTCTCTGCAAGTAAATCTTCGAAAGCCGAGGAAGAACTTGTCGAAACGGCTCCCTCTTCTCCCGCACCCATATTACGAATGTGAGGGTAGGCTTGGGCAGTTGTTTCAGCAGCTCTACTTAGCTCCTCCCGTAATTCATCACTAATCAATATACCATTGGTTTTATTTCCCTGCTTTTTTGACAGTTTATCCAAATCTTTTCCATCCTGTTTGTCCTCGTGGGCCTTGGCGGCAATGTCGCTAGTGTTTACAGTAACAGTAGACTTTATTTCTTGCTGCGAATATTGCATTTTATCATAGAACATCTGAAAAAAACCAGTGCTGTAAAGTGAAGACTAGTCAGTTTTACTTTACCTTAAAGAAGGACTGACTTAAGTCACCTCCGACAAGTTTATTGAACATGCTTTTCTGTATCACAGTATTACCACCTTCGAGCAGTGCAATACCAAGCTCTACAGCTTCCTCGAATATAGATGGAGAACTACCGGATTTTACTACTAACTCCACTACTAAATCGGATGCACCTTCTCTATCTAGATGAGTTTGGACTTCGTGAAGAGTTCTTCCGGCTCTTCTTAAAATCTTAGCTACAAAATTTGTATATTAGTCAAAGCCATGTGATACTATCTTGACATGCTACCTCCCGGACCGTGTGTTATAGGAGACTTTATATGCCCCAGTTCTAAAGAAGAACTGCTCGCTACAAATGTTTTTCCAAAATATCTAGCAAGTAAACTATTACGTAAAACATCGCCCTACAAAAAAGCATAAGTCTGTAAATACCGTTTTCATCGATCGATATAAAAAGTAACCGAAAATATTTATTTTAGCACACGTAAAAATATAGGTGAAAGCCATCTCCTAGTCTTCCAAAACAATACATAAAAGGACTGTACTAGTGGACCTATATCTGCTTTATAGGAACTTGGAAACAAAATTTCCAACAATTTTGGACAAATTAAAATGAAAAAAATAATAAAAGAAATCTGGAAGATAAGTGCACACCAAAATACAATAAATGAAAATCTAATACTTAACCATATCATTATCTGATTTTTCATTTAAATCGACCTAAGCAGCATTTAACAAAAAAATAGTTAAGTTATTTTACAGTTGGCAAAAGCAAAATATATAGATAACCTTCTCGCCATATTCAGAGTCTACAGCCATCATTTCTCGAAGAGTTCTCAAGACTTTCACACATAGTTTATCTTCCTTTTCCTCCAGTAGCTTCTCAGTATGTTTAATAAGCCTAAAAACAACAAAATACTCACTTAAAACAAATGTCATATTCCATTGCCGTTTATAATACCTTCTAATAAAGCCTCCACTTTCACATTTTTTCCTAGCCTCGGTACCAGCAGGGAATAACAAATGAGGTCTATATAATACGTCAACAAGCAGGGATAACTCCGACTGAACGAGCGGTTTCAGCTGATCTTGTAATAACGAAACTATGTCTTGCAAACCTTCGATTATACTTCTGTCTAATCTCATCAACTAAAACATTTGCATACATCACAAACCAGTAAACAAATAAAGGAATGAATTACTTGTGACTGTGATCTTTCCATTTTGGGTGTTTTCGAAGCTTGGCGCCATTTGGTTGTCTGTTTACTCAAAATAGTGGCCTTACTAAACATCGCATCCACTTGGTTTTCCAGATCCAATGGAATCGCAATACTCCTATTCTTGGCTGAAATTGAATTTTAGATATTATGCCGCATCACGTGTATCAAAATCTAAAAACTAACCAACTTCTGAAAGTGTACGAATACAATTTTCAACATTAAAGCGTTGTGATGCTGATAACCAAGGACACTGAGATACTCTAAATGCTGATTGCAACAGCTGTACAAAAATGGGTTGTCTTGTCTGCAAAATATATATAAATATATATATTTCTTATAACATTGCTATTCAACAATATTTTCTTTAGACCAAACAAACACTTATGAAGCTTCCAAAACTAGTAGCCCAACCACCCATGTAAAAAAAAGCACATGCAGTTAGTTATTATACATAATTAAAACCATTTAAATAAAATAGTTATTTGTTTAATCAATTTTGGGTTAAGTTTGTTTGCCTTTTTAAATCATGCTGTTATTGTTAAATTTAAACATATAATGCAACAGGACAAATATTTTACAGTGTTGCTGCAATCGTTTTGTATAAATCGTAATAAAAAACAAAACTGTAAAATAATATCCTTTTTTTTTTTCTCTACTCATTTATGTACGTAGCATTAATTTTACATTTTAGTTATAATTTTTGTTAAAAATATATCTAAGAAAAGCTTACCATTATTTAAAGTTCCATACAACAGTGCAATACGAGTTAGATAAGCATTATAACAGCTGACGAAAAGCTCAACCCATGTGTATTATGTAAAAGGTGGTTGTGTACTTTGTTTTCATTTAAATAAACCTGAAGGAATGTATGAGAAAAGTACGATTTAATTGATTTTAAAAAATCTAATATACCTACACACACACACACACACACAAACACGCACACAAACACGCACACAAACACGCACACACACACATACACAGACATATATATATAGTATTTTAATAGTTTAAAAAGATATTATGTCTAGGAATCTTTCCCTAAATTTGCAAAATGTCAGTCAATCCTTATTTACATGTGATAAATACCATTTTAATATGAAAGGTATCTTGCTTCAACGTTGCATTGCACAACAAACTGTGGCAAAATAAAAATGTCTAAAAATATAAAATAAAATAAAATAAAATAAATTGTTTTAGTCAATCTGGACTGTGGTTAAACGCTTTTGAGGTCAGCGATCGATCTACTTACATTAGTAGAAAATGGCGATTGTTTGAGTTGTATGTTAACTGAGAAGGGATCATAGTCATCCATGGTCGAGTCGCTCCAGTACACCCTGGCTTCATGCAGATGTTTCTAATGGAAAAGATACACAAAAAAAAAGACACCATAAAAGCAACTTACATAGATTGATAGCTCGAAAATTGAACGAAATTATTATTTAAATCAATGATTTGCACTAACATCTACCCATTTTGATAGCTTACTCAAGAAAAGGAAGCATAAAGATGAAATTGAAGCACATGCAATGTTAAAGAGGCACAAATAGAAGAAAATCTATAAGAGAAAAACATACCTGAACTGTAGTGCTCTGATCAGAAAAAGGACTATTAAAGAAAGTAATAATTATGTTCATCACACAATTAGTAACGTAATTTTCTATAGCCCTATCCGGGTGTTTTCTGTCTGTAGGTGCGGTCGCTATATCTGCCATGTCAACTAAAAACGAGTTTTCGAATAGAGTCCACATGTGACTTGAAATATAGATTTCCTTCATTTCTGTTTCTGTATCGATGTAACAGTGATTTAAAAAACCAACATAAGCTTCCTTAACTTCAGGGATACAATCTGGATGAGTCACCATTGCAACGATATCATCTAGGGGTAACAAACTCTGACATTTGATTTCAGTATAAACATTTTTCCCCATTGTGCAGCAAGCTAGTAATTTTACCAACTCCACATGATACTTCAATGGACTGCCTTCATCCATACAATGTCGCTCGGAACGCATCATTTCTATAAAATGGTTAAATGATGCTTTATCGTTATAAAATACGAGTACGTCTTCTCCTGCGTTAGTCAACTAGAAACCAAATTTTGTAAGTAGAACTAAATTATTCCTTGAACATCAACTTACTTCTTGCATAACCAAATCCTGGTTCTTTTTTATAAACTGATTTTCGTCTTTAACTATAGTTTGAAGGAACTTTAAATATTGCACGTGCCTTCCGTGAGTTTCGATGCAATGTACAAAGTGTTGTATAACTTTCTCATTTTCCTCATTACAGAGCTTGGAATTGTCTTGAAATATTGCACAAACCGTCTGGGCTTCGCGTATCTACAAAATTAGTATAAATTTATGTACAATTGAACAGAAATATAACTTTTTACCCCAGGATTTAAGAAGAGATCTAAATTTTTGTATAGTAACACTTGATTCTGTCTATTGCCCAAGCAGAAATTTTGCAAAAATTCATGCGCTAGTCTCATAAGTTCGTTCATTCTAATGTCTTCTTTTTCGTCATATGGAATCTGAAGTAATTCTAGTACAACTGTGTGTACACCGACATTCCTTAGGAGACGCTGTTCATGTTTTCTAGGTTTTATTATTCCCATTGGAGAACTCTGAATACAAAGTTTATTCATTCTTATCAAAATTTGTTGAATTTTTTTATATTCGTCTGCTTGTTCTGGATGTAAATGTGGTCCCACATCCAGATTAATAGCAGAATTAGCAGATCCTTTTTTTTCCAAAACGCTAATGGTTGGGGTCTTAGATGTCGTTACTTCTTCTTCTTCCTCTTTATTCTTCTTGTTATTAGACCCGTGATCTTCAACACATTTCGATTTATACACCCAGAGTTCAGATTTTTCTACCGATTGCCTTAAAACGTCTAAATCAGCTTTTATTTGCTTATAAGATTCCACATCGCTATCTGATACTAAAAGTTGGACTTGTCGAAATTCTTGTAAGACTTCTTGTCTTTGGCTAAAATGTCTGAATAATAAATGTAAAGCACCCGACACCAGAGGCGGGTAATCATGCATGGTTAAATGTAGCAGTACTCTTAAAAACGTGCGCCCCCCATGTCCATCCAAATCTAGAACGGCACTTTCTTCACTGCTGCCGAAAATACCTTCAGCGTGGCTTCCTATCAAATGAATATTTTTCTGACAAAGATTTAGATCGCCACTGCTGTTTTTATCAGATTCATCAAATTCTTGTTTAAAAATACTTAACAGGCAGCTAATTCGATAATCAAGGCGAACGTTTAAAATAAACTACAAAAAAAAAATAATTAAATTACAGAATCTTTTTATTTTGCTTAACTTAGAACAGAAACCTGTAATATTTCGATGATTTTTAATTTTGTATCCATCACTAAAGGATTTTCTTTCATGTATTGAGCAGTTTTTTGACCAGAATTGGACGCAACTCCAGATCTTCCCACCGAGCCTAAAGTTAAGGATGTCATTACAGCCCCCATATCTCCTATCGTACGTAATACACCCCCTTCTGCTGTTAAATTCAAAGAAAACATTTAATTAGCAACATAAAATTTCAAAATGGAATTTAAAAGGGTGCACATAAATGAAAACAAACGCAACAAAAAAGCCACGCAAAATACCTCTTACAGTTCCTGTAGACTCGTCAGCTACATATAAAGTAAGATTATAATTGTTCGAACAAGAAATATATTAATTTACTTACAGTCTATGTCGCCAGATGGTACACGGCCATCCAAAAAATCGCTCTCAGAAACACAATCCAAAATACTAAGAAGCGTTTTTGTTAATTTCAATAAATCTGAAAAGCTGTAAAACCCAAAATATATCAACTCCCGTGCTAATTTCACTACCTAAAACATTAATACAGAAATACAAATAACGACGACAGGAGTTGTTGAAACTGACCTCAAAAGTCAGCTTATTTTGTTCTTGATCCGCAAATGACCACATTTTAGCTACTACATTACATAAATAGCCTCCTACAAAGGCTATAGTGGACGAAAACTTAGCTCTCACTGCTTCCTTATTCGCATCTGGTGTTTTATTGCAGTCGTAACTAAAATAAAATTTATTTCACGTTTTTTATTTTTCTCCCCAAATGTCCATTGGAAAGTTTGAAATGTGAAAAGTCAAAAATTAAAAAACAGGGGGAAACCTCATTTTTAGTGTATACAACTGTAATTTTGAAAAAAAAAAATAGTTTTATTAATTTTTGTAGAAAAAGCCATGCAATATTTTTAAAAACCAAGAATCATCAAAAAGAGCACATCTGCTGCTTACCTGCGCATATAATATCCTAAAAATACATTCCAATATAATTAAATATCTAATAATATTAAAGCAAGTGGCGCTATTACTCGTAAAAGTAATATTTTTATCAAACTATAGTCACTAGTCAGGTTGATGAAATAGATAAGGCAAAATTAAAAATATGGATGGAATAACTTACTCATTAATAGACATTTGAGATGGAATTTCCGACCACAACCTAGCATATTTCACAGGAGTAACCGGTTCTTGAGGGTCTCTGTCTACATGTAAATGAAGCATAAGTCTACAAAATGATGCTCGAAGATCAAAACTGACGCTTTCATCCGCCATACACTTTAGAATGAGCTCGATATCGAGATGTGGTGAGAGATTATTAAGAGCTAAATATTGTCTGTTTAAACACATATTTGAAAACAAATCCAGTTGATGTCTGTAATAGTCCAGAATGACTTGATCATCTTTAGACCCCATTTTAGCTTTTCTGCAAAGATCGGTAAGCGGAATAGATTTTTGACGGTTATTCCAAAGCAATACAATATCTTCCACCACTGTAATTAAAGGTTCTAATTCTTCATCGTTTTCTAATATATTATCTTCATTTATCGGTTGCAGTTCAACTTGAGTTTTCATCATTCGAGTTTCAATGAGAATATCAGAATTTTTTTGACTAAGAACACTTTTACAGATCAATTCTTGAGTTACAGGGATAGCTTTTTTATTCGAAATACACAGATCTGATAGATAATCTAAGAAACGTGATTCCCAATTACTCATATTTTTTCGCACCAAACCCACGAATGTTTCTATTTCCGCTGGGGTTATATGTTTCTCTAATAACTTCCTGTTATTGTGTAATAATGCTGTTATTGTATCTTCAGCTAATATATCGTATCCAATTTGCTTTTGCATGAATCCAAAATGTTTAGCGATGTATTCCTGATTTTTTCTATAATCTTGTTGGCTTAATCTCAATATCCTGTAGCAGAGACGAAACATGTATTTGTAAGGGGAATGACGAGGATCATTTAATTCCTCTATTTTTAAAAAAGGACCATCACCTCCCGAATCTAAAAACGGTCCCTACAAAAAATCAAATTAAAATATTTTCTGTACACCTTAAAATATATTACTTGTAAAATTTTAAACAGCTGTGTTAGAATAGCTTGTTCTCTCAACAACTTTTGCCTGTCTCTATTTGGATTCGTTACAATTAAATCTAATGCTTCCGACTTGTTTTGCTCGTTCTCAAGTTCGGCCACGAAATAGACAATATCTTGCAATAAAGTTGTTAACAATCTGCAACACTTGTTTTAACAAATTCAATTAAAAAAATATTATATACAATACCTTCTCTCATTGTGAGAAATAGTTCCTTTCTCTAATTTTACAGATAACGCTGATAACAGTTTACAGGCATCATTGGCGAAATCTAAATCTCTAACTTCCACGGGTGAGACCGAAATCAAGGCAAAAGCCTCTTTATCCTCTTTTGTAACCGCACATCCAACCTTTGACATAACCGGTCTTTCTTCTTCTTTATCGATAGGTACAGAAGTGGAGTGCACCCAACTATTCGTATAAAAGTGATGCAAACGTACAAAACTCGACTGAGGTACTAGAGAATCCCCTCTTGTCCTACCCGTCGGATCTAATTCGAATAATGTGGCTATATCGTTAAAAAAGCAAACTGGTACCAAATGATAGGTAGGAGTATCATTAGAATCACTTTGAGATGTTTTTTTGTCATTATCGGAGTCAATTTCAGCAGCCAGATATTGGCCCGTTGCTAAATGTTTGAAACGAAAAAGGGAATCCCACTTCCCCGCTCCGCCCCGGCAAGGGTACTGCTGTACGACTTCGACTTCCCACAATGCTATAAATTTTAATAATCGATATTACATACACCTATAAATAGACAGGGTTACCCACATAAAAACCGACAGAGCAACTTTGTACATATATAGATAAATTTTAATATTCTGACGTGCACCTGCACCTGCTGTGTGTCGTTTCTTATGCGAGACACTCTGTATGTTTAACCAACCTTTACTACTCGTAGCGGCAGTGGCGCTTGTGCGACCGGTGGTCCTTAAAAATACATGCTGCTTTTTCTTATATTCATCCATGGTTAAGAATTTCTCCTGTTCAGCATGAAATAATCTGACGACATCCCCACCTTTCAAAACGTCATCTAAATTTTCTCGATGTTCTAAGAACAAACTAACCTTCCAGGAGGTATTGCCATTAACTACATTTACTTCTTTACAGCCGGGATTATCAGGTAATTCATGATTCGAAGCTACGTGAAGTACTTGAAGGCCCGAACTGACCGGACTTAAGATAACTTTATCGCCAAGTACAATATTATCACCAGTGGCTCGTAATTTATAGAATTGCTGAATGTAGAACCAAGACCCCTCATTTCCATTTCCGTCTAAGTACACCCTCATTGCATTTTTTTCTAGCAGTGCTGGTAGACGCTTATTCACGGTTAAATACTTATTTGATTTCAGATGCAACAACTGAAAATTAAAACGCTCTCGCATATACACTTTCAACTTATATGACGACACCTACCTGAACTACGCTACCATACTGAACATTTGTTCCAAGGTATTTTTTATGTTCAGTTTTGTTCTGTTTTTTCTCTATTTCAGCAGCATGCTAAAAATTATGTTTAAAACAAAGGAGAACTGGAAGGTTTCTATCGACTTACATGTAATCGTTTTAGTAAATTTGTGTCACCGTTAGAACCCATGCTTTGCTTTGCAGCTTTCCAGAATTGTTTCTGAGCGGAATATCTATTCATTGGACATATACGAAATAAACAATCCCTGAATTTTTTTGGAGGGTTTGATAAATCACCGGCTTTGGGGCATACCACACAGCGATCATCTACTAGACTACAAAATTAAATATAAAGGATTATTTATTAGGTATTTTAAAAAAATACAAGACGTACCCCAACGTACTCAGAAAACCACTGACTGTACCTTCTGCATATAAGGAGACTATGTCTCCTAAATGCAGAAGACTCGAATTTCCCATTTCCACCATTTTATTTTGTTTTTAACAGAATTTTTTGATTATGCATCCTAAAAATGTTCAGACCTGTAAGAATACGGTCGACGGTCGTTGTCCAGTAGGTACCATAGTGTATATAGTCAAGGTACCAGCGATCAGAGATAAACATAAATCAAAATATAACATCTGTCAAATGTCAAAGAATAATATTGTTTATATTAGATTTAAATAGAAATCTAAGTTTTAATACTGTTTATTCTATTAGAAAATTAACTATTTAACAACTTTTTAATATAGGGAAGACTATAATTAAACGTTAAAATATACAATAAACATAGGTTATGTACATAAAAACCACCGACCACTTAGGGGAAGTACATGTTCACACGAAAAATAAACAACCAATTACTTCACACTTACAACGGCACATATCAAAAGGCAATAATTACTTCATTTTACTACACTTTACTCACAAATATAGAAGATGTATTGATAAAAACTTGTTTGAATAAACCATAGACCTTTAAGAATTTCTAATACGCAGGTGCAATGTATATAATGCTCGCTGTATACTTTATCACATCTCATTTCCGTACGTAGCTATTTTTTAAGGGGGCATTATATATAATTTTTACACGCAAATTCTATCCTACATGTCCCCGATTGGATTAATATGGTCTGTATTGATCAGAAAGAACACTATATATTAAAGGGCTACATGTAAACTGAAGAGAATTGAAAAGCGTTAAAACGTCTTTACATTATGGACTTTATGTAAGAATGACGTGATTAAGTGTTGACGTCACATCTACAGACAAACAATGACTTTTATGTACAGAAAATGACTATAAAAATTCTTTACTCTGTTAGTCTGTTATAGAAAATTTATTTTGAAAAAATAGAGCCGCATAAACATTCCTGTATTACTGCATTCCTACTTCCTATAGGTTGGAAAATTACAGTGCAACTTGTCCAGTTTGAATCTTGGATCGCAATGTAACCAGGAACCAGTTGAACCACAGCTAAAAATTGTTCCATTGCGGGTTTTTTAAAGGTGTTTGTTGTTTGACCGAATTTACTTACATCTTTGCGATATTTTTAGTGACAAAGGTGATGTCATACTGAAATACTTGTTTCTCGTTTCCTTAAGATTTGTCGCTTTCACATTATTAAAAATCATAATCATGTATTCCTGGACAAAGTTGAGAATTTCTTAAATAAGCTGATGCCCATGTGTATGGCCCATAGAAATCATAAAATATATATTATTAATATATTTTATGATTTCTATGGTGTGGCCACTGAAAAATCTCGCAATATATAGGATATAGGGATATAGGTATTTCACTGCATCTAATATAAAAATCTATTGGTTTATATACTGAAAATTAAGAAAAAAATATATGGTTTCTAAATACCTACTGACATTCCTTTTAAAACAAATCAGTTGATGTAATATTTGATAATTATTATTAATTAAAAAATCCACTCCCTTATATCCAAAATTAGTTTTGTGCGATGAAATCGAATCTACTTTTCGAAAAAAAAAATGTTCAAAATTGTAACCTTTATGTACCATTACGTTAGGTTGAAATTCCAACATTACCTTTTTATTTTGACAACAGTGTGACTTCATGAAATGAGGGGCCATCACTCTAATCCATTATATATGCTGCCCACACACTGGCCCGTCATTCTCGGTGTAATCATTTGATGTGTGCTTAAAAAACACAAAGACACCTAAATCCTCGTTGGCCCTCTTATGTCATCCTAAAAATTGCGCTCTCTACACTATGGTGTATTGTAGTGGGCTAGTATGATGGCCCATCGTGAAGAGAGGCATTTTCCCCAAATTTGAGGAAATATATTTCTACGGCTTTATTAACTATTTAATAGTTTATGTTTTTAATGACCTTTATGTTGAGTGTTGAAACGAGTATAAAGTTGAGTATATAGGATTAATTTTGATTTTTTTTTCTCAAAAACTACTTTCAACCACACGAAACTAACTTTAGATCCGCGTTAACCACTCTGGAAAATAGAGGATAAGAATTTAAAAAAATACTTAGGTCACACGAGTTTGAATAAACAATTTCAAGCAATGATAGTGACAAAACAAAATATATATGGAGAAAGAGGATATGTATAAATGAAATAAAAGAAAATTTTAATAAATGTAGTTCTTTATTATTGTTAAATGCTACCAAAATGATCTACATTTAAAAGTTCAATATTCATTAAAAATAGAAACTGTGATGTATTTGAAATGGTGTATGAACAATATTAATTTTTACTTAATCATTTGTCACAACAGCTCATAACTTATTGTGCTGTAATGGCTAAACCATAACATAACTTAGGTTACTAGTAAGACACGTTACAAACTTTCCAAAAAATGAGAAATATCCTTATATCTACTTTACAACATCAAAATATGAAAAAATTATACTTAGTACACACAAATATTCTATAAAAATACATGTTAGTTATTGGGCTTACCGAAGGAAAGTTTTTAACGGTGTAAACTATAAATATTATATACATTAATATATTAATGAGACCACAAATGTTACTCTTCAAAACTGAATTAAACTATTTGTTAATAAACAAAAATCTTATCATGAATAATCATTTTTATTGCACTACCAATAACTAAACTAGAAATAAATATTTTAACTCGCTCGGTAAGGCATTTCTAATATAAAACTAAAATCTACCCTAAAAGCAATCTGTTCAGGTAAAGTCATTAACGTTGGCAGTTAACTAGTACAGAATATTTATTTCAATGTTTAAAAGGTATCTCGAAACTGCTGACACAAGTTGTATAATCTGTAATAACTACATTTAATAGGGCTCTGAATAGGTTCTCGGTTACCAGATCGTTTATCCTTTATTCGCCATTAAATTTAAATTTAGGAGGACCATATGTATATTCAGTATGATCTTTGAACACTGCTTTCCTTTGGTAAAATTAAAAATCGAGTTATTAACATAACTGATATTTTTATATTACGCGAATAATTGCAGTTTTTTCTGTTAACTTTACATACACAGGTGTATCCTGTAAACAATTTGAATTTTAAATACGTTTTATTTTTAATACCTCTGAATTAATTTTATTTCATGAAATTTGTACTAAGAAATTATAAATTTAATTAAAAATATTTCGTTCAGTATCTATAGAAATATTCTGTAAACAAGTGGAACTTCCCAACTTGCAATTCGAGGCACATATTATTGCATATTCCACTTCTGACAATAAAATAAATTAGATGTCCTATATTTTTACATTATTAGCCGTCTGTAAAATTATGTAGTCGCTCGTTTTCCACTTGCTGCATATAAAACTGTTTTGCAGTAAACTTTGTTTAACGGCCAAAATACAATAACGTGAAAATATTTCGATATTAACGTGTACTATTGTGATATATGTTATAAAATTTATTAACTTTATTTTTACTGTTCAACAACTTCTAATATGTAGTAAATGAATGGTAATTTGAAAATATTGTAAAAAAAATTGGAAACATGTTGCAAGACTTCTTTATTTGTTTAATAATTCGTCGTTAGATTTAAAGAACACATTCATTCAAATGTTAAAACATGGTTTCATAAAAAACCGATTACCAGAATTGTGTAATTATATAAATAAAATAATTTACACGTCATGTTAGTTACTATTTAAGGTAGACATTTTTTTACTTCGTTAAATAGGCTGAGGAATACTTTTCAAAATATTGAATTTTACTTGAATATATATATATTTTTTTTCCCAAGTAGTCCATTTTAGGATATATCTTAATATATCTTGAATGTTCAAATTTGTTTTTATAGATACTTTTTGATAAAATTATATGTTGCATATATCAATATATTGATTTTTACAAGAGCTGCAATTAAGTTATGGTACTACCTATAATCGACAGACAAAATTGTCTTATAATTTTAATTACATATGAACTACTACAAGTTCTTTAAAATATATCACATAGTAATCCTTTAATACAGCAATTTAAAGAATATAATAGAAACAAGATAAATAAACTAAATGTAAGAAAATGATGTATATAACAAAAACTAGTGGCATTCTCTGTATCTGGAGTATAAGTACAAATATTTTGTATTATAGTAGAAATGTTCCAGCAATCTGTCGTAAAGACACTGTCTATTTGACAATCAAATATTTATTACAATGTTTTTACGAGTCAAGTATTGCTTCAAGCAAGAACATATTGGAAATTAGAACAGTTTTAAGTATATTCAACGTTATATAGAATGAGGTAAAAGTAAACTAAATAATGCAGTTATCGTAATAAAATACATTGAAATCATTCAGACCTTGTACTATGGGATATCTACTGGAACATTAAAATTGTTCTAACACCAATAAAACAAGTTAGGTAAATATTTGTGTATAATATCATTTTGGATTTTCCGACTTAAAACTTCTACGAAATGTAGAGAAACACCAATAGGAGGGCATTAATCATTAAAAATCTGTAAACAGTTTTTATGGAAAACAATCCTGCGTTAATAAACACCCTGTACATAGATTGTATAATGTGTTCCCCCAAAAAAATATATTTGTAATAAACTAATGAACAAAATGTTAATGAGTCCTGGGACAGATTGGCCAACAAAATAAACTATGAAAATGCAAAACAAATATGATTATATAAATAACATTTTAAGCACATCACATATAATTCTAAACGGAAAATTTCACCTATGTAGGAGGAAGTCAGATTGAGCGAGCTTTTATTGGCGGACAGCCTGCGTTATAACTCCATATCCTCTGCTTCATTTTCTGAAAAATCTGACATACTCGATTCACTATCTGAACTAACATTTTCTTGGCCCCGCAATGCTTCCTCTGTGGCATATTTTCTTACGTATTCTACAAATATACTTTTTAATAACATGTTGAAGCATATACCTCTTTAAAATGATGTGCTAATAGAAAATATTAGTCGAAATTTCTTACAAATTATATCCCCAATATAATTTATTCCTTTAAGCAATGTGTATCAAGAAGATATAGATCAATATATAAATTTAAAAAAAAACATTCTTAACCAGCGCCACTTTTAAAATAAACTTACCAGATACTTTTTTTTTATATTCTTCTGGTTTATGTAAATACATGGCTGCTGCATCTCCGTTAAGGGGGTCGATTGGATTTGGGTAAGTTAATAATTGTGGAAGAAAAGATTCAAATATATTTGACAAATCTAAAAATATAATAACATATTACTGTGCTACTTCATCGCAAATATTTCTTTGTTAAATATGTGTTGCTAAATCTTTATAAATCTCGTAAACAATCAATACTAACAAAAACAAACATATTCTCAATTTTTTTTGCTAAATAGCTGTCGCTCTAATCTTTTTAATACAAAATTACAATTATTAATGAGGATATATAAGAAACCGTACATAATAAATTCTTAATATTCAAGTCAACTGAACAACTCACTGAAAAAGGTGCTGATTACAATCAATTGTTAAATTTATTTAATTTTCAAATTTTCGAATTCTGTAGAATTTCTTCATTCTTAATAATCTTTTACAAATTGCTTTATAGTAAAACTGATTTGCAAATTCATTATCAAAACTTAAATTTTCTCTACCAAGGATGCATTCTGATCAAAATTTTACTTTTTATTGCAAATCTCCGTTATTCTGTTTAGTGAGTTATTTTACAAAATTAATAATCCCTGTAACGTAAATAATAATTGTTTCATTCAGAGACTATAGTAATGCGGCGATTATCCGAACATCGATCATCGGAATGACCAGTTAACCGAATGATCTTGCGTGATAAGTACATAGTAGCGAAAGAAACGTGTGTACATGAATTTTATGTATTGCAATAATAATAGCACTCTAAAACGAATTTGGCGACTTGTTTTGAACTGCTGACGTATTCGTCACAGTTTCACTCACAGATAGAGAGATCTAATGATATTTCTACCCAGAACTTCCAGTAGTTGAAAAACTAAGTATGTATATATTATAACATAAATAGTTTTTAATCATAAAAGACTTTGACTTTGATTATCTGAATAAATCAGAAACCTGTTGGACAAATAAATAAAGCATTAATAATTATTATTCATGATTAAGGAACTTTATAATCATAAGTTACTTTAAATAATAAACTTTTTTGACCAGGTTTTGTATTGTGCATATATTTTATGCCATATTTCTTATGAGCTTTTAACGGAATATAAAAATAAATGTAACATATATGAATAAGCATTTAGGTTGAACACAGATGGTAGTCAACTAATTAATAAGATTGTTAAATAATTAATACCTACTTGCTTTGTATATAAATGAGATCACAGATCTAAAAGTTATTTAAAGAACAAAGGAATTATTCATAGTAACTCCTTTATTTGGACCTACTTATGACAAGTTATTTTTAATGAACAGAAAAATTAATTTGGCATCTTTCCCTCTGAAATACTTAATTTACTAACAAAAAAATATATACAGTCTATTATAAATTTATTAATAGATAATAAACGCATGAAATAAAACACACTGTAATGTGTTAAATTATGTTGCGATAAAATAAAGAAGCAAATTTGTACTAACCATATAATGCTGTCCAGGCTTGATTAATAACATCTAAACATACAGTACCAGACACCTCATCTATATTTGGATGGTACACACGGTTCATAAATCCTATACTAGGTGATTTGAATGGATAATGCTCTGGTAAATGAACACGGACCTTCCAAACTCCTCCTTCATAAGGGGCTATGCAACAAAATGGTAAATAACGCGATCATACAAAGAATTATTTAATTACTTACTTCCTCTAGGCCCATAAAACTTTACACAAAATTCATTTAATCCACCTAAAATTGTCACTTCGTGTTTACTTTCAATACTGAAACGCTAGTTAAGAAAAATTTAACATATTGTTGACAATCAGCTGTGACTGAGATTAAAAATAGAACAGTTATTTTAATGAAATTTCACCATATATTGACAATTGCCAGTAGCACAATTAACAATATTATAGTTATATAGTATAGCCAAAGTTAACAATACCTTAATGCGACAATCAGCTGACACAAGATAGATTGTTGTTGTTTACATTATAATTCAAAGAACACAAAGGATACAGCTTAATAACATCAGTGTCCATACGTCTTTTTCCAGCACTTGGCGATGACATTTTTCAGATTGTCATAAAACTATTACCATGAATTTATTACTACAAGTCCCAATAAATTTTTATAAATACGTAATCACCTTCCAAGCACAATGGCCGTGTGTAAAATCGAGCAAATATCCAACCAATCCACAATTCCAACCGTTTACGTTTACCAACAAAACAAACCTGTCACTCTTGTCCTGTCAGCTCCAGTTCCAATCTCACACGCAACGCAATTGCCAATTGCTATTACTTCTGCCATCTTATAAGTATGCACAAACTACCCTGGTACCAGTAAAGTTTTATTTAGCCATGCCTGTTAGTTTTTGCATTAAGTCAACAGATGGCAGCATATGTTTGAACCACAAAACATTTTTGTTTGAACCATGGACCAATTATTGAGAAGGCCAGTTAAGGATGGATCATAGTCAGTACTTCACTGAAGTGTAACTTTTCATTTAAGATATATTTGAGGATGGAATTCATAGATAACACTTAAGTTAAGTGTGCACTTAGCTTTGCAATTTACAAGATAAAAATGCAGGGTAACAACTTACTAATAGTTTCATACCACACTTTAATGAGTTTCCATAAGTTTAGATATGAAACAAAATATTGAAGGGTATCTTATTTAAGTATACCTTAAATAAAAAGTTACATTTAAATGAAGTGCTGTCTATGAATTCTACCCTAAATAAGATGCCCTTCAATATTTTGTTTCGTATATAAACTTAATGGAAACTTATTAGCAGCAATTTTATTTTTAATTTAATTTTAACATTGATACCACTATGAATTATAGTCCTTCTGAAAGTTAAAAAGTATAAAAAAATACTCTAGATAATTGACTTAGGTTTTATTTGGCAAAAAGTTGCTTTGTAGAAAATTATGAATACAATTTTAACGAATACGTACATATTTTTTGGTAACTTCTAACAGAGATTGGATTGGTAACGGAAAAGTGCATTTAGAATATATTATGGCCCCTTCAAAATATTACAAAATGTAAAAATATTTTGATTCACTGTTATCTTGGGCTGCAACAAAATATGCGTATTTTAAAACATACATGGTAAAAAGCAATATGTAACATAATTTTTGTAAACATACTGAACATATTTTACAGCCAAAATAAAAAATAGATTAGATTTTGATTGCACTTTTTTTTGTACATTTATTTCAACTACTCTAAAGCAGCAGATTGGAAAAAGATCACAGATTTCTTAAATTACACAGGAAATGAATAATGAAGATTAGATTCTATTTTACTTATCGGTGTGTTTTTCTGCTCCACAATTTATTTTACATTAAAAAATACATTTTTTCGCAATAACAGATACAATGAAAGGACATTCTCCGCATTTTAAAATTTTAACTGAACAGAATAAAGTTTGAATTTCTTATTTAATGACATGAAATTTTATAATACATTCAATACACTGAGCGTTCACTGATCGGTTACTAATCGCTCACTGATCATTTTTTCTGAACGACATAATCTTATTAGCACTAAACGATCGCTTACTCATCAGCAACAATTTTATGTAACCAAAATCTTTTATGATCAGTAATCATAAAACACATATAATCTAAAATAAATTTTGTAGCTTAGAATTTGTACCAAAAGGCACAATGTAGAAATACTGTATTACTAACAGTAGTAAAAGTTAAGTTAAAAAAAAAACAATAATGATAATACAATGCGATTGTAAAAAATGTTGTTCACCATGGCACCGATCCAATGCAAAACTGATAACTAATCACTCAGTAATCGCAAATGCGTGCCAAATACGACCGTCTGATAGTATTTATTTGTGGCATTTCTTAGTTTCTCTTTTGGGCATTTGCTACACTGTAAATTAGTAAGAAAAAATATATGGAAAGTAAATAGCAAAATTTATTTCTGTATACTTAAAAATCCCACAATCAGAAATAGATAAATTCATCGCATGTTTTGTATATTTTTTAAATTACATTAAAATGTATTTATAAACAACAAAGGTATAAAAACGTTAATGTAATAAAGAAAAAGCAACACCATATAACAACTGGAATGTTTGCCACCCATAAAACAAATGCAGTTTTTGTAATTAGGTACGTACAAGTAATTAAAGCTTTAAGAAAATTGTAACCAAATATACTACAACTACTCTAAAAATTATGTACTGAAGAACTATCAAGTATATTTAATTAATCTTTTTGCTAATCCCTTTGAAACTAAACTAAATTGTTCCTACTTCTTTAGATCTAGCAAGTTAAACTGTAAATTTAATTTAAAAAATTCTTACTACAAATTCAAGTAGGTTAGATTAAATGCAAATGGAATAGTAGTAAATCAATTTGATAAGTATTTCGTTGACGACTTATCATTTTACTAAATATGATCGCCTATTATTTCCCTACAGATTTGTAGTATTTAATAGCTACCTTCAGGTATTGTGGAATATAAGGTATCACTTTTTTCAGCAGAGTAGGTATTTTAAGTACCCGTTTGAAGTAAAATATTTTTTTCCAGACACCGTACAATGACACATTATATTTTGTTTGTGTTTTGTATATCTTAAAAAGTATGCATAAGACGACATATCTAGTATAACGATACACATAATTGATTTAAAATAAAATAGACATTTTATTACGAAAATATTGTTTCACTGGTTCATAAACCTGGTATTTCAGAGTAACCATTTCAGGTATATTTCTAAAAGTATTAAATAATTCACAATCAGTTTCTAACAAGATTATTGTTGCCATAAGTACAAATACTGTTACAAGTACAAGGGTAGGTACGAAAGCACCTATCACATTAAATTTCTTATACACTTTAGCGTTACTTTGTATATCGTGTGTAACATTTGGCAGGCAAATTCGCCCATCTACCTGAGAATGGGACAAGGGAGTTTGGCTGCGACTTGAACGATGAGATGGATTCGTAGTGTCATATCCGCGGTAACTGTTGTCAATTAATTGAGATTCTGAGGATGAATGTTCAAAAGAGTCACGAAAATAGTAATCACTAAAACGTTCCATAGAATCATCTTTTAACACTGAAAGAAAATTAATTGTTTACAGTTCAGGAAATATATAATTTACTATTCATATACTTATTGGACAGTGCAAACATTCTTTAAGTAGTAAAAAAAATTAACATACCTGTGGTACGAAGTTTCATACCACCTATTGCTTCTTGATCTTCAGATACAGTTTCTAAGGCAGCGACATCACTGTAAGCTTGAGAAGGGTTACCATCTAAACCAGACAGTAACCCTGTACTATTACTAGATTCCATTCGTGATCCACCCACATCTGAATGGCTAGATCTAGGCAAGCTACTATAACCTACAAAGAATAATTGATATTCATTCCAACTCAAGTTATATCAAAATATTGCAGTGCTATACGTTATATATTAATTACATCTATGTGACAAGGAAAGGATAGTTACCTAAATGTGGCTGTAGAGGGGTAGAAGGAGTTGCAGGTACACTAGAAGCTTTTCGTCTAATACTCGAAGAACGCTGAATACAAGGCTCTTCCCGTATGGGGGAACCCGTGTCTTCCAAAATTTCCCGTTCTGTTCGGCCAGTGTACTTGAATTTTGTTCCCCATGAGAAAAAACCACCTCCTGTTACCACCGATGGTGCATCTGAACTAGTTGGCAAACTAATGTAATAACATTTTACTTAACAAAAATGGTGCAACTATGTACAATCGTGCTATAGTGTCGCTAATACTATAAAAATTATTCCTTCCACACCTTCAATATACCTGTTTGAAATATATATATATTTAATGTAAAATAGAAATGAGGCTTTATAACATATATTGATTGTGTGTGATTTCGATACATAAGCAGTTGAAAACTTACGTAAAAAATAACATTTGCTCAATGGCACAACGCCATACGTGTCTACAAGCAGCTCCAGATGGGCATTTAAAGCCAACAGTATGCTTCTTCTGAAATAAATATTTGTTTTAAATGGAATAAATAATGAAACCAAATAAAAATACACGTTTAAAATATGTTTCTATTTTTGTTTTTGGAGAAGGACAAGCTCTAAAATAGTAGGAGAAAAAAACAATTGCTATAAAACATTAAGTGTAGAAATAAAAAATTTATTTACGTGAATCACAATGTGATGCATAAAAACAAATTTTACATAACTCACATCATTATAATTGAGATGGATAATAAACATTTTCCCTTCATAATTAATTTTTTGTATGTCTGGCCACCGAAAGTGATGTGTTTTTCTGCTTCCCTGAAATGTCAAGATACCGCTATAATTGATTCCCAAATAAAGTTGAGTGCCCTTATGGTCCTGCAACAAACCCTTTTTTAAAAGGCTTTTAAATACCTACGTCTGAAAATTAATGATATTACTTTTACGGGATGAGGATCAACCCCATATGTATCCAGTTGGCAGGATAACTTCAAAAAAGTATTTTCTACTTGACTCTGACTTTGACCTTTAAGCTGTTTCTGATGCATTTCCATTGCCTTCTCTTCTATTGCTTCCGTTTGTTTCAAAAGTATTTTAAAATCAGATACATAATTTCCTATATGAATTTCAGGATCATAATCTCCAAGTTCTCCTAAGATATATACAAATTCATGTAATATTACAACTGGCCGGTTTGAACAAGACGTTATTTTTATTATATCAATATTTGATACCTTGTAAGATAAGCGCAGCCAACATAGCAGCTTCATTAGTGCCACAGTACAAGCGTCCATGCAATAAATCTCTTTTTAACTGTAGAAATATTTGGTAGCGGGTTATTTCTTCCTTAAGTCTAAATGGATCTGGCGGATAGAATTTCACACGAAAACTAAATAAAACTGGATCAAGATCTTTTACTTGTTTGCAAATCGATTTCCCTAAGTCCAACCAGTGCTAAAATAATCGAATATTTACTTATTACATAATTCATTCAAAATTTTCTTTACTCTCTGATCCTGGGGATCCACATAGCGTAAACCTAAATAATCCTGTTCTACTAGGTTCAGTTGCTGACAAACATATTCCAATAAATACTTTCCTTTATGATTGGGCTAAAACGTAATTTATAGAATAGAATTAGTAATAATATAAGTAAGTTACCTTATATTCACATTCCAGGATTTCTGTGTCTTCAAGAAGTCTCACAGTGCACTTATATACAATATTGCTATCAGTTTTTGAACCAAACTTTAACATTTTTCAGTTTTCACATAGGTGTAAATGATATAAATTATTGAAGAAGAATTTAGTGATAATAAACATAGAAAATAAATAACACACAACTAATTTGACGGTTTTGACACATATTTGTGATTTGTAGTTTGTGAATTGTGATCGTCATTAATGTTTGATGATATTTGATATTTCATAAAGTTAGGTTGGTAATGGCACCATATGGATCAATCCTCGTCTAACGTTACAAAGCAGAAAGCTCATGGTTCATGGCTCATGCATGCCGTTTTATGCTAGTGTTACGTGGAACGTAGGTACCGACTTTTTTTTAATGTGACGTAATGTTGTTTCCCGTTTCCAGTGTTTCCCCTGTTTTTCTAAAGTTGGCAACAGATAGACCCACCACCTGTTTGGTTCTCTTTCTTTATTTGACATTTTGACCTGTGTTTTGACATCTTCAGTCTTCAGTGGTTTGTCGTTTCTGGTTGTGGTTACTCCTAGATTTTGTGGAATAAATAATTATAAAAAATTACAGCTAATCATATTTCAAATTATTTCAAACAATGACTATTTTACCAGCAATTAGAAAAACAGGGGGAACTGCAGAGGAAAACAAAGAAAGTAATCAGCAGAACGTATGTACCTAATCTTTCATTGTACTGTCATATTTAGCTATTTGTCCAAAATGGATAAATTTATTAGATATCATATATCGATATACATTACATATATTATCATAGATAAATATTGACCGTTATTCCTTTTCATTAAAATTTTAGGGCTCTTCAGAGAGAGTTAATCGTAGAAATGAAATTAACTCGATACAAATAGCAAGTCTCTCTGAAAATAATGCCACTGCAAGACGTTCCCCGTTTCCTTTGTAAGTAAAAAAAACAAACAGATTTTAAATATTATATGTGAGCAGTTTGCATGCGTTCAATATGTCAAATATATATCAGTACATCAGAGGCAGAAAGGCCAAGTCCATTTTCAGTGTTACAGAGCTAAAAGCACTACTGGTATTTTTTTCAACGCATACAGGCTCTAGTCTCTATTTTTATTATAAGAATGTTATTTGTAAAATTATGATTAAATTCATAACCTTAGATTTGGATAAAAACAGGTATAATATTGAAGACCACTTTCCTCTAGCCTGTTTATTTTGAAATGGACTTAGAACTTTCTGCCTCTGAGGTAGTGATATATTTTTAGCAAAAATGATCGAAAAGAACGTTTACGGAAACGGTACAAAGAGTCGGATCGACCTAGAGACAGAGAAAGTGTACGTGAACAGAAACGTGAAGTGAGAAGAGAACAGAAGAGAGATAGAATCGTGTTGAATAAACGGGAGATTATTACTGAACCACTTCATGAAAGTAGTACCATTACTTCACCTGCTGATAACCCAACCACTGAAACGCCTTGCAGTAACAATGAAGTAGTTAGTAAGGAAGACTGTACTGGATTTAATAGCGAAGATGAATATGATGAGAGTGTAATTAAAGATAGACATCTCACCGATGAAGAATGGCAAAAAGTAAATACAATTTTGAAAACACTTAGTGTTACATAACATGTTTTTCTTTTAGAGGGATGCCATATTTGCTCGTTGCATGTCAAACTTAGGATATGAAATTAAAAATATGAATGAAGATGGTGCTTGCCTTTTTCGCTCTATAGCAGATCAAGTTTATGGCGATCAAGAATTTCATTTACAAGTTCGACAAGATTGTATGAATTATATTGTACGTAGAAAAATATATTAATAATTGTCGTCTTAACACCTTTGTTTGCAGGTTCAAAATAGGGATTATTTTGAACCCTACGTTACTGAAGATTTTGATAAGTATGTAGCAAGAAAACGCACATGGCATGTACATGGAAATCACTTAGAAATTCAAGCAATGAGTGAATTATACAATAGAACCATTGAAGTCTATTGTTATCAGATCGGTGGGTCCAAATAATTTCAAATTATTACAGTTAATTTGTGTGAAATCCACATTAATACAAAGCTTTCAAAAACTGATCGACAAAACTTTAATTTATTAATTTCAGAATGTTTTTAGAACCTATCAACATTTTCAATTGTTCAAGATTAATAAACTCCTATGAACCTATCAGACTTTCGTACCATAGGATGTGCCACTATAATTCTATTAGTAATCCTAACAAACCTTCGGTTGGAGTTGGATTAGGTTTACCCAATTATAAACCAATTGACATTGATAGAAGAAGGTGCAATGATGCTATTAGAGCTAGTGAAGAATTACTTATAGAGCAGGTACAAGCACACTAAATTAATTTTTAATTGTGCTAAAAATGTGAATATTACTTACAGTAACATCTAACATATTTGGTGTAGTATGTTTAATATGCTAAATTATTATTTTGATTATTAATTAATACAAAATTTTAAATTGTGAGAGTCCACTGTATATAAAAAAATACTCTTATGGTTAGTAGCATTTTTAATTTGTTTCCTCACTAGACTATGTTGGAAGACAAGATTAAAGCCACTGATTGGGAAGCGACTAACGAAGCCATCGAAGAACAAGTTGCTAGAGAGTCATACATACAATATTTTCGTGATGCAGAGAAACGTTTAAAAGCACAGGGCCATCCATTAGCTAGTGGAAGTAGTTCTACTATTACTTCATCTATGATATCAAGTCCCAGAGCTTCTAGACGTGGCTCGGTTTCACCTAAAGGATGCCAGTCTCCCGCTTCACCGAAAAATAGTTTTTCTCCTTTAGGTAAATAAGTATATTGCTTACGTCACAGGAACCATTTAATTTTTTTTTCTACAGCAAGTCCTAGAACATCTTTTGGGTCAAATTCTCCTAATAATAGTCTGTCATTCACACCCGACTGCACTAATGTCGAAAGTGTACCACCACCTTACGTTCCCACTAGCGAAGAAGAGGCCTTCGCAAAACGAGTATATAACTCTCCTAGGAGAATCGCGGAACCTGAAATTAATTTTAATGGTGAAAACTTTTCGGCTGAATTTAGTGACCAGGCGGGACCATCGGGTAGTAATAGCATAGGTAATATAATTTTATGGACTACTGTTTCTCGTATTTTTAAGAAAATGAAGCCTAAAATTTTTTTTAGTTATTCAGAGCTTTGTGTGATTTTTACTCCAGCGAATTACTCAATTGACAACTGTTGAACAATCTTGTATCCTTTTTTACAGGATTAGAAGATTTCGATCAAGAAATAATGGCTCGCGTTCTAGCCGAGTCCCACAAAACTTATCTGGATGAATTAAAGCACAAGTCTAAGAAACGAAACGGTTCGCCGGGACCATCAACTTCTTCATAGTGAACATTTTTTTTTTTGTTCAATACTACATACCATTTGTAATATCTATCTTAATAATGGCTTTGTTTAATGTTTTTAGGTTGCAACACTACAGTATAATATTACTATTTAATATTCTTGTATTGACCGTTAAACAAAGTTTATTAATTTCCATGTCCATTGTATAGCAAATACATTTAAAATAGTCGATACTTTAATTAAAAGTGTTACTTAATTTTTGTTTGATTGTGGGGATATATTTTTGCGCATTTTTGTTTAGTTGCAGTTTTATGCTTGCATTAAAAAAATATATTTAATTCTATCATTGTCATCGTATAATGTAAGTAAAAATTATAATATAAGATAATTTTTAATGGCAAATAAATAACCAAAAATTATCTTCATATTTCCGTAATGGTTAATTTGTCAGATTAGTGTATATATATTGTACTTTTATTCCACATTTTTTCGAAAAAAGGTTGGTTAGTCTTGAAATGTGCATAGCAACTGTGGAAATATTGTTAAAAAATACAGGGTGTCACAAACATAAGAAAATGTAAAATTGTGTCGAGAGTATATAGTGACACTTTCTTAAGATGGAATTAAAATTATTACAGAGAAAAGTTGTTTCTAATGACAATGTATCTTCAGATATAAACTTTGAACATTGTACACAAAAATATTTTTGGTTTTAAGTTTGAACAGAATAGTTTTTATGTAATGAGAACACTTACACCCAAGTCAAACTACTTGACTTAATTAAAACTCATGTTGTCCTCCAATTGCTACACATTTTTCTAACATGTTCCAGAATTCCTCATAAATTAAATGGATATCCCCTTAAATAAATATTGAGGAGGTTAAGAGCTGGAGATCGTTGGAAACCAAAAATAAAAATGTTTGTATCTGAAGTTATATTGGCACTATAAACAACTTTTCTATATAACATGTTTAATTTCTTAAAAAAGTGGCACTTGATACAATTTTACATTTTCTTATGTTTTTAACTAATACCCTGTATTTTTCGACGCCATTTTCACTAGTTTTGAAACTTTCACGGCTGGTGCTATTATTTGATATATAGTGCTTTTCCTGGTTGTTATGCCGTGACTTCGGTAAATGGTTGCTGACAGTAACAGAATTAAAGTGAACAACCCCAGCTTTAACTGAGATTATTTGACCTGCCCTTGTTGTACTTGGGCTGGGCTCTGTCGAGGGGAGAGGGGAAGCAGACCCGCTATATTGGTATCTCTGGGACCGCCCATATATTGATTTCGGTTCCTGTTGTTGGTATTATTTACCGCTACTTTGGGAATTGTTCCTAGAAGCTGGTCGCATCCCATGCTTTCAAACTTTTCGCCACTCTTCATTGTCGGTTTCGATTTCAAATGTTGCTTCACCGTAACTGAAGCGAACTCAATAAACACGGGAAAGGTGTTTGGATATATACCACCTCTACCGAGAATCATGTGCTAGTTTATTCGCCCGAGTAGAATGCATGCGCTGACAAGTGAATCCCAGATATCCCTTGCACTATCACCATTGGATGTTTCCATTGCTTTTAGCAGCGATTTCATTCTACTGGGCCAAGTTAACTAGCATGTATAAAAGGTGTATAAAATAAATGAGCCTTTAGAACTGAATGTAATGAAGTTACAAATGAAAATAGTTATCCATTTTCTGATAATAATATACCCAATCTAATGTGAAATGTAATATAATACTAATAAAAAACCTAATAACGACATAATTATCTTATTTTTAGATTAGTTTAAAAATCACCGGTTCCGATTGTGTTCCGTAATTCAATTAGAAATTTCAGTTACCATATGGCAGACTATTTATTACACGATACCATAAGATCACATAAGATACTAGTGACTAGAACCGTTGCTGTGGTAAGACCGGTTCACAAGAGTCAGGAATTTATTTCAAACTAATAGAAAGTATAGAAACATTCGACCAGTTAAGTTGTGAATGTGTTTTCAGTGCATATAATTCAATGAATAGTGTTGCACGAACAAGTTTCGAGCATTCTAGCTTAGAAAATCGCGATTGTGATCGCTAGTCGCTTACGGATCACCGAGTTCAAATCAATTCGATGTTAAGCTGGATTCATACTATTCATAGTACGCAAAACTCGAAGATGTGTTACATACATAAAGATACGGCACCGTCCATGCATATCATAGAAAATATAATGATTCATAGACAAAATTATAGGTGATTTGTAGATTTGCATCGCCACCGCTCCAGTATGCGCTCCGTTTTACACTTTCATATTTTCTCACAGTTTTCTCATGTTTATTATTAAAATAAAAAATGAGAGAAAAATTAGCTTTTGTTAGTTACGTCAGTCGTGAATTATAATTGATTAATTTTAATTGTGTTTAATGAGAGCGACCGCATTGTTTTAAATAGAGCATAATGATGATTCATGTGAACGTATGAATTCGGCTAAAATATACTTTTTTTTTATTAGCTACAGGCTTTCAAATATATATGTACTGTTAAATTTTCAGCTTTGACAGAGGGCGATTTTACAAAAATAAGAAGATTAATGAATATTTTGTGTGTAAAAAAACTATGCAAAATCAGTTTCTGTGACAGCAGAATTTGTTTAATTTTTTAAAATATTCTTGAAATGAAGTCTCCGATTTATGGTAATTATTTACTGTAGCGTGAAAATCACGAAATATTTAAAATTAACCCCGTACACACTGAACCTTATACTTGTTTCAACACTCTTTAGAACACTATCGTACATGTATTAAAGTCATTAAAACATACATTTTTAAATAGTTAATAAAAGTTGTAGAAATTTAACGAAAAAATAGTTTATGTGCTGTAGTTTCATGTATGTATATACAACTTCAAATTTATCATTTCCCATCTTCATTTCATAATGCCACACGTGGTCACACTATATATCATAGGTTTGTTCTTCATCTAGCTCGTTCTTAAATCTCTAGAGTGCTCATCCGGACATAGTTTTAATAACGTTATTAAATGAGAAAATGCTTAGCCTAAGAAACAGCAAATTATACTCCAATTAGATCATGACGAAGAAACAAAACTAATGTTATGTTGCCAAAACAACTTCTTGTAGAACAGCGAGAGGTTACAATTAATTTTTTTTTCGATTGGACCGCACAAAACTAACATTACATTCCTCGAAATTTCTTAATGAAGATGAGTTTTACGCAATTTAAATACCTACCTACTTACTTAAATATTTTGTAAATAAAAATTTCATCGTGTTTATGTGCTGCTATTTGCCACCTTCCTGAATTGCATCAGTTTCGATGTTTCGATAAAGGATAAAGCAATCACAGATCATTGGCCGTGAACCGTGAATAGGACACTTCATATAAGTCATATACCGGTTAAGCAGTATTTAGATTTCCCTTATGTTGACATCTAAGCATGCGCATATGGGCTCTATCAATCATTAAGCATCGAAAATATAGTACTTTCGTTCTACGTCAGTACTATATTTTCTATGATCATTAAGGCAGAGGTAACGTCGAACAATTCCTTATTTGATAAATCCATTTGTCTATGGATAAATCTAATCCATTCGAATCATTCGACCGTAATCGATCATACCCGTTGCGACATTCTTCTAACCTAAAGTAATCCTGTTTCGCTTTTTTAATTAGTTTCCGTTGCTTGTTTGAAATAAAATTAAGTTAGAATAAGGAAACTTATTCTCATTTGCTCAAAATATACTCTTTTGTTCATTCACCATTAAATTGTCAAAAATTGTGAGAAGTAAACAAACGGATAAGGGAACCCAATTCCGCAAATTATTAACCAATACCTAATAACCAATAATATATTTATAATAATATATTTTTGTGGACAGTATATGAAGTCGTAGTAAATACTGTACTGCAGTATTAAATGGATTTCCAATAAGTAAATAAGAGAAACAGGTTTTTTTTCTCGTTAGCCGCGGGTTGATACGTCGGCACACATACAGAGGGCGTTTGTTTAATTTCAGATTCTGTAGGTTGGCATGACGACAATCCAGTATGTGGTGCTGCTAACGGAACGGAAGATATTCTATCACAATTAATTCATAGCGTGTAGTTATTCGTATTAAGGTTAAATAATAACAGTACTAAAACCACAAAAACTGCGACGCGACCAGTGTAAAGGTGGTGTAAGGCATACATCTTTGAGAAGGTTGGCATGCAGCGCCTCTAACGACAAGCGATTTTACTCTGTAGATGAAAATAAGCCAGAACGGCTCGGTGTGGTGCGACGTGCGAGTTGAGTTTGAGCAGTTTGAGTGCGTGTAGTGTCTGGGTGCGTTATAGGGCGCCTAGCTACAGTTAATTTAGTTTTCGGGCGACCAATGTTGACCTGACCCCCCACAACTGTTCATCTAGACGGCCTGGATTGCAACAAGGGCTCGGGGGCGACCGCTACCGCAGCCGCAAACATATTGGACCAGGCAGAAAGTAAGTAATCCTACTTTTTCAATGAGTACCGTCTGTTGTACCTCATTTAAGAAATCGGTTACTATAAATCATGTTATTGTTAACAAATATAGGTCAACTCGTATAGCGACTTTAAAAGTGTTCGTGGGATGGGCACATTCGGCTTGTTCCATCGTCCTACTCGAAATACCTACCAATACCGATAGCCCGGCATTTTCCCTTCATACATCGAGGTCATTATCATTAATATTTTGCAATAATGTACAGTAAATTGAAGTCGGAGGCACCCATTGTTTAAATATTTCAAAATACTATATGTTATTAGCGAGAACGTGTATTTATAATAATTAACTATTTGTTCAGATGTGCTAAACATTTAGAATTCTTATTGTATATGATGAATTTAATCAAGGATATATATATAATCTGTTTCACTTATTATCTACATTTCAATATATAAACAATATAAAATACGATAAAGCTTGTGGAATAACAAAATTCTATGTAATGGTCGCAGTGACGTCATTACGTGCTAGCGGAGAACACCAGTACAAACTAGTATACATTTAATGTTTCAACCTTTGAATATAAAAAAGGGTTGAATGTTGAATAGTATACACATGAGTAATAGTAATAGGTAAAGACATAATTTTTCTCATCCTTCTCGCCACGTGGTAGTGCAGTTTCGTGTACTAAATATAAACGGTAAGTAGGTATGACTAGTTGACATCATCGGTGGAGGGGCTCTCCTTGGTATGTATTTGCAACCAGTCGTGTCGTGGTTCCGCATACCTAATATCGTGAAGCGAACCTCCTAGGATCGATCACAATACAGCCAGAGCCACAATGTCTCGGTTGGGCTTGTCGATGGAACAGTCAGTCACATTTAGTAACGAAATAGGTACTGTAATAAAAAATTGGCCACTGTAATGTCGTATGTCCATTTTTTTTTATTCACAGCAATGACCTATCTCACCTAAGTTTACATTTTTCCAATTTGTCTAAAACAGCAGGGTCACACCTCCGTCATGGTTTTTGTAGTATCGTTCCTCCTTTACTTTATTATAACTGGAGACAATACATTTTTGTAGATTTGCCCCCCATTATTAGTCACGGTGAAGTTAGGTACTATCTAAAGGCGTGAAACTGTTATTTTTTTTTGGATTTCGCCTGAAAATGTTAGTATTGGAATATATCCTTTTGAATAAAAACGAAAAGCTGCTGCGAAACGTTTATTTGAAGAAAAAAAATGTTTATATCCTGAGAACTATTCAGGTACTTTTTGCTGCCGAAATTGTGATTATATTTTAAATAGGTATGACCTGTAAAATATATATGAGTAACCCACCGATAATAAGTTTCCATGGATTCGATTTCCTGTCATTTTATATAGATTTTTCGTCTAGTTTCTAGAGGTGGTATTATAATTAACCAAATTTCAAAGATATCCTCTCGATTTTGTTAACATTATTCTTTAATAAATATGAAATTCGTAAAAGTAATATATATGTCTACATTAACTTTTTGTAAATTGCAGTACTTTTCCAATTACCTGAATTTAATTTAATGTACTCTACTGTACCTACCTGCAATGGATAAAGTTTTAGCATTCTTGCTCTACCTCGCTTTCAAGCAAAATTGAAACCATCTTATTGAATTCGGATTTGTAGTGGTCTGCAACAATAATGTTACTGTTACTGTCACTGATATTCCGAACTTGTGGATAAACCAAAAATATAATTTGTGACAGATTAAATAGTGAACATGTAGTATCATTCACTGTTTAAAATCTGCATTCAGATTAGTCTGAATTTAGAGATGATTAATGTGTGAATTTAGAGAAAAGTTGTTGACATAGTCCTTCTACGTTCATGTCTCCATTACTTGTGAGAAATTCGTGAATAGTGTGTAGACACTTGTCCGTTTTAAAAACGGATCCATAAACACACTATGCACGAATTCCTTACAAATCGCGCATCATGAATTGCGAATTCATGCATAGTCTGTAGCAACCTTAAGGAAATCGTGCGTTGTACATTGTATATACATATAGGGTCCCTATGGGCCGATTTTTAACAAGTCGGTACCATACAGACTATTCATGAATTCCTCACAAATTGCGAATATACGCATGTTCTGTAGAACAAAGTCGATAGACATCTATACGATAAACTATGACGGTTATAGCTGCGACGTTGCAACGATCTAAATAATTCTGCTCATGTGCAGTGAATACATTTCAGTCTACATAAAATTAAACGAAGAGACATTTCCAAAATCCGACAACCATGGAAATGTTAATTTCTCTATCCCATCCCGCTGCCTTAAGCTTTAACACGAGTTTATTTCTTGTAGATCAGAGGAAACGTTTGTATTATCCATCCTGCATACCTCATTAAAGGGAAACTTTCAATGTATCAGTTCTAATTTAGGTACCTATGTTGAAATGTAGAATTTGGTTGATTTATCAATGTCGTAATTTTATTGGAAATATTTAGAATGAGGTGCGATAGTAAAATTTTATTGATGTATAAAACTTTACAGCACAGCATCAAATGATTACGAAATACGTAATAGAACATGTAAAGCTTTGCCTTACAAGTAATAATTTAAAAAATCTCGTTTTTTGATATATTCTGATTTATTATTTATCTTTTTGTCGAAATTTATTAACCAACATTCTTTTGTTACTTAATAATGTAATTATATAATAGTAGAGAAGGGTTGATTTTAGGATAGACGTATGTTTCCCTAGGAAACGTTAATTTTTCGTTTGGGACAATATGTATTTATCGAGTTTATTTTGATTTGTCAAGTTAAATGGGGCACCCGGTATATATTTATATATTATTAATTATTTTTTATTGGGTATTGTGTGTATGCCAGTAGGAATGCCAAGGCTTAAAGGTCTAGACGTAAGTGTAGCGCGTCACAACAGAAATCATTTTTAAATCTAGTCTAAAAACACATAGGATAACCGGTCGATTCCAGCTTTTTTGTAAGTGTCACAGTGTTGACGCCATCATAATCAGTGCGTAGATTTTCTTATTTATACAGAATATCATCATTTTCTAATCTAATCTAGTACAAAAATACAAATCTTATACATATTATGTACTCCAGTACTCGTATATTGTATGAATTACTCACCAATATAGATAATGGTGCGTATTGGGATTACAGGTTACTAATATTTGGTATCTATTTGATGTATTATTTTTTATTCCACCATTACGTAGAATTAATGATTTGTTGTAAAATAGCTGCTCCAAGGAACTGATGACCTAAATTCGGTCGGTAGCTATTATATACTTTATAATAACCGTCTAAAACTTGACGTTGGATTACATTTTGTAACACACCCATATATCCCATTATTATGTTAACTGGATCTATTCAACGAAAATATATTCTTAGAATTTGGCGTATGAGGCTACGTGTTTAGTATCGACAATCGATAATTAGAAAATTCGTGAGTTTCTCGAGATTACATAAAAAAAAATAGTTAATTTTTTGAGATTCATTCATAACTTAAGAGCGAAGCAAAATAGTTAATGGTCATTTAGGTAGAGCTTTCGGAAAAAATAAAAGCTGATGATTTTGGGAGTAAGATACTTTCTTCCCAAAAACGCGTTTTCGATAATTCATTATGAGCAATTGGATACACCTGGTAGCTGATGGGTAAAATGAGCACATAGGCGATGTATTCTGTTTTCAGTTCCATTTTGATGCATGCGTCACAGCACAAACCAGGAAGCGTGTCGGCTGGTGCGCGATTTGTAACGTGCAACCAACGTTTCGGGACGTAACTCGTAGCGAGTCTGATTCCCTGTGGGAATTCTACGTTTCGTATTACGTCGATGGTTGGATGTAACCTTTTTAACAAAAACAAGCAAATTCGAAAATAATGAAATTATGCGCGACTATTTTATAGAGGAAATGAATGCCATGCCAAAAAATTTATTGTTGCTTGGAAATTTAAGTACCGTCTATCTCAGACTACTTCACGATACGTCTAAAGTCTTATTATAGAATACTAAACTATGAACAATAAAAATGTATGTATGTGTATAACCGAGAGCAAGGCATTTGAATAAACTACAAATATTAGCGACAAACCTCTTTTAATTTTATACCGTGCTGTTACTCCCGTTACGCTTATTAATGTGTGTAAGTAATAGTAATATATTTTCATCAAGTCGACTATAGCATAACAAATGAATGAAACGGCGTATAACAGTTTAATCAAACTAAATTACGAAATCGGCCAGCCAGCATACATTTATGTCATAACATAACAATGTTGTAAAGTTCGTGACAATGGGTATACTTACGTACATACTCGATCAACAATGCTAGTTTGTTTCTGATTCCAAAAGGGAGAAAACTACTTGTACGGTTCTGAAATCGTCATTACGGCTCAACGACCTTTTTTTTTATTTATTTTTGCAGAATTGTTTCTGATGAATATCTGCATTGCTTATCAAAGCATTAATTTTGGATTTTGTTTCTTCATGTATGAAAAGTTAACAAGTAACAACTTTTAAAATTCACTTGGATGATTCGGATGAATGTGTACCTATTTATTAATAACAAAGTTACAAAGTGTACATTTTATCAAAAAATGAGTCAATTTGTGCATTATGTATTCTTATTATTTTCTGTATTACTCGTAAATCATTTATTTATAAAACAATTTATTGAAAAGTCAAAAGGTTGTAAGGTGTATTTAAACTTTTATGCAGAGTTTTTTCATATATTTTCAGGTATTAACAATATTGTGTGAAACTAACTACTCGGTGGACAAAAGCCCCAACCTGCGTTGGATTGTAGGAGATTTGATATATATTAGCTTAAAATACCTTTCTTAAACAGTAAAAAATGTTACAAAAGCTAATAGTGTATTTAAACGTTGAGAAGTTCAAGTTCAAGGATACTAGAAATTTGACAAACATCGAGGATTTCATTTACCTTTCGCTCCTTTGCAGGAAAGGTGAATGATTTTGACATAATGATAATGAATTAAAAAAATATGCTAATATTGCTAGTGTGTCGTCACAAATCTAATTTTTACTATGCATGTTTCTCTTTCAAATAAATCGAATTCATGAAAACAGCAGTGCTTAGACATAAAAGTTTGCCATCTGAAAAAAAGGGAATGAGAAAGTTTTTAAATTTCTGTATCAATTTCAATTTCTTTTCGAAATTATTGTATGTGTAATAGTACTTTTTATTTGTTAATATAATAAATATTTACGTTCATTGTTAAAAATATTTCTGCGACCAGTTACTTTAATAACAACTGGTGGGCGTACATTGTAAATTTCTGCAGTGATAAAATAGTTCAAATGATACGGAAGGAAATTACATTAACAATGTGTGGATCTTTTTAACTTTCTATGGTTCGCTGTATTTTAAAACATTACATGAAATAATATTCAAGAGTAAAAGGTTTTTCTTTGCACGGTTTTAGATTTTTAAAATCCTTGATATATTTTCCGTGTCTAGCAAGGTTTACTGTAGTTGTTAAATTTTCTGTTTTAACTTGAATTTTATTTGCAAAATTTATTTCAAATGATTCAAACGTTCTTTTCGACAATACAAATTAATTGGCTATAACATTTATATAGCAACGGAAATCTATAAACTTACCAATTACAACTGTGTCAAAGAATGTTCTGTACCGTGTAAATCGTATTTTTAAACTAGCTGCCGTATAACTAGAATAACCGATCTCAAATTCTTGTTCTTTTAAAACCTATTCGTTATTTATTTTATTTAACACCTTTAGATTTTTTGATTTTATCTACTGTATTTTATCGTTTTATAATAGCTTCTGTTTACAGTTGATTTGTATGAATTATTTTCTGCATCTTCATCTTCATAAATCTTTATCAGGAACGTAATATATTTCTATAGAGCTGTAAATAGAATTTCTATCAGTTATTTTTATTATATCCGGCAGTTTATTGACAATGCTTATTGATTGCATTAATATGCAGACTATTGATAAACATTTGCTTTATCTATATCACAAAAACATATTTTATTCTTAAATCTAAAATGAATAGGAGTTTAAGGGCCGTATTCTTGAAATACTGTTTCCGATAAATACAAATAATTTTATTGAATAATATAGAACTTAGCAAATAACAGCATGCCACTTGCAATTAAGTGTCTCGCATAGCAAACAAACTAAATAATATGTGTATGTAGTATAATACATATGTAACTTCGTTCGAATGAATAAGTGTAATGATTTTTCCGTTAATTGTACTTAAATATTTTGACGTTTTTTTAATAACTTGATATTTATTTATTCAAGCAACTCGTTGAACTGTCAGGGAGAGGGCATGGTAGACTTATTATCGATTAAGGCGCCAGCAACTGCCAGAATATTTGCACTTTGATGTTTAGGATTTCGATGAGGGAGTTAAGACATCATTGAACATGAATATATAGGCAAATGTGTAATTTAGTCGTACCAGTGTTATATAATTTTTATCCCTTTTTGTGTCAGTTTTTTATTGTCTCCGTGCAGAAATATGAACCCTTGCGCAGTTGAGGAAGACTGTCATGCGAAGACCCTCTATAGACGATTCGCAGCGGAAATCAATAATGAAAACTGATCGTGTACATCCATATAATAATAATAATAATAATATCTTAAATTTTAACGGGTCCTCCTGCCGGATTAAACATGGTATCTCTTAAAAAGTCCCAATTTTGTGAATGATAAATAATGGATATGTATATGAAGTAAAACGGTACTAATACTATTTCGTTTTTACGTTTAGGTATTATTAGTTATATGTAAATCATAATATCTATAAATAAAATTCAATAAAGCAATAAATATCTATAAGTACTATTTATCAGAAAATGTGCGTAAAATATATGTTTTTATCAATTTGTTCAAATAGTAAATATTTTCATCAGATTAGTTATCGATAGATTTAAAATTGCATGACAATTGCGCAACATGGGGAATGCACATGAGGCTATGGGAATAATGTTTTACAAACCCAACAAGTTAATTCTTGCACTTTCACGAGAGCTTCTTTGCCGTCAGTCTTCTAATTATGCATGTCTTTAAACTATGGTATAGCCAGGGTTGTCAACTGTCCCGGATTTTTCGTTACGCCCAGGATTTCATAGTACTTTCAGACCGTCCCGCATGAACTTTTTCCGGGATGGTTGTTGTCCCGGAAAATCGTTGAAGAAGAAAAATATGTCCGAAACGAAATAGCGTTAGAGAAACATGTCGTGAAAGTTAGATGTTATGACATGACCACTGTGATTTGTAATATGCGTTTTTTTCGCGCTTGTCTATCAAAACCAGGATTGTCTCTGATTGTCTTCTCCGAAAACCCGGAATTAGATATTTTAAAGCTGTAAACCCTAGTTATATGTGTGATACCTAACTAATAATAGCTTCTTCGTATTTTTATTAAATAGTGGTTTCTGAATTTGAAATGTTTAGTTATCGCCATTTTTTAGTGGCAAGTTCTGTATATTTTATAGTTCGCACGTTTTCACGAATAGTGCACACTGCACATTATAAAATCGTAGAAATGAGCAGATTGATCACCGCGTATATATTGTACGTAAGGGTAGTACTTAATTACACATTTAAATTCATCACATTTTTTCTGGTTTTCAGTACATCGTGGCAAGCAAGGATTTTTGAAAACAAACAAAAACAAACAGTTTGCGTAAGTAGCAGTGCTACCAATATACAGGGTGTCCGGAAATGATGAGCAAAAAATTCAGGGGATAATTCTAGACCGAAAATACCTGAAACCAAAACAGTTTTATTCGGTGCATTGAGCATTTCAAATAGGATTATTTCAAATATGGTTACGCCTACCGACTTCAGCAAGGTATACCTTTTTCAAATAAAACGTGTAGGAGAATCGATTGTTTCGATAGTCAGATGGATACATTAAGATGCAAAAAAGTTCTGCCATTTAAAAAAAATACGGTGTGCCACAAGAGGCGCTCTCTACTAGTGACGTCAAAATTTACAAATATCGAAAATAAAATTTTAACACCCTGTAGCTCCGTTAATAATCAGTTTTGGAAAAAATGTTATAGAAAGAGGTAGCATTTATTTTCGGTCTAGAATAATCCCCTGAATTGTTTGCTCATCATTTCCGAACACCCTGTATATGTTTACTATACATATATACATACTTAGAAAAGAAGGTATTTTATGTGTTTATGAGTGATTCATCTAATATTTTTAAAATAATAACTAGGTGTCTAATGACTGTTACTAAAATACACAAATACATACTGTGTTTTGTGTAAATCTTCGAGTTAATAAATTGCAAGGTACAATTACTTTATAACTTGATAATGAGCAATATAGAGGATGTTCCTGCAATAAATAGTCTCAAGTGCCATGTTTTCCAGAAATTTAATCAACAACAATAATTATTGTCGATTATAGCAATCTAATTTGTATGCTTTGTATTTACCCTTGCCTTCCTACACAAATCTTGTAACATCAAATAAAAAAAATAAATGATTCTAATTAGTTTTTATGGTTTGCAATTTATCTTTAGCCTTTATGGGCAAATTTCAAGTAAATGCTTATTTGTGAAGTAGAATTTTAAACATCTAATATAAAGTTTCATTGTCTGCCTGAAGTTATTCTAACGTGCCATGAAACTCACGTTTCGTTTAAAAAATAAATCTCTTCGTCGATGCAAAGCTTTATTTGTGAGGAATACTTAAAAAGTGTAACATATGAGTTTTTAATATAATATACTATGGCCGGTAGAGATATAAATAGATTTTGAATACCTATCTGCCTAGGTAGAGGATATCTGGTACAAAGTGAACTAACTGTTGGCCTCGAAAGCTAAAAATCAATTTTTCAGCGTTATTCTCTAGTTCTGCAGATATTAACATGTGCGTACTTGTTGTTCTAACAATAAACACTCAAATGGTAAACATATCATACTGAAGGTAATTAAAAGTGTGTTAAAGTTGTACAAGTTTTCACTGTTGTAAACATTTTACCTTTTTCCGTTTATTTATATCACACCTAATTTGTCTGTTTATACTTGACAGAAGTGAAATACATGTAACATTCAACTCGGCCCAAACCACACTAAAAATTGTATTCGGATAATTATTATAGTATTAGAATAGCATCTGGTGCACCATACTTTAAAAACATTTTTTTCTAGGAAGACGCGAGTTACGGAGGCGGGTCAGTGTCTAGTCTCGTCTGATTGAGTACCGAGAGTAAAAGTGACGCGTTTAATAAAATCGCATTTAGTGTCTGGCCTACGAGACGCGGATGAATTGAATTAAATTAATTATTGCGAGTTGATAGATGCATTTCTGAAATGCTTATCAATTACAATTATGCAGTGACTCGCATACTCACACTTTCAATTCTTATAAAATTAGCTCATTATCAGTCTGACAGACTGAATCATCATAGACATCATAAGGGACGGGAATTGCATCGTGACGTCATAGCCAGGGTCGGTTTCAGAAGCTGAGTCACGACATAAAAATAAATTGTGCGTATGTACTTCTATGACATAATCAAACTGAAATCGAAATTGACTAACGATATCTTATCGAATTTGATGTTGACTATTTTGACTATTTTTATTACTATTTTGTTTTGATGAACGGTGATAGTAACAAAGTTATTCAAATAGCTAAGGTAATTATAGGTACGCCAGTTAACCAGATATACTCAATGTGGTACTGAATATAGAAATGAATTGCTCTTATTTTTAGAATAGTTCATTTAATTTTATCTCTATAAGCAATTTGGTAATGCAAAGAGATTAGTTTGTATTGATATTAAATATATGAATAACCATTCATAGCATTTTCAGCTTCTGTTTTGTACAATTATCGCGTTTATAATTGATAAACTGAATAAACTAAATGTTTTAACAGAATTGAAACCTTGAGCTTAATTTAATGAATTTCCCCTTTTAAATTAACATTTCAGTTAAATTTATCCTGTTTTGTGTACAACTCGTGTTTTTATGGGTATTATGAATATTTCGTTGGGTTTGAATGTAAATGAAGACATTTAATTAGTAATGTAATTAAAGTTTTAATTTAAATTAATTATATGGTTTCGAGGTTAAATAGATTACCTACATTTATATTTCAAAGTTTTGCAGACAACTATAAGTAGAAAGTTTGGTTCAGTTTCTAAATTTAGAATATAGCCGCTTAACCGATTTATGGAGCATCATCACAAATTTGATCTGTTTTCCGAAATAAAAGAAATATTGGCATACAATTTATTTATATAGTTAAATAGTAAGGCTACTTCAAAATAATATACCTAAGTTTTCTTGAATACGTTTTATAATCGAATTTTTTGATATATCCATAATCGATACTGAGGACTGGACAAGGTTATATGCACTCTTCTCTTCTAGCCTAATTGTGTATAGATGACACTAAAAATATCTATTTAGGTCATGCCGTCCTGGAGTAGAGTTCGAATCGATGGTTCGGAGAGGAGGATCTGCAATAGAAAATACATAAACGCCGGTAGTACATTTGCAATTAAAAAAATATTAAATTTGATATAGCTTTATAATATGCAAACTGAAAAGAATTTGTAAAATAGTAGTATGCAGCTGTGCACAATACTTCCATAAGTAGGTATTTCCCTTGTACTTCACGTTGAAATTTTAGAAATAACGTGTTCTCTTCCGTAAGGTCCCTCTACGTATTTAAATTGATCGAAAAGTATTTTAAAATCCATCGAGAAATGTTTCCAGTGGCTTCTATGCCAGAATAGTAAGTTTCTGGCCAGGAACTATGTAATATCCATATATTCAAGCATTTTTAAAATAGATCCAGATTCGCAGTGGATCAGAAAATTCCGATCGGTCTAGTCGCTACAGACAAAAACACTACTCGCGTGGCTTGCCAAGTGCCGATTGCCGACGACAGAGGAGACAACTTATAGAAAATTTTATAACCAACAGCACATTTCGAGACTTGAATTTCCCCCAAAGACATGATGTAGTGAGTAATTCCAGATAATAAATAATTGAAAGAGTAGAAACTGACGCTGTTTAATGATTTACGATTTAACGATTTTATAAAATTTACCGGAAATACGCGTGATGGTGATATTCGTTTGTTAATTTCGCTGAATTTGTGAAGTTATTGAGTGAGTATAAATCGGCGCCGTGTAGTCGTCGACTTGGAGTCGACAAAGTGGCTGCTCTCGCTGTTGGCTTGGCTGTGCATCGTTTTTTCCACAAGTCCCAGATATACCTATACAAAATTAACCAAAGCTCGATCACGCTGTCCGTCGGCTTACGTCATGAGATATTCATATGTGATGTGTATAAGTAAGTGATGTGTAGACGAGACAATTGAATGTATGTGTTGTAGGAGTTACTTTCACGTTAAGGCATCAGGTAATTTCAGCATTCAAAGAAACGATCCCCGATCCGATTCACCAGATAAAAAAATCCGTCCCACACGTCTTGTTCTCTGTGAGATAAAATATGTCTCGTTAATTTTTAGAATACCTTCGTCTTGTTTTATTTGGCCGAAAGTCAATTTTTAAGTTACTTGCTTTATATTTCCCATATAAACAACTTTATTTCGAGCTTTATTCATCCTTTATATAATTATTGCACTAAAAACAATATACTTACTAGTTGAGATTTACAAATATCGAGTCGAATTTTATATTTTAATTTTAATGTTTAGAAAACATTAATTAATTCGCATAAGATTAGTCCACAAAATTAAATGAACGCTATCTATAATAAATTCGTTTTATAGCCAAGCAGCACGAGCATTCATGTCCAAATTTTATAGCTGCCTTTCAAATTTGAAAAAAAATGATACGCTCTCCCTTATTTTGGAACAACTGATAAGCGTTTTAACGATGTTTATTAAAAAAATAATGAATATTTCTCAATTTTTCAAAATTTTCTTGTAGGTACTACTAAATAAAATATCAAATATATATTCATGTACTTAATTCTTTTATATTTTTTAAAATATCTGTGGTGTGTAGAAAATAAAAATATTTTCAGGGCATTTTCTATGTACCAATCAATAGATTTGATCTTAATCTGATCTCTGATGTAATTTAACAAGTTTGATAGATATCAACATACTTGTCCAATATCTTTTTGGAAAGTAATAAGAAAACGCAAACACTTGCTCGAGTGTAGATAAGGTGTCGCAATGAATTACTTTTATTGTATTTTTAGACACCTACATATGTAAAACGGAGACGTATGAAATGTAGGTATTTGCATATCACAAGGTTATATCTTGTAAAAGCTGTCTTATCTCAGTAAATTGTAATAATCTTTATTAGTTTTTATAAAATTTCGAAAATACTTCATTCAGATAAGAGAGTTGGATGAATTTTTGAACTTGGTCCACTCTATAATAATTAATACTAAATGACGCCATCTGACAAATCTGACGCTCGCATAATCTTTGACTTAAATTGACTATCGATATGTAAATATATGGATCTATTTTATTTTTAGAATTTGCTTTTCATATTCTAATTATTATCCCTGTTTTTGTTATTCATCGTCTTCTTATGAGAGAAGAAATTTTCTGAATTGCTTTATTTACTAAACGGGACATTTTGGTAGATGGGCAAGGGTTGCTTTTAACTTTCAATCGTTTAAAAAGGCTTCATGAACAAATCTAATAAAACCGTGATTTTTAAAGGATGATATGCAGTTTATGTTGGATACTTTTATTGTCCACAGCTGTATTTACATTAATTAGTTTTTTTTACTTACGATGAATGCGTTAACGTCATTCAAGCTAGCGTCTGCGGATGTCAATTAATAGCGTTAAGGGCGCCGTTTTTATACGTAAATTTTCAACGAATTACACTGCCAATTATTCAAGTTTTCTCCAGGGTGTATAACTGTTTACAGACTGATAAGACATTTAGAATTAGAAAAAGAACATATTTTCACTTGTTACGTTTCATCGCAAACTTTCCAAAAGTCGACACGCCCACTGCACACTGAGAAACTAGTGACTTGAACTCATGTAAATTATTAAATACTTTCATGGTGTGAACTGCAAAGTAAAAAAGTACAATTCGCGGGCATTTCTATGGGCAGCCATATTCTCTAAAAGAAAATAATGAATTATATCAGCACCATCACCTGGGTGGATTTTCGTTGTACTTAATTAACGTCCAAAGGGCGCGTTCCTAAATGGCAAATTATTAAATTATTAAAATTTAATAATAAAATACATTTTAGTGTCTTTACAGAAATTCGTAATTGGTTTAATAATAATTATTATTATACTCGTATATTTCCAACACAGGCAACTGTGAGCTATTAGGCGAAAAATATAGTGTTCAAATAAACATTATGCAGCAATCCAACAGTATAATATATTAATTAAAATATATATGTACTTAGTTATTTTTATATTAGTACAATAATTCGTTAACGTAAGTTGTGTAAAACTATATTTATAAGGATTAGTTAATCTCAAACACGTCTCGCTATTTACCTTTTCGGGTTTATAAAATCTAATGAGAATAGCATTTCTTTATGACAATTTAAATAAAACCATTTTAACGAAATCCCTACGTTAATAAAATTTTATGAATTTATGCGAAAGCAGTTAATGTCTAAACCAAATATGATTCTGTCATGTGTACCATCGCAGTTGCGCCCGGTATCATTCAAACTTAGCAGTGTTTCAGTGTTTCAGCTAGTGTTTAAAACTGATCAAATAGGCCACGATCTCGTAAGTTTTTATAATACCTACTCAAGTACAGATTTGTGTTGTAGGTACCTACATACTGCCAGTCATTATTTATTTTTTTCGTACTAAAATCCTTTGCCCTAAATACATACCTACATTAAACGAGGACTTTTTATCCGAGACAAAACTGTCGTTATTTGTTGGTTTCAGTTCCTGTTATAGATATAACTCGTACTGACACTTCCACTACAAATGTCATTTAATATTAAATGGTAAAGTACCGACTTTGATTTGGAAGTAAATATTCAGTAATCTGTAGGCTTACCTATTTAATTTTATTGAATTGGAAAAAATTATATATGCTACCTACCTGTTTTCAGATCAACACTGATTTTTAGACTTCGTAATTTTAATTTGTAGACATAGGTAGGTAGATAAATGATTCATATGCAAAGAACCACTTGAAAACATTGTTAAGGAGGTTGTCATACTTTCAAGTTTTTTAAATTGTAGATAAGGTTAAATTTTATCTAGTAATGCGTCAAAATAACTAGGTAATACGTTATATAAAAACAATAATTGATTTAAAAGATTACTCAAGTGGAGTAAACTGACGTTAGAAAATCATTAAATATAATCCAGGCAGCAGTATCTCCCAACTACATACATAGGTATTATCAAATAAACGTCAGTTAGATAAATCAAAAATATAAATGTATTCGAAAGTATAAGCGCTTGCAGTTGGTAATATATTTGGCCACGCGGTAGATGTTACTCTTATCGACCGGGTCTGCAAGACAAGACGTGTGCTGTGTATTTCTCGCTGTTGATTCGGATTCGATAGTCTCGTAAACCGTAACGTAACAACGTAACTGAACTGCTCTTGGGAATTTGGGAATTTTATTCGTTGAAATTTGACAGCAGTGCATGTACATGAAGATTCGCCCTTGTTTATATAGCTGAAACATTGTAGTGTACTTAAATTCGAAATGTTTTAATTTAATATCGCTATACGACCACAACCTAGAAGTATTTTGTAAAGGCTGGTAAGCAAATACAATATTTTTTTGGTATAGCTTAAATCAACTTTCACAAAAAAATAGGTTAGGGTTCATGAACCGTGTAATGGTTTGTTGGGAAAATAGACTTAACAATAATTAAAATGGCAGATGCATACACGTAGAGTAGGATATGCTTATAAATAGATGAGGATAACTTATTGCTAAACATTCCAGGTTTACAATTACATTTTTTTAAATATTAGGGTTACTAATTTACATAGAATTAAGTTACTAATTATTGATATTAAATTAGCTGTAAGGTTAATAGAAAAATTAGGTTGATCTGTTCCAAAGTTTTTAATATTTAGGAAAACCATTTGTTTGTTGTAGAATTCAATACTGACATGTTGAATTTTTATTTTATTTATTAAAAAATGTTAATGTGACATCCTGCAGTAGAGTAGGTACTATCTATGCAATTATTGTTAGGAAATCAACCTTAAACTCTCTTATGTACGTGCGTACTTCTCAATAATATTTCTTTAGTGATAAACTCGAGTGGCCCTGATTAAAGTCCTATAAATAAATTTTCTCATGTATTCGATAAGGTTATACAATTATTTGGTTAAGAAATATTACATACCCTTTGAAACATTTAAACTTCAGAGTGCAAGTGAAAGAAATTTTTAAAATAGAATCTTGTGTTCCAGATCTTGCATTAAAAAATGGCTACGATAGACGGCCGTCCCGCACAGTATGGAATTACCCTCAAACAGCTACGTGACCTTATGGAACATAGAGGTCCAGATGGAATAGCAAAAATTCAAGAATTAGGTGGAACACAAGAAATATGTAAAAAGTTATACACATCGCCCAGTGAAGGTATGTCTTTACAATATAGATATTTCTGTAATGCAGTAAAATAATAGTTGTCTGTTATTCGGAACAGTTACATTTTATTTTATAATATTACTATATCATTTTATTCAGGACTTAGCGGATCACAAGTAGACCTCGAACATAGAAGAGAAACATTTGGATCAAACTCAATTCCTCCAAAGCCACCGAAAACATTTTTGCAATTAGTATGGGAAGCTTTACAAGATATAACTCTTATTATTCTAGAAGTAGCAGCCATAGTGTCTTTGTTGCTTTCTTTCTATCAACCATCTGCAGAAGAAACACGTAAGTACACATATTCCGCTGAAACATTTATCATTTAGTTGATTTGCGGAAAATAAAAATTAATTTTGTTTCAGCATTTGATGATGACGAAACAAGTCACGGGTGGATAGAAGGTCTAGCTATATTAATTTCAGTTATAGTGGTAGTATTTGTAACAGCCTTTAATGATTATACAAAAGAAAGACAATTCAGAGGGTTACAAAATCGAATAGAGGGAGAACACAAATTTTCTGTTATAAGACAAGGAGAAGTTAAACAAGTCTCTGTCAGTGATATAGTTGTAGGTGATATTTGCCAAATTAAATATGGTGATCTTTTACCGGCTGATGGAGTTTTAATTCAATCCAATGACTTAAAAGTAAGCATTACATGTAGTGAGTGTTTTTGTCGCTTAATTTTTGTAATCATTCTAGATAGATGAATCTTCGCTGACAGGTGAATCTGACCACGTAAAAAAGGGTGAAAGTTTCGATCCGATGGTATTATCTGGTACTCATGTTATGGAAGGCTCTGGTAAAATGTTGGTAACTGCTGTTGGAGTAAATTCTCAAGCTGGTATTATTTTTACACTTTTGGGAGCTGCTGTTGATGAGCAAGAAGCAGAAATAAAGAAAATGAAAAAAGGTATGTTGTCCTTCCTTTAAGTCGCATGTATGTAAATGGTTGATTCCCCGAGACCCCTCATTTATAAGCATTTTCTCAACAGGAACAAAGTTTTAAACTTGCATTCAACTCTTAAGTGTATTTATTATTGTTAGTTGCACACCCTCCTAAGTGTATGTAATAATGCCCTTTATATTCTATAGATGGTTGCAAATTCCTTTCACGTTGTACGTATGGGAACACTTGAGCGACTGCCCTTATTAAAATATATATATAATTTACAGTTAATCGTTTTTAGTAAATATGCACACATATATACACACGCACACACAAACACGCATACACACGAATATATTTAGTTCATATGTGCGCACGCACATACAAGCGAATGAATGTGCGTGTATGTGTGTGTGCGTGCGTTGTGTAGAGAATATTTATATAAATGTGGCCTTGGCCATTTAGCAATTTATGGCGCTAATATTGAATGTTAAATTCAAATTTTTAGTGACATTTATAAGATTTTGCTAGGTTTCTAATGATATTAACTAAATTTAATTTTAAAGTACCTACATTTCTTAGCAAATGGTTAAAACCGTCAAAATAAAGATATCGCACCTGTCGTGGAAAAAGGTATTATTACTCGAACAGCGCATAGTCAGTTATTTCTCAGTCAGTTTCCACTATAATGTCAAGGGCTGGATTGGCTCGCATCGCGGTCTTGCTGAAAACTTCCTGGATCGCATACGTCTGGTGTGAATGGATCTGACGGTCTCGCTCAGTTCTAATTCAATGAATCGTTTAAACATGCTGTAAATCAGCTGTATGTGTTTAATGTTTTAAATTGTTTTAGTACAGTTTTTTTTGCTTGTGAAAAGTTAATTATTTTATGTCAATAATATCCAGAATTGTACGATCAGATTGATAAAAACCATGTCAATCGGCAAAGGAAAGACAATTGCTGTCGGACATAAATATTGAGAAACTCGTGCTTCGTCTAATAATAATTTTTTAAATAAAGTTTGAAACTTACATTTTCCTCTATATATGTTAATTGAATGAATCCAAAACTGCAAAACTGAACTTGTTTTCTTTTTGTTCAAAGAAAATGGCTAATGACAATACTTCTTTTCCAGAACTTATTTTGGCAACTCAACTAAAATACAGTCATAATTATCTCAAATTTTAATTATTTTCGTATTGAATATTATTTTATAGATTTATCAAAACATCTCTTCTGGCATAACAAGACTCGCTCCGTCGGCAGAATAAACACTCCTGTTTTTATGGTATAGGAGCTAACTCAATTCGATACCGTTGCTATGTCATAATTTGTAATTTCAGTTGTACATTCATTTCACGATGGATGCGATATAATGTAAAACACTACACTTTTTTCCACCTTAATAGAACAAGTAGTTATTATTTGTCATTGTGAAATATAACCCCCTTATTTTGTTAGTTACCCTTCTGTGTCTTAACTTAGAGTATTAACTTTTTCTTTTGGAATGTGGTTTTATACTAATGAAGATGGGTAGCAAAGCCTCTGTACCCCTACTCTGACAGCTGTAGTAGGTATTTCCGCCATAAATTGCATATATTATACATTTTACCCATGTTAGGACTTTGGGAGTGTTTCGAGATTGCTAATGTTCTCCTTTTGCATGTGTTTTTGTACAGAAGCTAAAAAGCAGCGGAAGAAGAAAAGTTTAACAGGTGAATAAAATTTTTCTATTTTTATACAAATTTTAAAATAATAAATAATATTACATAATTGAAATTAATTAACAATTAAACCATTTAATTTAAATGTACTTTGATTAACTAACCCCAACACGAGCACGTTAAAATTAATTTTATTGTAATTGTTTTTGTCTGTCATGTAACGTGTTGTTTGCCGTAGTGCACTTAGTTGTTAGAGTACTTTAATGATCACATATACATTTAGGGGATGAAGAAAATGTTACTGGTAATAGCCACATGAACTCGCCTGCCCCAGTTGCCAATAAACATGACGAAGCACAAGACGGCAAGGAAAATCACGTCTCTACAGAAAAATCTTCGTCAGAGAGCCATAAGAAAGAAAAGTCTGTTCTTCAAGCTAAACTCACTAAGCTTGCCATTCAGATTGGTTATGCAGGTTCGACCATTGCCGTTTTAACAGTTATTATATTGGTCATCAATTTTTGTATTGATGTATTTATTACTAATCCAAGACCTTGGAAAAACACATACGTTAATGATTTGGTACGTCACTTCATCATTGGTGTTACTGTACTTGTCGTGGCCGTACCTGAAGGGTTGCCATTGGCCGTAACTCTGTCTTTAGCCTACAGTGTTAAGGTAAGGTTCTCGTAGCATATTTTGAAATTTACTTCAATCACCTCTTCGAGAATAAAATTATTTTGGGATAATTTATTTTAAGAAACTACTTCTTTTATGTTAACTTATCGATGTATTCCAGAAAATGATGAAAGACAACAATTTGGTAAGGCATTTAGATGCCTGCGAAACTATGGGTAATGCTACGGCTATTTGTTCAGATAAAACCGGCACATTAACTACAAATCGTATGACTGTTGTGCAGTCCTATATCTGTGAACAACTTTGTAAAACGATGCCTAAATTTTCTGATATCCCTGCTCACGTTGGCGAACTTATCATTCAGGGAATCGCAGTGAACTGCGCTTACACGTCACGCGTTATGGTAAGTTAGTTTGTGTAAAACAAGTTGCGGCTCAGAAAGATTTAAATTTCTAGCCTCCGGACGAGGTGAACGAGTTGCCAAAACAAGTCGGCAACAAAACGGAATGCGCATTGTTAGGATTCGTACAAGGGCTAGGGAAAAATTACCAAACGATTCGAGATGACTATCCAGAAGAGACCTTTACACGAGTATACACTTTTAATTCTGTAAGGAAGTCTATGAGCACAGTTATACCTCGTGCAGAAGGAGGTTATAGGTTATTTACTAAGGGTGCTTCAGAAATTATATTACACAAGTAAGGATATCATAAGAAGGGGGTTAAAACGGGTAACTGATATGTTTTTCCGCTTTCAGGTGTGCCTTTATTTATGGTCATGATGGCCGTCTGGAAAAATTCACAAGAGATATGCAAGAAAGGTTGTTAAAGCAAGTAATTGAACCGATGGCTTGTGATGGTCTGAGGACTATATGTATCGCATTCAGAGAATTCGTACCTGGTAAAGCTGAAATCAATCAGGTACACGTAGAGAATGAACCCAACTGGGACGATGAAGACAATACAGTTAACAACTTAACGTGCTTATGTGTCGTCGGCATCGAGGACCCTGTACGTTCAGAAGTACCGGAAGCCATCAAGAAATGTCAAAAAGCTGGTATTACTGTCAGAATGGTTACCGGTGATAATGTGAATACTGCTAGGTCGATAGCAACCAAATGTGGAATTGTAAAACCTAATGAAGACTTCCTCATTTTAGAAGGTAAAGAGTTCAACAGAAGAATTCGTGACAGTGCCGGGGAAGTAAGTAATCATTTAACTTGCAATTTGGATTCGTTTACATCTTCTATTTCTTTTTCAGGTACAGCAACACCTGCTCGATAAAGTTTGGCCTAAGTTACGAGTTCTTGCTCGGTCATCACCAACTGACAAGTATACTTTAGTAAAGGGTATTATCGATAGTAAGATAAGCGAGAATAGAGAGGTTGTAGCGGTAACTGGTGACGGTACCAATGACGGTCCCGCCCTTAAAAAGGCGGACGTCGGATTTGCTATGGTAAAGGGCTTACGAGGACGACTAAATATCCATATATATATATTTATTAATTTCAGGGCATCGCTGGTACTGACGTGGCGAAAGAAGCATCCGATATTATTTTAACTGACGACAACTTCAGCAGCATCGTAAAGGCTGTTATGTGGGGTAGAAACGTATATGACAGTATAGCCAAATTTTTACAGTTTCAGCTCACTGTCAATGTTGTTGCCGTTATTGTTGCTTTCATTGGCGCTTGTGCCATTAAAGACAGTCCACTTAAGGTAAAGCATATTCCTACCCATCTTTTTTACCCGGTGTTACTTGGCTATTTTAGTCGTTAACTTTAATCGGCAGTCGGATATTTAAAGGTTTTTTTTGAAACCGTTCTCCCTCTATAATAGTTCTCATTTTTAGGCCGTACAAATGTTGTGGGTAAATTTAATAATGGACACCTTAGCTTCCCTAGCTTTAGCAACAGAATTGCCTACCGACGATTTGTTACTTAGGAAGCCCTACGGCAGAACAAAACCACTGATTTCTAGAACGATGATGAAAAATATTTTAGGACAAGCCATCTACCAGCTAACTGTTATATTTGCATTACTCTTCGTAGGTGTGTAATTGTGATTAATAAGAAACGAACGAAGGGATATGTTATGTGTCGGATTTTTTTGTGTAGGTGACGAACTGTTAGATATTGAGACAGGAAGAGGGGAAAACATCGGTAAAGGACCAACTCAACATTTCACTGTCATTTTTAATTCCTTCGTCATGATGACTCTGTTCAACGAATTTAATGCGAGAAAGATCCATGGGCAGAGGAACGTCTTTGAAGGAATATTCACTAATCCCATATTCTATACCATTTGGATCGGAACTTGCTTGGCACAGGTATTTTATATAGTAAAATTTTAGCGTTTGATGGTATTAACGTAACTGGTAAATTTTATTTAGGTGTTGATTATCCAGTATGGTAAAATGGCTTTCTCGACGAAGAGTTTATCTCTGGAGCAGTGGATGTGGTGCCTATTTTTCGGATTAGGAACTCTTCTGTGGGGTCAGCTCGTCACGACTGTACCAACACGTAAAATACCAAAGATTCTTTCGTAAGTATATTATTAACATAAACACGTCTTTCTTAATAGCTTGTTCAAATTAACAATAAATGTCAGATGGGGCCGCGGCCATCCCGAGGAATATACGGAGTCCATCGCCATCGGCGAGGAGAAGTTCGACCTAGACTCTGATAAAAAACCTCGTGCTGGCCAAATCTTGTGGATCAGAGGGTTAACCAGACTGCAAACACAGGTAAGTAATTTTAATTGCCTTGAGTACACTGTGTAAAATGCGATGTGATTACACGATTGTTGCACCAGTAGGTAGGAGGCTGCACATAGGCAGAGCTCAAAGCCAAATGCTAAACTGCCAGACAACCTCTATCCTACACGAGTGCTAGGTATTATGTAAATGAGTGATTGATTTTTTGAACAGAGCTCAGTCATATATACTTTTATTCAAATTTAGGCAAAGGTGGTATGTTATATCATTTCGAGTGCCGACACTAACCTTTACGTTCAGTTCCATCGTCCTGCCTAAGTAACATTTATAATACTCCCGGGAAGTAAGCGATATCGTTCGAGCGATTGAACGATTAATTTTGTAAATTACATTTTATTGCAAATATATGTGGATAAAATGTGACGTCACTGTGTTTGTTAGTGAAGTGTAGTGTCTGTCGATCTAGATGGTGTAATATATACCTTTGGGAATAGGCAGTCGGTCAGAAAGACCACACGTCAGTAGAGAACATCCCATCTCTCTCGTCCTTATCCCTACCGTTTTAGTCTTATTTTGACCAGCATGGTGCTGCTTTTGACATTTGACAATGTGTGTGCAAAATTAATTCACAATTTTGGGTGTATTCGGAATCATTGTACTTAGTTATTTGTTTAACTGTTGTAGGTGATAAACATATGAATTTAGCCGATTCGTAGATTATATCGCTTACAGAAACGATGTCCAGGTGTAACACTTGCCGTAGATAGTTATTTCTTGTAGTCAGGTTCCTTTTAGCTAAGTACAAGTTCCTAAACGTGTGTTTATACAAAATTTATGCCACCGTGTGTCGATATTTAACTGAAATTACATAAGAAAAAGAACTATACCATTTCATAGAGCAGTTTCCCAACTCTCGGGGATCGGACTGAACGTGCATATTTTCCTTTTGTGGGATTCGCGAATGCCAAAAGAAGGAACTAAAATGCATACTAATAGATCATTTACAAGTGGTTGAAAACTCCTCTAAGAACAAGGTAACGATTATTCATTTTTTATGTAGTACAGTTAATTCTCGTTAATCGTTAGTGGTGTTTTTTTTTTCTGTTATCCTGTATAAACACTAGACACATTCTGACTTCTATTATATTTAAATGTATCTGTTAATTTTAATTCAAAATTACTTTTTTTTAAGTTTCTTTCAATCCTCCAACACGAGTTTAACTATAAATTTTGTTATAAAACTATTTCCTTTTATTATATTTCTGACTCAGCTTGAATATATTCTTATAAGATTCTCCTTCACGTTTACATCGTGTTAAGGAGAAATACCATTGCAGTTATTTCGAGAGATAGAATAAAAGAAAACGAGCCGTGTTCCAGAAATGCATGCAATCGATATACATGGTGCAACAAAAATGAACCAACAAACTTCGTGGACATAATGTTCGTGAAAAACCAAATGTGTGTAATTTTTTATGAATTACGTAGAAAACTATAATGAATTGTGTATTAAAAGTAATCAATTTACTTTCTGTTTTACGTAGAACCGGGGCAGGTGTCTTCTGTAAAATTTTACGTTAGAGATTTGGTTAAAAAAATTTTCATGGATTTTATCTGTCCTCGATATATGTTACGACATTTTATGTACCACAGAAACGCGATTAAAAAAATAATGTTTCATTTTGATAAAAATATTTGATTTATCCTCTTTATTTGAAGTCTTTTGTTTGTGATTTATTTATGATTATTTCTTGTGATACTGAAGTCAGAGTGAGCACCCGATTATAATTGTTTTGCTTTTTAATTGTTGATGTTTTTTTGTCGCATATACATTATTATATTGTTCGTCGACTAGAATACAAGTTGCCTTGCTGCAAATGTGTTATAAAAATACTAATTGTGTTTACATTCTGTAGTTTTAATTGAAACATTAAAATTTTTACATTATCGACTGGCCAGCAGTGGATAAACACCTGTCCTCTTGCAGTTTTTAGTTTATTTTTGTGGTAGAAAAAGTTGGTGATATTTTAAATAGCAATTGCTTGTGTTCTCACAATGTTTCACTCTAGTTGACTTACACCCGTAACAACCTTTTTCTTTAATCCCAGCATGCATTTAAATAAAGCGGACACTCGGACATTATAGTTTGGTGCATTCTACCATGTAGTGAATGTTTGTTGATATTTAAAAAAACCGCGATACACCTAGGTAGATTTAGCGCTATTAGGATTAGAGTATGTGCATGTTCGATCGTACACGTACGTCAATCCGTATATCCGCTCGAACCCCAAGATGGCTGTGTTGTCTAAGGTTGCACCTTTACACCCATCGCAATGGCCAAGGTCTCTGTCACAAGTCCCGCCCGGATATTTTTTTTTTTGTCTGCATCTGCAAACATGCTACATTTCACTCCCTATAAATGTATTGTCTTGTCACCGGATAGTCGCAGCCACTCTCTGTACCACTATGTAGAATCGACTTATGAAGCAGCAACGGATAGAACATCGGGATTTAATTTTTATTTTGTCATATTTAGCCAGCGGAACCGATGAAAGAAACTGAGGTATAGGGAACCAGTGGGTGCATCAAGCTACAATAAACAAGTATGTAGTTTACTGTAGGCATTTTAGCTGAGATGATATCTGCTATGTTTGCACTATGTGGAGTAGTTGTCTTAGAGCAATTTCCTTGGATGTCTTGTTGCCCCCCCTCCCCTGTACCTCGTGTTTAGAAGGTAGTTGATAGAGAACTTGACCGAACCGAACCTATGGAGTGCATCCTATTTCATCTCGGGACAACACAGCCATGATATGGTACGCGATTCGCGTGAGTGATAGTTGTGTGTTGGATCGATGTGTGATGTTTTTTCCAATGGCGCTCTCTGCCCGCTAGATCCTGCTTAGTGTCAATGACTGCCGTTTGGGTTTGCTTGGTAACGGTTCTTAACGAGACACTTTCAATATTCCATTCTTTGCTATCGCATTATTACATTAAAGACTGAGCAACTAATGAGATTGATGGCGCAAAATTCAGTAGTTAAAGAAAAAATGTCATCCGATGGCTTGTATGGCAATCGAGTTGCTTGGATTTTGGTATAATTCTGTGATTTAGACTTCGATTAATTTGCTTGTCTCTCTGTATTCTTCTTTCCCTACTCTTTGAATATCTTCAATATTCCTATGTGAAGTGCAATTTTAAAATATTCTCAGCTACTAGGGACTCGGGGTATCTTTTCAACTTTTGTACCGATAAAATCCATTAAACTATCACCAGCAAATATAAAACAAAATTTGTATATTAAAGTCACCCTAGATAGAAGTTAATTTTTTCCAGTTTGACTAAAGAAAATATTGGTGATTTTAATATTTTTTGGGAGGAAGGTGTGTGTCTGCTGTCAGGAGCCACATTAGGACGAGATTGAGAAACAAACTTAAGGACGTTTCAGGCGTTTTGAGAGTAGAATGAATGCAACATTTTTTTTTTTATTGATGTAGACTGTTGACACCTATGTCTACAACGCAATTTTTTTACGCGTAATTTATAGTTTGCCACACTCCATTGTATAACAATCGTTTTCAGACATTTCTATGACAGGTTTTTATAAAAAGATTCTAAGGTTGCCAAATTAATAGGCCGTTGCACTAGCGAATCGTCATTGTGAAATATTTGCAAAGAAATTTAAAATGGCTTATTTAGCTGTGGAAAAAATGTTGGTTGTGTTGTGTAGTAGGTGTTCGGCAGGCTATAGTTTTTAGGACGTATAAATGGTGGCATGGTATGCATACGGGTGTATAGGTGTGTGCGTGCGGGTGTACGTGCGTGTGTGCGTGCATGCTTTTCCCGGCCTGATGAGTACCCTGCTTCCCTGTGTTTGCAGCTGAGAGTAATAAGAGCTTTCAAGTCCACCCTGGAGGATCTGGAAGAACGTCGCTCCGTACATAGTTTACACAGCTTACACAGTTTACGCAGCTCGCGGAGCCACACCGGCCCTTGGCCACCCCGTCCTCTATCAGACATCACTTATATAGATGAGGACCCTGCTACAACAAAACTGTCGCCGCAACAAGCCAGCAAGACAAGCGAGCGCGATGATCAACGTCTTTTATCTCCTAATACCCTTAGATTACCTCCTCATCACCCGCAGTTTGCTCACCACGCTCCTTCTCCCGCTGTCAATGCTGCTGCTAATAACTCGGAGCTGCCAAAGCCCGTGCATGAAACTCGCATCTAGTGTTGCCAGTCCTGGCCGCAGAGGTCCGGCATACGACGTAAACATTTTTTAACCGAATACCCTAATAATTTCATCTATTAGCCCTCAAATTAAATTTATTAACTTTATAAAATCAATTCTTGGTACAAATCTTATTCTTGGGATGCATTTAGGGATTTTGACTGATCCGATGTTGTCGCTATCTGAATCATTTGAATCTGTATTGTGTTCAGTGCCTTTGACTGTGTGTAATATATTTACCATCTACTGCCAGTGCTCCTGGCACTAAAGGCTAATGCAAAGCCGTTATCCTGCTGCCTGGACCAAAACTATGCTACTAGTAGATGTCGGATGCCATACGTAGCCACTCCTTTCCCGTATTCCTTTCGACTCGAATATTACACCTAACCTTATCCTGATATCAATAGCTTAGCACTAAGTAGTAGACTTAACTTGACCAAATCTTAAAAAAAAAATTGTATTATTTTGTATATATTTCATCGTTTACTGTAGATTAGCTGTATGTATAGCATTTTACTTAGCGTTAGATCTCTCAGGTTAGTGGTAATGAAAAGAGATGATATTTTATTTTTTACTTTGTTTAGCGCATGCACACTAACTGCGAGTCAATTGTATTGTGTGTCGACCGCCAGCGACATATTTACGTTACATAAATACATACATTTTATATATATATATATAGTGTATATATATATATATGTACACACACTATATTGTTAAATAATCGTTAGAGTATGTATTGGTATTTACATTGTGCTGTGCGCTGCGCTGTCTGTGGGTTAGCAGGCCACTTTACTTAATATTTGCTCGATATTATAAAAATTTGATTTTTAATGGTATAACTTTACTTTCACTTTTAATAATACATTATAAATTTCTCTGTTTTGTCTATACATACATACGATATATAATTAAGAATAAAGCAATTCACATCAGCCAGAAGCTATTAACCTTACATTTATCGTTGCAACATTAATAGCTTCTTTCCTTGTTAAATTTCCTTAATAATTATTTTCTAATGTATTAACTATTACAGCTTTTATGTTATGTTTTATAAAATATATCTATGCAAATAAAAACTGTTATTTTTTCATATACGATAGTACTGATATGTAGACACACACACACATACACACCCACACATACACATGCACGCATATATATATATACATATATATAATTTTGTCTGTCCAATGTGAGTAATAACTATATATATATATATATACATATGTTTTTTTTATGAAAATATTTTTTATGCTCTGTTCTAAATATTCGGCACTGAGCCAACTAAGGTACACGTTTCGAGCAATCGTGTCTGTCTGATCACATACGTGTAAGCAACATTAAGTAGCCTCCACGTATTTCCAACGCAACAACCAAGGAAATCGTTATCTTTATTTCACATTATCCTCAATTAACGTATATATCCTTCGCTGTTGCCGTTGTCACTCTTCTCAGGTTATTAGTAGTATATCTATCTTACTCTGTGCACTATTCTATTGTATGTGTCTCTCACCTGTCTATCGAACCACTCTTAACGTTACCCTTTACTCTTGAAGGTGATAGGTGGTGAATTACAAGAACGTTTGATTCCGGTTCCATACAGCAAGAGCTCGACTGACCAAGCTGTAAGCCGCTTTTCTACCATCTTTCTGTCCGCTATGTAACTCATTGCTGCTGTTCGCTCTTGTTAGTTTGTGTTTGAAAACGCTTCCACTGCTTCCACATTGGCACTTATATGGCTTTAGTTTAAGTCGAGGATGTTTGAACTGTTATGAACTACCTGGTTTATTATCGGGTGCAAATAAACAGTCCCAGCATTTAAAGCATGATGCTCGGTGTGTTTTATATTAAGGATTTTAATGGAACTGTATTGTGTACTTATTATTACAACTATAATTGCTACAAGTGCAATGTGAGAGAAGCGTTTATGGTTTTGTGCTTAAAAAAGAAAATTAAAGTCAGTTCGAGCACCTCCAACTGCCTGTGTCAATTTAGAAGCAGTGAAGTATTTTTTTCTTTTTCTTTTTTTGATAGTTTTCTGTATTTCTTTTTCTGTTGTTCAGGTTAGTAGTCCTGGTATATTTAGAATAAAAAATATGTGAAAATTTTGCCCATACTTAAACTTGGAAAAATGTTTATAGTGCGTTTATTATTTTGAAATAAAAAAATTACAAATATTAGCAGATATATTTCTAATTTTTGTTATTTTTAAATATTTTTTCGGTTTTTCTTTTCCTCTTTTACATGAACTTTATTTTAAGTGTACCAAGTAAAGGTTCTTCTGTTTGCATGATGCATGGATTTTTTAATTTGTTTTCCTTTACATGGTTTTCACAGATGCATAAGATAGCTCAAAACGACTGCTCGGCCGAATTTTGTCGATTCAAATTCCTAAATATATATATATGTTTAAATGGTATTGATAATATCTCCAGGCTCAAAGAATTGCACATATATTTTGTCGTGGTTTCTAAATAATGTGTTTGCATCTATCCGATGATTTTTTTAGCTTGAAAATGTATGATAAAATTTAAATGCAAAATTTATATACTCTTTTATTGGTTCCCATGTGATCAAGAAAACTTTGCGAGTGATAAATTTTGTATTAAGTTAAATACAGATTGTTACATATGGCATATAATTATTAGACTATATATATAAAAAAGAGATCTTATATTTTCATATAATAAAACTTACGCGCAACTTAAGGATACATAATTTTTTTTTGCCGGACATTAATTGTTCAGAGAATATTGCCTCGACTTAATTCTTTATCATACTCAAAATTAATGCTTGTTGCTTTTTTTTATAGGCTACATTATGGCCTCATTGCACATATAGTAATAGTGTTTGTTAAATTATGTAGGGGCTTTATTTATTTGTAAAAAAAAAAAATGTTTAAATCGAATTGTTTTTGGTAATGTATTATCATATAATAATATCTATATGTAATGCACAAATTTTTATTTTTAAATAAAGATGTGTGCTTCAATACATATAGATATATCGACAAAGTGTACTTAGAATTGTTTTTATTTTTAACAGACTTGCTGTTTTCGATATATATTTTTTTTTTTTTAATAAAGTTGATAAACATATTACCACTTTTATTTTTACTCTAATGCTAGGTTGTGTTAAACTGGCCTTTATTTTTATATGTATTTATAATATTTTACAAAGTTTTGTGTGTTTACTAATACCCACATATACATACATACAGGTGGGGCAAAATCACGTAAGCAAAGTAACGAATATCTGGTAAAACTGTATGTATTTGAATATTGTTATTCGTGTGTGTTTAAGTGGTGCTCAGATAATTTAAACTGTGTTGATTTGTGAAAATTTTGCAAGTTCAATGTTTTAATCCTGATCACTCGGTATGACAAGATCTGACTGCTTGCTACAAGTGGACAGGCAGCAATAGTACTTGCAAGGAATGGAGATGATAGCTTTAGCTAATTCTCAGAGACTCTATTCTCTGCCTGTATATTTCTGCTCAGTCTAATCCATACATACAAATATATGTTGATATCAACTGGAGGCATCCAGCTTAATAGTCCGCAACAATAAAAAGTATATGTAAAGCTTTGACCCGCCTCAGAAAATCCAGTTCACGGCATGATGGCTCTACACAAATACATTTTGCTCTGGCAGTCTAACTGTCATTTTAATGCCTCCTTTCACGTGTATGTATGCTGCCACAGCTAGTCGTGTGGCATGTATATATGGATATTGCATGATTGTATTAAATTTTTAGCCCAACGTACCGGTTCTCACAGGCCAACACGTGCGTATTTACTTCTGTTCCCAAATTATTGTAACAAAACTAAATAAATTAAGATTTGCCGTACACAAAATGGCAGAAGTGTTAGAATAATTTTGAAACAGAACGCTGTTTATACCTATATTATGTACAGTTTTTGCTGAATTAACACACAAACCACCACATACTTTCTAGCAGGCACGAGACGCACTTCAAATCACAGCACGTCCACTAACATATAGCAACCATGGTTCCGACAGCCGAGTTGAACTGTTAACGGCCGGCATCTCCAACCTATCTAATTAGGTAAAGGAAAGTAGTACGATTTTCCCCATGATGATCAGCAATTCTGTAACAGAACGGACCGTTCGATTTCTCATAACGGCTATATCGACTTTGTTGATGAAAACTTCACGAGAAACTATTGCACGATTTAAAAGAATAATACGTGAGAATTGGAACGGTTTGTGGACGTTTTTTTTTTTAATATACTACAACCTCCCCCCCCAACCCGCATGTTATTTGTTACTACCATTACCAGACTGCACCGAGAACCGGTCGTGGGGCTACTACTATTAGCACTGTGTTGTTTTCCGAATGTGCTAACAGCTCGCCATTTCCTTGGGAATGTTCTTTTTTTAATTCTCTTTGTTTTGGTGTTTCTTGTTAATTTCAGATCCGAGTAGTTAATGCTTTCCGACAGGGCCTAGATGCTCGGTATGGCGAACACAGCAATACTTCCCTAGCAGAGGTACTCCGCAAACAGACATCTCTCTCTAAGAGGTTGTCGCAAACTTCTTCCATTGAGTATGCCGATAACATCCCAGATGAGTTGACGATACCAGAAATAGACGTGGAGCGATTATCTTCTCATAGTCACACGGAGACAGCTGTCTAGCTCCTTAACCACAAGCGTCACCGTTACCACCAAGTAGTCCCGCTGCCGCGCAACCCACCTGTTCCTGCTCTGCTCCGCTCCGATCCCATCATCAATCCAGTAAAACCGTCGGCAGTTCCAATACCTGCTGCTGTGCTCAATTACAGTCCACCACAATTGTAGTTGTGCACCAAGTAAATAGGACCCTATTGTACTGTATAACTGCTGTGGCAGAGTAGAGCAGCTTTGGGTAGATGCTGTTGAATCATCTCCAACTGTTACTTTCGCTCACAAAGACCGAGCGGAACTGTAGCTGCCACGTATAGCTCCTGAAATACGTTGCACTGTTTGTTCGTTGATTTGTTATTTAGTGGTTTTTTGTCTCGTACTATCAAAAGAACAGGATGCCGTGCTGTCGATATGAACTAAAAGATTAGCAATAAATGAGTGATCGAGAGCTCGCTCATAGCGTAAAATTAGGTGCCTAGGTGGGGTCCTTGGTAAATGTGGGGATCTCACGAAGACGAGGGCATGCGGACAAAGCCGTGCACGTTGGCGAGGTTGTCGCGCACATCGGGATACGTTTTTTTTGTTCTTTTTTTTACACAGTGAGCCGGCGTCGTGGCTTAACCTACGCACCAAACCTAGTCAAGTTCGCACGTCCTCGTCTAATTCTTGCGACCTGCCGCCCCACATCGCTTCCTTCCATTGGGGACGGCGGCCCGCCTTATTTTTAACAGTAGAAATCAGATGTTGTCTGCCAAATGTTTGAGGGAAAGTTGTAGTCGAAAGTAGGATGTTAGTATTTATAAATATAATGGTGTAGTCATGTATGCGCTACAGCTTTCCCCCACCTTCATTCTACTATATTATAACTTAGGTCTAAATATACAGTTATGTAGATAGATTAGAGTGAAGTTTAGAGATACAAATTACATATATATGTATATGTAGATATAATATATATATATATATATATATACACATACATATATTATACATAAACATAATATATTGAATACTTGTACGAGGTGTTGCTGTGGCGCGGCACCTCACTGGTTAATTTGTTTTATACATGTGTACTTGATTAATTGATAACAAACAGTAAAGTACTATAAATATTACCTATTAATACATAGTATTTAATGATCTGTGTATAATGACGTGCCAGATCAACAGGCTGCGTCCTAACCAGAAAGAATTATTTGTTATCTAGTCGCGGCTCCGGTACTTAGATGCCCAAGTTGCATGTTTCGGCCTTAATAAATTTTTACCTGAACCTACACTGTCACGTATAGCATAGCGTCTAAATAGTAAGACTCTACTTAAATCGGTGATAGATTCATAGAGTGATTTTTAATTACCATTGCAACAGTATTTGCATGTGTGGCTTGGAAGTGGCCTGTGTTTCTGGCCTGTTCACGCACACATTTATACACTACTCCGTATCGGATTTTTTGATTGGCCGGAACCTGTTGCCAAATCAGGAAAGCTATCAGTAAACACAAAGTTGATCCTAAATCTGTACAGCGAACGCACACATTCGCCGTGGACTTAATTCTTAACCTCCTGATTATGGCAAGACGTTTCAGTTTTAACCATTCGACCCGCTATGTCAATCACACATTCGTTTTTTGGATTCGTGTCCTGTCGCCTTAGCGGAATGACTCTTGCCTTGGCGAATATGGTCCATCATGGCACCCTCCTGATGGACCATGTTCTCTTTACCTCTACATATTATCCATTGTAATTAGTAGTCTATAATTTAACTATGTTCATCATCTGTTTACCTGTGGTTTGTCACGCCCTATAAATTGTCAACTCCATACACTTCTAGTTAATCAACGAACCTATCTCTTGGCATAATGTGTAGCTGTAATATAGTCGTACGAGATCGTTTTAATACATGATTTTGTTCGTGTTTCCGACCCTACACCAATTTACATTCTTTTTTTTTTAAATTAGTATCGATGGGGTGTGTTACATACAATATTCAGTACTGTGTGGTACGATGAACATTTAGGTGTTGGTGAGGTGTTACCCTCGATTAGCATTCACTCGGCACCACCGTCGCAAAAACATAAAATACTACAAAAACAAAAAACTCCTATTTACCTATGCCAAACATTGTGACGTGGCATTTCAGTTGAATGTTGTTATTTGTAATTTATAATGGTACAATATTAAATCGTTAATTTGTTATAGTTGTTATTTTATATGATGTAAACACAATCGCCTCTCACGCTCTGGTGCCATTGGCTGGCCAGTGGCAAAAGATCGAATTACATGGGATCGGAGTATGGTCGTGGCTCGTGATCGTGACTGACCATTCTACCTATCCATTCAAATTTTATTGTCTATCTGATGTGCTTTTATTTATATAATAAAGGTATTTTGAGCTTTAAAGTTAAAGAGAGGTGAATAACATACCTATTACCTATTGTTAAGGTGTTTTTAATGGTTCCATTTCAGGATCAACTGCGTTTTATTTTTGTGAATGGCTTTTTTATCATTGTTCTGTTTGTCAAATATTTTTCGACTTCATGTAAATGTTAGTTCTTCAACATTGTAATATAATTTAAGGAAATTACAAAATGCTACGAATATTTTCATATTAAACATAAATTTTAAAATATAATCACGCATATATAATTAAATGTTTGTATTTTATTTCACTTCCTTCTCTAATCGACAATTGATTCTAGTTTAATTAATACTTCTAAGAAAAAAAAAAGTTAAAAAATTATCAAAATATAGTGCTTGAACTCGACTTGATTGTATATCAGGTTGTCTTACGCAGCAATGCAGAGGACGAAAAATTTGATAAACTATGGATATCAATTTTTGACTAACCGAAATTTCAGAATTAAAAAAATTAACGTCATTTTGCTTAAAAAATCGACCCCGTTGTCTGTTTAAAGCCGGACGCATATGACTAAAATGGAATTTAATTATCGAAGAATAATAGCTACTCAAGTACAGAAATGTATTAATGTCGCACATTTTAAAATAGTAGAGATAAAATAAACGAAAGATAAGTAGGTACTATTAAAAGGAAAGCTATTAAATTACAGTGTCAATATTAAATGTCAAATGTTGACATTAAGGGCTCATGAGTTTCCAAAATTTAACATTAGAGTCACCACAGTGTAGTTAGTAAATTACAGAACTCTATATTGAAATTCAGGCGTATTCAGGTTAATCGACAAGTATTAAATAAAGGGATTTAGCAGACGAAGGTTGTAGATATGTCGATGCCACGGATATAGTTCAGCCCAAGAACAATAATCTAAACAGAGGACAATAAGAACAATAATCTAAACAGAGGATACATACTACACGTGATTATAAAGCCACCTTCAAAGAACGACGTAGTGTTGCCAGCAACAGTCACGTAATTTGTAGCATGAAATTAATTTTATTCCCCTCTTTTCGCTGTTCTGTTGTTTTATCTTGTATCTCGTTAGTGTTAATTCTTTGTGTATTTTTGTGGGTGTTATTGTTGGAACATGTCATGTTTTATAAGGGACTGTAAAATTAACCAATATATAGCACCAAATAATTCATATCTAGAATTCAATTTCATTTCAATTCACAATCAGCTAAATCTTTATTGCTCCTGCATTGCTAGAAGGCACAAAACAAATATGGCGCTGATCATGAGTAATCCTATTCGCGCAGCTTTTAGCGCATTCCAATCAAAATTACATTATTTCAGTGTTTTCTTTTTCTTTGCTAGACAGACTACTATGACACAGAATACTACATTCTGTGACTATGACCTGTCTTTAGTGGTCTGTGGACTCACGGAGAAAACACGAACGAGCACGATTCACGAAACATACAATAAAAGAAAAGAAGAAGAAGAAGCCGAAAATAGAGTGAAAATTAACCTCTTCTACTAACAATTTCCTAGATTTTCAGCTCTTTCCTAAAAATAGAAAAATACTCGTCACGTTTTAGAAGTCATTAATAAATGTAGGTATAAATATTGCAATTATCCCTCTATTTAAAATTAAATGGATCATTCAGTGTGTTTAACCTCGCTTATTTTTAGATTGTAAACATATCCATGCCTGGGAAAGTTAAAGTAAAAATATCATCTGGTAAAAATTTACCAGTAATGGACAGATCTAGTGATACTACAGATGCTTATGTGGAAATTAAATTAGGTAGTACAACATATAAGACAGACGTGTGTAGGAAATCGTTACATCCACAGTGGAATACAGACTGGTATAAGTTTGAAGTAAGTACATTAAAAAAATATTAGTACCTAGTAGGTATTAAATTTGCACCGAAATGTGTACAGTAAAGAAGGATTTCACTTTAGGCAGGTTTGGAATATTCATTTGTTTTGAAATATATACATAGATACCTATTGCAATTTGTAAAATTAGCTTGTATATTTTGAGTTTGAGAGAAGTAGCATAATTTATTAGTCTATTTAGTTCCATGCTTAATTCATACAGTAACAGTATTTAATGGTAAATAATAGCAAATATTTTAAGGTTGACGATTCAGAATTACAAGATGAACCGTTACAAATCCGGTTAATGGATCATGACACATATTCAGCGAATGATGCTATAGGCAAAGTATATTTAAACTTAAATCCTTTATTATTGCCTGTTGACGGTCAGTTGATCAAATATGGATTTAATGGTGACAATAGTACACACCATGAAATATCTGGATGGATACCGGTATATGACACAATGCATGGAATAAGGGGTGAAGTTAATGTAACAGTAAAGGTTGAACTATTTTCTGATTTCAATAGATTTAGACAATCATCTTGTGGCGTCCAATTTTTCTATTGTAAGTAATTAAGTAATCCTCTTTTTTTTTTGTAATCATTTATTTTAATATTTAAGCACCAACAGTTCCTCAAGGTTATTACGCCAAGGTAATTCATGGGTTTGTAGAAGAATTATTAGTTAATGATGATCCAGAATATCAGTGGATTGATAAAATTCGGACACCAAGAGCTTCTAATGAGGCACGACAAACATTGTTTTTTAAACTTTCGGGCGAACTGCAACGCAAGATTGGAGTAAAAGCCCTAAATTTAGGAGGAAATGCAGTTATTGGGTATAGACAGAATTATGATCTTGAAGGTGAATCTGGTATCGTTGCAAGGGGTATAGGGACGGCAGTTACGCTGGTAAAGTCGATGAATGTTAGTCTTCCCCTCAGTTCCGCGGATGACATGAAGGAAGAGTAAGTATTTATTATATATTCCTAGTTTTTAAGTGGATATAAACGAAATTTTTATTCAATAGGTACAAAATTACTTTTGTGGTAATTTTTGTTGCTTATTGTGTGGTTTTACTCTAATGAAAAAGGTTAGTTTTGTCAAGGAAAATTAGCGGACCACAATACTTCGAACAGATTGCTTTACCATTGGCAAAAATGTACCTAAAGTTGTGTTAAATGAATCATTGAACTTCGCATCTATTAAGATCCTAAAAAGCCTTGTAATAATTTTTTCTAATCTAATGTTCAGAGTTTGTGTTTTTAGTTACATGTCTTTTTAAAAATTGAGTTATTATAATTTTATTGTTTTTTTATGAATATAAAAGTATAGTACTGCATGAAAACTACAGTATCTCAGAACTCATAATGTTAAAATCAGTGCCATGCAAAATATTAAACACACTTTATCATTCATATTATTTTGAATATCGTAATTACATAAATACCATTTAGGATTTTTAATTAAACATGTCTTTTATGTTATTGGAAATTTATGAGCACGTGAATATAATATATAAATATTCCACTAACTATTATATATCTTTGTGCAGGCGTACTCAAAATTACTTAAAATTCCTCGGTGGCCATAAAAGCTTTCGCTTGAGCGCTACGCCAAATTTATTAATTCCCATTCCTCTCACTTTCCGTCCTTCTCACATATTATCAGACCCAAACCATTCAAGGTATAAACAACTTTCCAAAAGATTATATACCTCTTTGGATTTGGGAAATTTAAAAACAGCTTACTCAAACCCAGGTTTAAATGAGGAGATTCCACATATCTCTGTGAAAACTTTATTGAAACAAGAAGATAAACGTGGTATATCGAGCGGTGGATTATCTCATAGATTAAAAAATTTAAAATATTCCCAAAATTCATTGTCAAAAAGAATGACAGTTTTGAAATCTAAAATAAGTGATAGTATTGGTGAGGAAATGGATGAAGATACCCCTGTTACAATTAAAAAGAAGGATTTTAAGAGAACTAACAATCAATCAAGTGTTATGGCTGAATTATTAGCTAGATCTGTTATTCAGGCCCATAATAGTTTAAGTTGTATTTTAGAAGTTCAAAATTCTGCACACAATGAAGATGAAAATCAAGATGGTGATACTTTAGAGATGTTGGAACCAATAGCGAATTTACTAAGTAAAACTGCTTCAGAACCTGCAATATCCTCGGATGATAATGGCAGCGAAAGATGTTTGTCCAGTTGCGATTCCAGCAGTTCCGGATCAGATTACGATTATGATGATGAAACTTTGGAATACACAAATTCAAATATTGATCTTGAGACTATTAGTAATATTGTTAAAGATGTAGAAATGATACAGAAAAAGAATAAAGTGTCATTGCAGAAGCAAGTATCTATGCCAGCTCTAGGACCTAACAGAATTGACTCTCTAGATTCGTTATCTGATGATATATTCAAATTTCCTGAAGTCACAAATTTAACTGTTCCTTATACGTGTTCAGAGGATAATTTACTCTCTGAAAGTCATCGCTCTGAAAGTTCTCCCAACAGTGAAGACATTATTTTAAAACAGAAAATATGTGAATCGGAGGAAGTTAGTGGTATTTCCGAAGCTATTAGAGATGTTGAGATAAAAGAGGGAGATTTATTTAAAACTGCTGTGCAGACATTGTTGTTAGAGAAAGTAAGTCTAATTGGGTCGTATACTCCACCTACGTCTCCCGTCATTAAACATGATATGGAATGTGCAGATGTGGAAAAAATTATAACGCCAATAAATAAGAAACCAAAATGTAAAATTCCAAAATCTGCTAGTTCACTCTCATTCTCTGATTATGTAAAGAATAATGACACAGTTTTAGGAGCACCATTTACATCAGTAGCTACTCTTAACTTTGAACATTTCACAAGACAAAAATCACAGCCCTGTATTTTTGATAACAAGAAATTCAGCTCTGCATCCTGTAAATCTTTGGGTATGGTAACACCTACATTAGAAAGACAGAATTGTTTTTCAGATACTCAACTACATAAACCTCTAGTAAAAATAATGTTAAACGAATCTTTGGAAAAGAATGATAAGCCCTGGCTTAACTTATTTCAGTTCAAACAGAATAGGAAAGGTGCTGAGTCGTCATTTAATGAACATAAAAAACTTTTCAGTTTTTTGCATCGTAGTAGAAAATCAAGCAAATGTGAGTTGAAGGAACATAAAAATATAATTTCGAAAGTATTTCACAGCAAAACAGAAAAAGGCCTGGCAGCGGAGAGAATTGATAAAAATGAGATTTCTGAATCAAAAAATTCAAACCCTGATGAATCGTCCCAGACTACTACCCCATCCTCAAGTGTACTAACTAATACTAACAGCACCCTTTGTAATTTTCCTATGAATTTGCCTGACAATCTGAAAATTGATCAAGGCTCTAATTGTAGCAAAAATAAGCATGCATGCATAACCCCCAATAGGCATAACACTTCAGCACAAGTAGATCAAAATGGCTCTCAGACTGGACAGAGTCCCGAACATCATAAAGCAGACCAGTCCCCGGCTAGATTGAGTGGAGTGCCCTGCATACATAGAAGATCGTCTGATTCGGATCTTAGCATTACACCTAAAGGCAAGTATCCAGATAGAGAAGTATATCAATATTTTTCTGTACATTAATGAACATATAGGAACACATCATATAATAATAAAAACACTAAATATCTATTGGAACACTTTAACAAAATTCATGACCATTTTTGTTGAATAAATAAGTTTGTCTCTCGTTTTAGATTTTACATCATATTTTAACATATTTGATTTATTAAGCATCATTTACTAACTACTCATATTTACTTCATAGTTCTAATATATGTAATTATGAAAACTATGGACAGATCAGATAACTGAAGGGTATATGAAATTATTCTTTATCATAAAACATACTTTATATGTGTCGAAATATTTATTGAAAATGTCAATACTTTAAAAAAATAATAATAATTTAAATCAATCTATAGACTATAAGGGTGCATCCGCAGGACACGGTAAGCAGAAAGGAGTCGGATAATGTAAATTTCTTTATCACTGTTCAGGTTAAAATTTCTATCCTACCACTCAAACACCATGCAGATGGGCCCTAAGATTACGTTCCATTCAAGTCAAAAATATATAAAGGATCTATTATTAAATACCCATAAGAAAGTCACCTAGTCACAATGGTGATGTTTGTATATTTCTTTTAAATTTTCAAAATGCTATCTATCAACATCAACGGATTAAATAATTTGTAATGTAAGTTATATTAACCGTGAATGCAATTTATAACCAGTTTTTATTGTAGATTTTTGTGAATTTAGTGTTTTTATTCATATGTAAAATATAGATGAAAACAATTTTTTAAATGTATCTTATTTCTTTGGTTATTTGTTTCTACTCGTAGGATTCTTTAGAAAAAGTGAGTATGAGATGCTTGCTAAAAATAATTGTTGCATCTTTTTGCCTTATTGTGTCATTGTCTATTATATTATAAAATGAAATGGAGATCATGCTCTTACCAAAACTTTACTGTAAACCCTACTTCTTTGTGTACATTAGTTTGCTAGCCTTCTTTTAAAAATACCCAAGTATACAAAACGTAAAAGATACACTACAATCCCCTTTGATGTTTGTCACCCTTTAACGTTTAAAACTTATCTATTTAGCCTTTTGCTCGCGTTGAATCTGTCCTCGTTGTAGATATGCTGACACAACACTTCCCATATGTATATTTCATTGTCGAAGCTGATTTTACCCCGTTAAGAATTCAAGTTTTTGTTCTGGTAATAGAAGGCTAGTATGTTAGATGTTTTATGAAATTTTATATGTATCTACCATAGTTTAACCAGGCACTACCTTATTAAACTAATTTAATAGGGAACAGCCTAACCGGTAGCGATAGATCAGGAGGAATTCCAAGTGGATATTTCATGAGGAATAATGTTGTGCTACGTTCACAAGTTTATCAGGAAAATTTCGACATGTTGGAATATCCATTTTTAACAATGACTAAATTTCCACCAGGATTTATTGCTCAAATAGGTAGGACGCTCGATCGAATCTAATTTTTTGATGTAGTGACGCAGTTGAATATTTTAGGTGGTTCAGTAAGTGCCAGGTCTGTCAAAAGGTTAGAGATTATTTCAAACGTTGATGAACCGGAATCTAGAGATACCTGGTGGTCAGAATTAAGAATGGAAATACGTTCCCATGCTCGTAGTTTGAACTGTAATGCTGTTCTGGGATATTCAGAATCGTCAAGTTTGTGGTAACTAACAATAAAATGTTAATTCTGTAGTTCGTATTTGGAACAGTCCCAGCCTGCTTGCCTCATTAGTTTAAAATGTCACGAGCTGCTACTATTTATTATTTCCTTAGAATCTAATAATTTCCAAAACGCAGTAGCTTCAAACTATTCTGTAAACGTGGGTCATAGGGCATTTGAAATTTTTGCAATTTGTCTTTTATTGAAATTAATTATTGAAAAAATATAATGATTAAGTTCATAACCTTCTATTTTGATACATAATAATTTTTTAGTGACGATATCTGCGTTTTGAGCGCATGTGGTACTGCAGCTATAATAGATTTTCAGTGTTCTGAAGATACTGATGAATCGAAGCAAAATGTAGTTAAAGATTTAATGAATGTTTCAAATGAAAGAGATAATAAAACTGTTACGGTAATTATGAAAATTGTTAATATGACTACTCACACTTATAAAAATGTATTTTAGAATAGCTATAATAAAGTTTTTGAGAGTCCAGAACATACCGTGAACAATCAGATAAATAGCAATTGTACTATAACTCATCTTCCATATGATAGCAATAATGTTTCAATAAAAACAACGGCCACAAAATGTGCGGTATGTCAGTAAGTATAACTTATGATACTGTGTGTACAAATACTAAAAGATACTTTCTTAGTAAAGGAAAAGTTCCAGAAGTTCTTATAGCAACAATAGAACCACCAGAGGGTATTCCATGTACCGGCAAAGGATGCTTTATTGATTCTTACATATGCCGGCCTCTGAAAGATATAAGAGGGGAATCGATAGCTAAAGAAATATCTGATGGACTGCCTTTCTTAGAATATGAACTGCATAGATTACTAATAAATAAATTGAAAATAAAAGGTATGAATGCGATATTCGGTTTAAAATTTCGAATGTCTATTGGAGAACGGATGATAATGGGAATAGCTACGGGTACAGCAGTATTTTTAAATCCATTACCTAGTCCCATATTACCAAAACTAGTATCGGACAAAGTATCAGATGACAAAAAATTAGCAAATATTCAGAAACGTTTAAATGACACTGTGAAGAAGAATAAGGAAATTTATCAAATTAAGGTAAACAGTTACAGTTGCAAAGAAAACATATTATTGGATTTTCCAACAGGATGAAGCTCAAAATGGTCGCATTTTATCTGAGGATGAATCCGAAGATGAATCAGCATCAATAGATTTATCAATAGGCAATAAGGATTGTTGCGTTTTAGAAGTAGGTTCTTGTATGAGCGAATACTGGGAAAAAATAACGAGCATTTGTAAATGTTTTAGGTTGACGATCCAGAGGATGAGGAAGTTCTCAGATTATTAATGGAAGAACGGCCGCCAGATGGTTTCCATGTTGTAAATACCGAAATCGTGCCAGGTTTAGATGATTTAGAAATTGTGAAAAATCTTCAAATGTTTACGCAAATCTACAGAGTTAAATTTCATCAGCCTTACAATATTAGCAATCATTTTCACAGATTATTACAAAGCGTTTATTTCAAATTAAGGAGGATGGTGCCGTGTGCTTTATGCGATCTCCAGTTTCGTATTGATTTACCTGAACCAGATGAAGTTCAACTTTGTGTATTTGGTATGTAATTAAATTAAGTATAAATCTTATATAAACGTCATAAATACATAGTTTCAAATTACTTTTATTATTTGCCAGGTATGGCCCTGGGTTTAGGCAAGACACAAAAAAAAGGGAAGGTCATAACAGCAACCAAACGGAATGGTAATTTTTTTTATAAATAATAATAATAGCTTCTGTTTATTTTTCTTTTTTTTTTTAGATGACGATCTAATATTTAAGTTGGATGAAGATCAAATACCTGAAAATAGTGCAATATCAACCAATCAAAATAGGAGTCTGAAATATAAGCAAAAATCCCCCTCTAAATATCGGCCACAATCGATAAAATATAGACATGTAATTAACCGACATTGATTGTTATTTATTTCTTTATGTACAAAAACAAAAAGCAAACATTTTAGGTTTCATAAATAAGCCCACTATTACATATTTTGATATAAATTTCATATGATTGCCATTGCATTATTATTATTATTTTCTAGATAGCACATAGGGAGAGGCATGGTGTTGACATAACACCTCTTTCCTATGTACCTGGCGGAGTAATCGAAAGATATTTAGGCAACTTAAATTTCTTCTTTATTAGAGAAACCACATCAATTCGAGAGGTAAATATATGATTACTGATTTTTTTTTAAAGAAATTAAATTTTTCGTTTTAGGAAGGAGGTCTGAGTGGATTTATTCACAGTTTTGTGACCGAAGTTTTAGCAATAGTCCGTGCCCATGTAACTGCATTAGGTGGAAATGCTATGATTGCCTTTTTTTTGACTGAAATTGTGCTGTTGCATAATCTACATAAAAACCAGGTAAGCAGTCAATCACAAGTAGAAATAACTATTAATATCCCTGCTCTCAGATCATCTCGTTTTGCAATTTAATTCTTAAATGGTCAGAATTTGGTCAAAGTCAGCCTTATTTAGTGCTAACTGAGAGCGCAATATGCTGCCAAAAAGCATTAAGTTGCCATGTCCGTTCAATCAGGACTGGATTAAGACTAAAGAGGGCCTGGGGCTAAAAAATGTAGGGGGTCCTCAAAGTTTCTTATTAAGAGAAATATGTACCTGATTTTTTAGTATTCACACACCAACGTGTACAACACAAATTAAATTATTATAAAGAATAATAAAAAATGATCTTTAAAATGATTTTTTTCCAAATTTCCAAAGTATAAAATACTCCAAAATTTAATGAAGATCCTCAATACTCATTAAAGTTAAATATGATAATCTGATATCTCTGTATTTGTTTTTTTTTATAAGTGAAAGTTTTGAAAATGATCTTTCGGTTTCACAGTTGGTTATTAGAATTGCATATATAAATTCTTAAAGCTATATCTTTCACAGAAAATAATAATAATAAGAAATATTTATATACTTTTTGTATTATCTGACAATGAGTATAATGTGTTAAGTTTATAAGAGTGTGATTATGTCTTTTATGTTCTTAGTGAGCAGCAGGCCTATAAAATATGTAAAAATGTGATGACAAACATATAACAAATACAAATAATAGTTTTTTTTTTCTTATTGTAAATGACTTGACAGCATATGTACTGTTTTACAGTCTGGAGAAAAATAATTGTCTAATTGCCATAGTGAAGAGATATTGCTTCAAACTTGATTGGTGTTGCATGACAAGTAAAGTTTCAATGTTTTTAGCTTCCTGTATGACATCCTGATAAAAAAATTTAAGGTGTCTTCTAAAATTTTGTTTTATCATTTGCAAATGTGTTACCGTTCTCTTAATGCCATAACAAATAATTATTATCTACCTACCTCAAATGTTTCCCGCAACTTGCGTCACTCATCACGCGTGAAATAACGTGAACGAAATGTGTAAACAAAGTATTCGGTTGAAAATTAGAAATTATGTAAGTAACTTACCTTCTTTTTTATAATGATATCTTTTTTTCATTAATGATATGACAAATTATATTGATTACCGTAAACTGGTTTATGCTGATGTTTAAAATTGTTTTCTTTCATGTCAACTGACTATGATTGTGTTCACCTTAGTTTTAGAAGCTGTGGTTTTAGTTTCTTGATTTACGCGTAAATGGAAGCCTATTCTGCGTTCAATTACAAGATTAACGCGGATGTCTTGTAGTGCAGGGATAGCATAAATGATTTAAGAAGAGAACGCACTATAAGGTCGCGATCTAGACGTATCGCGATCGCGAACCGCTCTGTGCCGAGCTGAACAAGAACTTTTACAAAATCAGCCGCATGTAATTCTCTAAGCGCTTCCGACTTGTTCTACTGTACTATTTACATGTCAAAATATGTTCTGTGTAGGATGTATTTTTTTAGCTCTATTATTTGACGCGACTGGCCGAAATTCTCCAAAATGTTTTCGAAAAGACCCGACGCAAGCGAGTCCACTTCGCGACCTGCTATTCCTGCTAGTGCAAACGTGTACATCGGCCAGTCGCGTCAAATAAAAGAGCTAATAAAAATAAAAATATTTCTTACACAGAACATATTTTGACATCTAAATAGTACAGTAGAACAAATCGGAAGCGCATAGAGAATGACATATGCGACCAGAGCTGATGCGACTGAACTGATTGTATAAAAGTCGAGACCGCGACCGCTAAGCTGTGTCTCGACTATGCAGCGGCCGGTCGTCGAAGGCTACGGCTCGACTGCTCAAAGACATGTCGAAACGCGGGCGCCAACCACAGTACTATTTAATGTAAGCGCAATAATATAGAAGTAACCTTATTTGTGCATATATTTTTTTAATTAATATCTAGAGTAATGCCGCCGAAATAAAAATAAAAACTAGATGGTTTGAATTGGTATTTTGTAATATTTTTTATAAGTATTTTTCATTTTAGAATTTTGAAAACGAATGCTAAAACGCATACACCAGACGCTTCTAGCAAATCATGCGAACGTAACTGCCAGCCCGTTACTGCCAGACGTCGCGGCGGGCCGCGAACGCTGGACGTCGCTAGGAAATTACACCTTTAGGAGTTTACTTCTTTTTTCGTTCAATATTTGGTTTCCTCAACGCTTAGAACACTGGGTTTTGTGATAAGACAGGGTCGTGAATTTCGAGATAATCCTGCCTTGCTCTCACTATTTTATGCGTTTGTTCGATACAAACGTTTCCCTGTTTGGGTTACGATTTGTAATAACCAAGTCAATTTTCTTTATTCGATATTAAATTATTAACGCGTTTTAAATTTAATTCATTACAGTTACATGCTCTATTACATAATTATATTGACTGTCACAATATCCTAAATCAACTGACGGCCTGCAAATCGCACTTCACTCCTCTCATTTTTTATACTTCCACTGCTAACACTAAGGTTTCTTTTATGACACATTATTACAATTCAATTTGTAATTCCTGTAACATACTTAATTGTACTATACATAAATTGTATTTACCTTTTAGAGGTTTAAACAATTTGTGAGCTATAGTATAGTGAGTAGCTGTATTTAATATTTTTTTGTTATACCGGTATGTATCTTACAGTTTTGCATATGTTCTTGTTTTGTTTTGCAATTATATAATTTGTCCTGTTATCGGTAAATTTCACTGTCGGACAAATAATTTTAATCTAATAATAATTTAAAACAAATCTAATTAGTTATTAATTGTAGTAATCATGATTCTACATTAACTACAAGTATAAATATCAACGCACATGTGCATAAAACATATTGCTTTTTCTTCATTATGTAAAAGCAACGTAATGCCTGGTATATCGTGAGTATCAACGATATAGTAAATAGTATGCACGATATATTTTATGGAAATTTTTATAAAAGTTTTAGTGAATACAAAATTGTATACACACAGTTTTATATGATATTGCCACAGTTTTTAATACATTACAGCGCGGTCTTTCCAAGCTCTATTCTGTAAAAAACATATGGGGTATTGGTAAGTATATTCATAAATCTTTATAAACATCCAAGTGAAATTACCCAATCATTTTAACACGTAAGTGTCTTCGGAGATAATAATCCATTGTACGATATTTTTACTATATTTCAATATTCAGTAAGATTTTATCATCAGCTGCCATAAAATATATTTATATAACTATTTTTAAGTTAAGTTGTATCTTCGATGAATCGTAATTTACTGTAGAAGAAACCCTTTTACCCTTGTGCTTACATAAACGTGAATAGTTTGATTTAATTCACAGTAGTACGATTTTGTTAAGTTGCACAGCCAAATAAATTTTATTATGTCTAAACTCTTTATTTCAGGGGCAATGCCTTATCAACGTGGGCGGAGATGTGGTACTGGTTTCGTACTTTAAAGAAGACGCCTAGTTCCACAAAATCATCATATCTTTTTTCATGCTCAACTTTCTGCTTTAATTTATTTATTTTATATTTAACTGCTGACTAAATTTCACGTTAATTAATTTATTATATAATTAAAAGGTTTGGTTAGAATAGTATTTCAATTAGTTCTGATGAAATTTAAATGGGGTAGGTGTTTTGTAAGATATGTAACGTACGAGAGAAGAGAGAAAGGTACACTTGAAAAAGTGTTTGATTTTTAATACAAGCTGGGTGATTCTTTTTTAGATATATGAGTATTAGTATATTAAAACCGACCTTGTATCTCTTATGATAACTGTGATCCCGAAACTGGTATTTGGTATATTTGTCAACTAGTGGTTTGACGAAGATAAAATGATTTGCGCTCTAGGCATTATAAATATTATTTATTATTTGACTGTAATATTTAACAAATGGCAATAATGCATGACGTAGGTATTTCTACAGCTTTATTATTTCAACACTACTTGTATAATTTCTCACAAAAATATAAAATATTATATCTATTTAAAACAATGGTTGCTTTTTCGTTTTATCCCACCAAAATATAGCTCGAAAATATGTATTGTTTGGCACACAGTGTTAGTTTGTTGTTACATACAATAGCTACACATAATATGCACGATGGACGATGTGCTACACTATTTTTGTGGTAGCCTATTAATATTAATTAGAGCTAAATGATCTTGTATCAATATTTTTAAGAAACGGGCCTGCATGTCTGTTTGGACTGAGGCTTATAATCTTTCGTTTCTCATCAGCAGAAACAATTATCCTGTTTAGACTGACATGACGCCAATCAGCAACTTTTTTTTAATGTTTTGATTTTAGGAACTTCCGTTCTGTCCTGTTGGATATTTTATTTCTTTTTTGTGCACCACTACGATTGCCGCCCGCTTCCCGACATCCTGTGCAGTGCGCCTGAGTTTGGTTTGTATAATAATACGGTTAAATTTCTGTGCTTTACTTCAAGTTCATACCGCAGCCGCAAATAAAATACCCCCTTGTAAGAAATTGATGCAAACTAATTTTTCAACAAATTATCGGCTTTGATGCTCCAATAACTAAAATCGATTTTACAAGTAAGTCGACCAATCTTCCAATTATATTCAACAAAAATTTAATTATTCCAGATTTTAATTTGCAACAAAAAAAACTTTCGCAATTAGATAACTTTGGATTTTTATATATGTATGTACAATCTATTGCAATACTAATGGCACTCTTTAAAACCAATTTTGCGACTTGTTTTGAACTTGTGACGTGAACAGTTTTAAGTAGTTAATGTAAAACGCATAATTACTTATTGAAAGTAGAATTTTAAATTTCAAAAATAACCCTTTTTTATTTGATTTACCACCTTATTTTCTACGCCATTTTCAACGTCGTCTCCGATGATCCGTCGACCAGCGGTTGATGCAGAAACACTTATTGATCTTTCTTGACAAGCACCTGCCCGAAATATCCTTGTTCTCCATTATTTTGATGATATCGGTATAGATGCCTGTTTATATATATTTTGAGGTCGATGAAAATCCACTACTGAATGTTTATGTTTAGTACGAGAATCCGTTAATAAATACAAAAATCTTATTTAGAGTATGCTCAATATACTCGTAGATATATGAGAATACAAATTTAGACAAATTGGACATAGTTTTATATAAACAAGTTCGTGTTTTATTAAAGAAACAACGTTATTTAAAATATCACAACACCACAACGGCGTTGAGTGACAAAATAATGGGAAAAATGTCAGTTTTTTCCCAGCATGCCAACGAAATGTATGTTCGTTTTGTTTAATATACATACTCTGTTTTACACCGTCGCATCTTGGTTCCCCCTGGTGAGCGTAGATAAATATTTTTAGAAAAATATAGGTATAGGTATAAACTGTTCTAAAAATGCTATTACTCCTTTGACCTTTTTTGATGCTTTAATTTTTTGATTAACTATAAATTCTCCCCAATTATTAAAAAGTGGTCTTTGTTATAATAAATACGACAAATGTATTTTCATGTAAGATGATTATTTGTCCGTAAATATTCAATCAACTTTTACGTATATCTGAAGTTGGAAGGAATTAATCGTCACCAAACATATTTTCATGTATACTTATCACTTCGTATATAAAATAATTGAAATATGTACTTTACAATTGGCAGTTTAATAGTACAAATATTATGAAATTGGTTCCTAATACAATTTTAATTATTTTTTCTGTATATGTTATGTTAAAAAATAGAGAGGTATTACTTGACGAAACATCAGTGGTGCATTCCTTTTTGTTTTTTTTTTATTGCACTTTGCGCGATATAGGCTTACAACTAGTAATGTATTCATAGTTCATCCCTGACGCTGTACTAACACTCGCTGAACTGTGTTTTGAAATTTTAAAAATTGGCTTTTGTGTGCCGCTTGATTCCCGTTGCTGTGCCAGCCTGTGCTCCCCTATATTGTATTGCACCGACGAAGGCAGAAGGCTCTCGGAAGTGGAAATTCGGTAAGTCGCAAATTCCAAATTTACGTAGCAAGTTTCATTAAGTCAGAACTGTAGAAAATTTTACTAAAACATCTTTCATTATTATTAATTAACAAAAAGTGAAGACTAGAATTTTGTTTTACAAGGAACAACAATTTTTTATTTTGTTTATATCATTTTTTATTTTTTTTATATACTTAGATATTGTCTACACCTGTTCGTTGTTCTAATTTTGTGTACTTTTTACAAGATTTCTCCGTAAAAAAAAACAAATTACCAAACGTGGCAGATTCCACGTCCAAATTATTGTATAAGCATAGATGACAAACGGTTCATTTTCGAAATATGTAAACCATAATTTTTAATTTCTAACTTGCAGGCGATTAATTATAATTACAAGAGTGGCCTATCGGTATATGGAATAAAATATTTATATGACCCTATTGACTATTTTTAGTAGTTAGTCTGTAAACTACATAATATGCACGGTAGTTTAAAATATTGAAAGTAAAGTGTGGAAGAATATTGTGTGATAATTTCCAAAAAAATTGTCAATGTCAAAAACTTCACTATTCATTTTTTTTCACGCAGTTTTACAGTGAGGTATAGATAAATAGTTTTAAAAGAATCACCGGAATCCAATATTAGATGAAATATTAATATTTAGCAAATCCTAAACCTAGAACAGTTCCTAAGTAGGTTCTGTTTGTAAGGAGAAAGTGAATATGTTTTCTTTTATGTTCCTTCGTATGTTTCAATTGTGTCAAAATTTTATTTTTACCATGTTAATATTTTTCTTCATAGAAAATACATATTTACAAACATATTTTTTATTGAATAATTTAGTAAACATAACCTTGTAATGTATAATATGTACTGGATCGATCACACTTAAATTTGGGATTTAAAAAAATTATTGGCATTTCAATAATTTATTTTAATTGTATATTATATAAACAATCATTAAAAAGCTCAAACAATCAAATCTCATAAATATTTTACAGCGAAAATTTTAAATTATTACACGGTGAAGCATTTAGCCAGTGGTCGTTTATAAGCCAAATCTCCTTCCGAACCTCAAGAAAACATGATCGACATCTTGTCTCTTGGCGTTCAAGTTGGTGTTCCTCTCTTCCAATCTTCCAGAAACTGCGAACAGAGTAAAAAACATTTTTTGAAAATATAAATAAGTTAAACATAAAAATAAATTCAAACGTTACGTATGTGTATGCAGCCGCATTTGATATACCTGTATTTTTAAAGCGAGATCAAAAGCTAGAAATCTCCTTCCAAGCTCTTTGTATTACAACTTAATGCAGACATATATTTCTATATATCTATTTCCCATTTTACAAATATCTCAGATTACAAAAATTTTCCAGTGATGCCTACGCCTACGTAAAGTGTATATTTCAATATGCGTTCTTTTCTAAGTTGTGAAAAATTTATACTTTTTCAGTAACACACAAAATTGCCTCTAAATAAACTTTAACTTTTGACTTATGATGAAAATTGCCACAAAATCTATAACTTCTAGCTATAGGAAATGTTAACTAAGCGACCCTAGAATTGTCCGTAGAATCCAAAAATGTAATTATATACAGGGTGTCCCATCTAAAGTGGAAGTTGGCGTCGACGAAAAGTTTGAAATTCTTTGGATTAGTATTTTCCCAGATGACGATCGACGTAGTTCCTGGTGGGACACCCTGTATATCTTGTAACTTGCCAATGGTCAGGTCCCACATGGAATTTCTAGAAGTCGGCGCCTATATTTATAACAATAACTAATAATTGTAAGCAACCATTTCTCCTTCGCAAAACAATAAATAGTTCACTTCGTAATTTAAGCAAGAAGAAACTGAATTTACTTTCAGAATGAAAATTAAGAAGAGTCGATCAATAAAAGTGTTTGCTGCTGAAGAAAACCATATACGTGACAGATTAGCGAAGCCTTGGGGTGCTACTAAAGTAACGAAGTAACGGATTGACAAATTAAATAAAAAACGACCCGTAGTTAATTTAAATTTGCTAACAGAACTTGGTAGGCCACATATATGACTAAAAACATTAAAATCGCCCGTTTTTATGCGGAGTAAATAAAAAATATATATTGTGTAAGTAGTGGAGTAAAAAATATTAAAATCAAATTAAAATAGTATAACAAAAATATGTACTTACACTGTGTCTGTTGTGGCACTACTTCGTCGACAGCTTGTTCAATGGCGTAGCATAATTGTCTTAGAGCGGGATTGGCTTGTTCTTGAAGCGAACTTGGTGGACAGCTTATAACCGATGCCTTAGATATAGAGGAGGTCAAAATAAGAGCGACGACTCCAAAAATTAGAGAGAGGACAGTGTAGCTTTGCATGTTCATTCTGTAATAATAATATAATGTAGAGACCTTACTGTGCATGATTTTTTTATACGGAAGCTATTTTTAAGATTATGTGGAACTAGATTTTTCCATCTATATAAAGAACATTTTGCCAAATTAAAAGTAATGAAATGGTGTTAAAATGTCAGCTGGTATTGATTTAAAATTCATGTTTTTATTCTGTGTCCCAAACCGTAATGTAAAACTAAAAATGTTGCACCAAAATAAAATGTTATTTAAATTCAAAAGTACATAGACCTACACGTGCATACTTCCTATCATCAAATATCTCTGTATTTTAAAAAAGGACGGTAGCATTTTATTCCACTAAACACGTATTAAATCAAAATATTATTTTGATCTTTTTCTGATTGTTTTTTTTGCTTATTCCATATACGCAACATCGCATACATGTTATTTGTTCATTTCTCTGGAAATGATGAATAAGCTTTGACTGTTTTCACTGAATTAGTAACAAACGTATAAAACGCGAAACGGTTTAGAAATGACACAAAAAGGAATGAAATAATTAACTGAATTTTCCTTCTACAAATACCGAATTTTAGATTAAATTATATCACGTTTTAATTGCCCAGCAGACGTGTTAGTTACACAGGAATGTTTTTTTTGCGGGTTGTCGAAGAGTAACTAGGTTTTAACACGTTTCTGAAAGTAAACCTTGTTTGGCATATCATTCGGAAAAATCCTTTCTCTTGAAAATTAATATCATGAATCTATTTGTTTCTGCATGAAAGACAGTGTTCCAGTGATTTGTATGTATGTGGGTATGTCTATATATATATATATATTGTGTAGACTTTATTGTAATTATAAATTTTTATTAAACCGGATTTATTTTATTCACGTGTACTTTTAAAAATTATTTACCCACCCAATAGGTATTCATAAAGAAAAACATAATATTGCAAAATTCAAAGGCTTTATTTTAGACAAAAATATTACTGTTTCTTTTAAATTAGAAAAAATATTAAACAGCGGCGTATGTACTGGTACGTTTTTTGAAAAAAAGTTGCATTGTAGATAATAAAAAATATTAATGATACTTCTATCATTAATTACATTAACGAGTATATTAGGGATGTCCATTAGAGTTGTTATTATAATCCCCATATAATATTCTTCTTTTAGGTATGTCTTACCCAGTCACATATGTGACATGTCTTCAAAGATTTCTTTGTTGGGCTTCCTAAATATGTTTCTAGACTGGAATTGAATACAATATGGTTTGAATAATACAATTGGGTGTTAAGAAAAATGTACGTGAGTGGGATTATTCCCTATAAAAAATCTCGGCGCTTGCTCTGAATAATAAAAGCCGTGGCATTTTACTGAGAGTAATTTTGAGTAGCAGAGAATCGAAACGTTTTCTGTTTTTTTTTAAACAGCGTGTATTTTTTTAGTTTTAAATGTTTTCTAGTGTTTAGTGATTATCTGTAAAAAAATGATCATTATTTAATTGTTATTAATTAAATAATATTTATAGATAGATTGAATTTGGTTTATATATTTTTTAAATAAAACATATATTAGGTGTTAGAAAAAATATTTACTGTGAAAGTATTACTAAATATTTTCTGAAAAAGGAGTTCTTAATTTATGAATTAAATGAAAATGTATTTCGTGCAGAGCCAAAATATGAAATACGTAATTGAAAATAATGAAACGGAAAGTGTTACCAAAAAACGCATATAGTTAGTACATTCCAACAAAAATATTTCACATAAATTAATTAGAAACTAGTGGATGCTTTTCACATTGTCGAAAAAATACACATAACCGAACTTAAAAATAAGGTTTCACTTACATGTAGAGCTAGGGCAGAAAGAACAAATTTCTTGTAAAATATCTGTTACAATATGTTTGAATTTGGTTGGTTGATCGTCTTTTATATATAGCGCCAACGCGCCTACGATCCGAGCCGTTCTCTTGTGCGCAACTCGCACCTCTTCTAATTGCACACCTATAGGCATTATCTGAATTTGAGATGTCAACCCAACATTTACTTTGAAGTATAGATAATATGTCGCTAATTGATTTTTTTTATACAAACAAAATAATACCAATAAATCAGAATGAGAACTGAATAGCTGCTAGTAAACTCAAATTTAAAATTATTCGTTAGGTCGGTGCTTCTTATAACGTGCACCAAGTAAAATTAAATATACATTTAATTTCACGTTAGACTTACCTTTTCACAAAAAATCCTTGAGACATTTAACAAACTTATTAAACTTTTGTCATAGCAGCAACCCCCATATATTTTTAAAAGATTTAATTATTATATTTCAACGTCCTTATGAAATTTAAAAAACGATAAAATTATATATATAGATAGTTCTAATAGCCTGAACTAAAATGAATGATAAAAAAATGCTTAGAAATTAAATCGTTATAATAACATTCTCCTTATCCTTTTTCTATTATTAAATTAAAATGCACGCTTGAACGGAAGATATTTTTGCAAACACATTACGTATATTGTACATACATAAATGCGTAGCAAATACAGGGTGTCCCAAAATTAACCTGCCAAAAATTAACTGGATTCTACGATCAAAAATAAGAAAAAAAGCTATATAATCATAGGTCCCTAAACGCCCCCTAACGGAGCTATTGCTCTTTAAAGGGGGACTCCAAAATTTTATTTTCTCCAAATATTTTCAAAACGGATCGAGATAAAGTAACCAAATTTGAAATTGAGTATCACAATTAGATTGCGAATCAAATGTTCTGAAAATAATTCGTCACAGGCGTGCCAAACTGGGGGGTCAGTTGCTCTAACTTTCTTCTATCTCAAGATTTTCGTCGTCCGATCAAAAAATTAAAAATTTTGGTTTATTTTACATGAAAAAGGTACTCCTATTTCAATCCGAAAAACTGCTCTGTTTTAGTGTAATCTTAATTTAAAAATTTTGTGTTTAAGATGGAAACTATAAATAGGCAAAATATCCCTTTCAGGGCTCTGAGAAAATACTGTCGACTTATTTAACACATTAAAGGTGTTATTCAAGTCTTTTAACATAGTAAAATACTTTTAAAATGCATATCAGTAATGTAATTATTTGTAAATTTTTAAATTTTAATATAGCCTATTATAACTTCAAACAAATTTAAAAACATACGTAATATGTGTCAAATAAACGGACAAATAACTTTTCAAAGCCTACTAGAGACAATTTGACCGCTTGCATATCATTTTTAATATTTTTGTGGTATGTCACAAAATTTTTAATTTATCGAAGTAAAACAAGAGTACCTTTTTTTTGTAAAATTGTTCAACATTATTAATTATTTGATCTGATGACAAAAACCTCGAAACATGAAAAAATTATAGCAATATTTATCTAATAATCCCCCCAGTTTGGCACGTCTATGATTAATTATGGTACTGTTATTAGAACATTAGATTCGCAATTTAATTGCGATTCTCAATTTTAAATTTGATTACTTTATCTGGATCCATTTTGAAAATATTTGGAGAAAATCAAATTTTGGGGTCCCCCTTAAACAGCAATAGCTCCGTTAGGGGGCGTTTGCGGACCTATGTTTATATAACTTTTTTTTCTTATTTTTGATCGTAGAATCCACAGTTAATTTTTGGGAGGCTAATTTTGGGACACCCTGTATATACAGTGTGGCCCATTTCAAATGGAAACAAGCCTGTATAAAAATGATATTTATTATCCGATTTATTTCGTTTCTTTTTTCTAAAAAATGAAGCAGTAAAAAATTAATTTTGGGATAAAATATAACCAATAACTATTTCCAAGATATACTATGAATTTTTTTCAAAGCCAAATTATGCAAAAACTGTTTAGCTATTTTATTTCCTTCAAATCTAACTACGGCACTGGATTCAACATCCCCTGAAACGGGGTTTATGTCAAATTTCATAAATATTAATAATTAGAGATTTATAAGAATTCTAATTTAGGCTTCATTTTATTATATACGTATATGTATAACAATTTTAAAGCAGACATGTTGGCATGAATTAAATAAGGACATAAATTAATTTTCATTCGCTTGTAATTGATCACAACTTATAATTAACAGTTAATAATAATAATAATTAGGTATTTAAAAAAATAAATATTAATATTTATTTACGAAATTTGGCATAATACCATTTTAGAGTGATGAAACCAGTGCCGTAGTTAGATTTGAGAAAAAAAATCGCTATACGTTTTTATAAATTTTGACAGTGAAAAAAAAATCGAAATAAGCCATGAAAATAGAAAACAAGTTTTGATATTTTGCGCCAAAATAGTTTTTACAGCTTCATCTTAAAAAAAAATAAATAAATCGGATAATAAATGCCATTTTTACAGTCCTGTTTCCATTTGAAATGGGTCACACTGTAGAAAGAAAGGTATTACTATGTACTATTGGTATAGAGGTGGGTATAGTATTAAAGTACTAAAATATTATTGGAAATTCGTCCATTACGAAAGTATTTATAAAGAGGAAGGGTCAATGTTATAGCAAATCTATAATATAATCGAAGTAGAAAGAAATTAGGAAGGATACGTTTTTCAGTTGAGGTGTTACATGGGAAATGTATTAGTAGTTAATTTTTATGTCATGAACTAAAAGCCTTGTAGAAACAAAAAACATTTAGAAGAGAATATTATATCAAAAAGGCAATAAAATTAATAAATGTAATTGGTTTAACTGCATCTTTATTAAAAACAAATGGGAAGAATCAATTAGTATATGTTGTTCTTTCTATAAATACATTAGAAACGCTCTCTGCAGGAGAAGGCGATAAATATTATAATTTGTTTTGTGTTCGGAGCTACTGTGCCTCATATCTGTAAATCAATTTTTACAATGTGACAATCCATGTCAACATTCTAGAGTAAGCAATAAATATTAATAGAGTCGCAAATTTAAATATTTCTTCTTGTCCCTAGCAATACCGCAATAAACGATTGACGATGATTTCAATTTTTTCTTTTGTTTTTATGCTAAATCACATATACCTATTTTTAAATAGTTGTAATTCTAATGTATTTTGTTTTTTAAAATTTATTTCGGATACGATTTCATGAGAAATAGAAAACTACATATTATTTAACTATTAACAGTAAATTTTAGATACCTACCTGAAAGACGATTAGGTGTAAAAAGAAAACTGAAAAAGGTTAGATATCAGTCGAGTTTATTTGAGCACGTAAAGTGAATTTTCTTTAGTTAACAGGATGCATATTGCTTGGACTAGGGAGAAATATTACACAGGTGTGTAGCAGCTTTATTAGAATTCTCCCGACAAACGAAGCTGACATGTATAAATTTAGAAAAGGTCCGACGTTACACCTCCGTTAACGCTATATTATATTGTGTACATAGTGACCTTTTAAATATGTGTAATGTCCCATGATTCTTTTTTAATGACAATTCTTTCTTATAGATAGTCTAATAAAAATGTTGATTTTCCTTGAAATGTAATTCAATTTTAAATTTTTAATCGCTCTAAAACATATAAAATATAGGAATCTAATGAAGGGAAATATGACTTCATTTTATATTTTGCGATGTAGCGATCAATCTCATCATACAGTTTCCGCCCTCTAAATAGTGCCAAAACTGTTTACCTACGTTTTATCAACTAATGAAGTAGATAAACTTTTGTTGATGTAACATTAACAGGTTTGACAACCAGAAGCACATCGCTTAAGTTTTTTTGTGATAACATTATTAAAATCATTTCCGAAAAATACCACAACATATTTTACTAAAGCGTTTTTATATTGTCTCAAAGCTTAACGTAGATATGTTTTAATTGGATAAGCTTTTTAAATATAAAAGACGTTTCTCTCAGTGTACGATAAACATGCCTTCTTTTCTTTAAGATTTGTAATGAAGTTCTTTAAATAGTCTACTATGTCATCAAATTAAGTTCAGTTAATGGAAACTGATGCCAAAGGGACTTAAAATAAACAAAAATTCGCTGTAATAGTTATTTTAAAATCTGCAATTCCAATCAGGAAATAATAGATTAGCTTCAATTGCAATTGACAATTTGCGGTGTTTTCGGAAGAACAGTGATTAATTACAGAAGTTTAATGGAATAAATAAATAGTTTCTCTGTTAAAAAAGTATAACGGGCCATCTTCAAAGCTCATCATATTGTACAAAATCAATGAAACAAATTGTACAAGAAGAATAACGTAAAGGTAAAAAAATTAAAAATTATTTCAGTTTAGCGAATAAACAACAAAAACCGTAATTATTTTCTCGCACTGAATGACCTCGTAAAGTGGGTAGATTTAATTAACCATCGCTAACGTAAATTTGCGGCCGTGTTCACGTACCTACTTACCCGTTAATGAAAATTTTATAATTTGCAGGCATCGTGCTATAATAATTATAATTTTTTGCTTAAAATTAATTTATAAAAACGAAACTTTTAAGATGAAACATGTATAATAATAAAATGATTAAATTATGTTTAAATGTTTTTTTTTCTCTATATGTAAATTCATCGTCATTTTTATCTAATTCTGTTATGCAAAATAATAGAATCATTTATATATTTATTTGTTTGTTTTCATTTAATATATGTGTAGATATATTTTTTAATTTGCCCTAGAAGCTTCATACATCTAATCGTAAAAGTAATAGGATCCCACTAAAAATTTATTGAGGAAAGCTAATCAAAGTATTGTATCAATATTTACCAATATTAAATAATGATGTGGACAATAGGTGCTTTATTGTCTTTTTGTTTGACGAAGCCTTGAACATACCTTGGTGAACTCACGCAGAACGGCATTAATTACAAATATATCTTAGTTTTTGTAAGGGTTATATCCGTGACTTCACGTTTTGTGCCAATTTTTGAGAATGATTAGATAATTTTTGCTAAATATTATATGTCCGTGTATAATTATTAGATGCATAATTTGAGGAATTTGTAGCATTTTTATAGTTTTTTGAAGATGGATTCTATACTTTTGAACATAGGTTAAAATGTAAAAAGCTTATTTTTTATTTGAACTGCAAATGCGGTATGCCCATCCATGTGCCTTGAATAATAATGAAGTACAAGGATCAACCTGAAAAGAATCTGAACGTCTATTAGGAAATAATTGTTGTTTATTGTGTAAAAGCTCAATTAAGTATTCTGTTTGCCAAGTTCTTTTATCACTTAAAATAGACCTATTTTTTCTATTTTTCTGTTTCTTCTCGGTTTTGTACAACACAATAAATCTTTATGGTTACCTGTAAATAATATTTATATTTTTATTGAAACATGAGAGGCAAAAGAAGATTAGGAATGTATGATTAAAAATAACGTGTAATACGATCTGAATGTTGACGCGAGGTGTATTTTTCGCATTGTGGAAACGGAAAGAGACAATATAATTATAATTCTGCCAAATGACCTATCAAATATCAAATTTAATTGAATTTAAGCATGAGACCGTTATAACATGGCTAAAATTTCAATACTCTTTACTACGTATACGTGACATGGGCATAGTTAAGTCATCAAATCTGGGGGGGCTAAAACCAAAGAGTATATACAATATTCTCTTTGCTAAAACCCTAAATGGACTGTGAGTGTGAAAATATGATTTTTAATTTAAGTTTTGAAATGTGTGTTATTTTATGAATATTTGGAGGGGGCGAAGGCCCCATCAAGCCCCTCCCTAACTTCGCCCGTGATGCGCGAACGTCAACTGGAAATACTGGAAACTGGAATGCAAGAAAAGCGCTTTGGAGCGCTCTAGACTTATCTATGGTACTCGCTCCAATTGGTACGCCCGAAAGCAATTCTTATGTGAGCATTATAAATAAATGCAATCCGCGTACGTTTGAAGATTTAATCTGTTTCCAACTGTTCTACTGCCATATACAAATTAAAAAGTGTAATAGTTAAGTTTTTATCTGAGTTTTGTTTGTACTGCAACCAGTAAAACATGTGATCGCAAATTTTAAATAATTATTGTCTTATATATTCTTGCATAAAGTGATGTTTGTTAAGGTAAATAAGATTTTAATTATATATCAGAATGTGGTTTTAATATTTTTGTAAACACAATTACTGTACCTAAGTAGGTACATATCTAGAACTCAAGTCATGAGATTCATTGATTGCATTCTTCTCGTGGTGATTATTGAAACTAAACCCAATGGAATGGAATGGAATAGACCTGAAAGTCGATAAATATTCCTTCACGCAAGGCTGTTAGTTACCATAGTCATGGCTAGAAGGCCCTGAGGTGAAACATGTTGTTGTTGTAGGTAGCTTTTTGCCTCTTTACGCGGGGCTCTGTAAAAGTTGAGCACCCATTTCCAGTACCACTAAGAATAATAATAATAAAACTTCTTTTTTGTTTACTGAAGATTATCACATATTTACTGCATTTTTCCAATAAATTTCGACAGACTTCTTTAATAATAAGAAAACGGAAACGTTGTCCAAGATATGATAAACTATCACTGTTTTGTGTGTCAATTCAATCCTTTGACTGTGATTCACATTTTAAACATTTATGAATAATAATAATGACTGAGAAAGGTTAAAAAAAAACAGCAAAATACGCAGGAAAGCTCGACGTCGATTCTGCATGGTAGTTTGTCATTTTGAATGTTACTTTTTTCAAAAGGAATTCCAAAACAACCAGAAACAGAACTGACGACGTGGCATCTAGCCTGAATATTATACAAGTGCCTAGTTCCAAACTGTCCATACTTTGATGAAAACTGCCTGTTAGAGTTGTTCAACAAATAAACAATTTATAATCTCTACTCCTTCACACATTTTGGAACAAAAGTCAAATAAATTAAGCAGTTTTTTAAAATTCATTTATTTTGGTTATAAATACATATTTATTTGCAGTATTATAGCATATGTACAATTAAAAACATAAAAATAACTTGCTTAAATAAATGCATTGTAAAAGTTTTTAAATGCAAGATATTTTAAAATTGTATATTTAACAAAAATCACAAGCAAACAAGCATTTAGTTTTAAAGAATAATCTTAGCAAAGAAAGCTTTAAAATATTTTCAGTCTTCATCTACATCTTCGTTGTTAATTAAGTCTCTGATATCTGGTAAATTATCCCAAAATTCGGGATCCCATGATGGGAATAAGCTTGTAAACTCTGAGGGCTCTTCACCTTGATTTACAACAGTCACTGGAATATCTTCCCGGCCTTGACGCTTCAAGAATCTCTGTAATAAATTGAAAATTAACCATTTTTTTTTTACAAGAAAAAAAAATTACCTCAGCAAATAAGGGTCCCTTTTCTCTTTCCCTCTCTGTTGCTCCTTTACCAATCCATACATAAACTTCATCTCCTGCATCCATAATCATGACATCATCATCATTAAGATCTGCTTGTTCGTGGTCTTCAATTGTTTCCAACTTGAATCTGTTTCCTTTAGCACGAATTTGACAGTGATATAAATGACCTTCTCTACTAACAGACCGGAACAAACGAGGATGAAGTTCACCGTGAGCTTGCCATGACCTAAAAACAAAGAAATATAACAGTGTAATAGTATATTATTTTAATTTTTCACCTAAAGTATTGAGTGAAAACTGTGGGTTCAGCTCCCTGAATAATTCTTTGTACATGTGTCCACGATGGATAATTTTTGGATGTAACAAATTCATCAGCTTTTCGCATAGCTTCCTTCCTTTCTCTTTCGTCGCACTGTTTCCCTATCCAAACATATAAATCAGCATCTGTAGTGTCCAAAATATAACAATCATTGGTATCCAGTATCGAAGCTTCTAGAGGTTTTTGAGCAATCTTTTCAATATGAACTGAACCAGAATTGTCTGAAACGCGATATATAGACACCTGATCTTCTTCAGTTGATTCAAAATCTGCATCATCGCCTCCTGCACTTTCTTCTGGGACTTCATCTTTAGATCCTTCACCCAAAGCTTCAAAGAACTCCTCATAGTCACTGTCTGGACCAAATTCATCTACAAATAAAAATAAACGTCTTTGGAAAACTTAAAATTAACGAATTCATTTAGAATGGTTTTAGCTTTGTTCGCGGTAGCAATACTAGTTTAAAATGAATTTGAGCATTTTACATAAGCGCAGTTTGAATTTGATTGTCCAAAATACAAACTGAGCTTGTGCCTCATCTGTAAATTAATGAATTAAGCTCTACCGATAATGATGACTTTTGCTTTTCCAGCATGATCCTGATCTCTAATCTGATTAGCAGCATTAATAGCTTTAATTTTTTCAACTCGTCTCGCCGTGGAACCAACATAAACATAAATTTTTCTTCCCACATCGAGAATGAAACAGTCCCCGTTATTCATGGAGGCAATAGATGGTATAACTTGTTTGACACGAATATTTCTGGAGCCCTTGACTTGGAACAAACGTTTTTCAAAAGCATTAGGATCTACATGTTGAAAACCAGAGGAAACACCTCCAGGAAGGTATCGGACACCCCCATTCTTAAAGTGTGATAAGAACAGTTGGGATTCATGATCTTGAATTTCACGATGTTGAATGGGTGCTCCATTTAAAAAATCATCTAACTGTACTGTTAAAATTGCTGCTGAACCAGCTTCATCCTAAAATAAAAATAATAATGTTTCATAAGATTTATATAAAGACTGTAACAATTGTCACCATGCAGTAAAAATTTAACATATCTTGTTAATTGATAGAGATTGACATTTAATCGACGGTATAAAATGGAATAATTAAAAATTCCTTTTTATATGAATTATTTATTATACCTGAGTAGTTTCAGCCCCTAACCAAAAATGCAGATCATAGCTCTTCGAACCATCTTTTCGCACTTTTGTCTAAAAATAATTTAAATATGTAATGCATTTTTACAAAAAATAGCAACGTTACTCACAGCTAATACAATATAAGAATCTCCTGTATAGAATTTGCCATACTGATTTTTCGGGTACGGCACTGGTTTGAAATCCTGAAACAACAACAATAATTAAATTTTATGAACCCATAAACCTTTGTACTGAAACAGTTAATCAACAGCAAACAACAAGTCATCCTCTTATTTTCACACAAAGTAATTTTGTTGTTTTGGCAACACAACAAATTTATTTTTAAGATACTGGAATTTGGTTTACACTATTTGATATATGCCTAAATTGTAGTAATCAATATATGTCTGAATTCTGAATCCCAGTTAAATAAATACTACCAATTTATTATTACTATATCATATTAGGCATTATTTCAATTTCCAAACCTGTTCTAATAATTGCTATATCATACAAATACCCTAATAAATGTATAAAAATAACAGAATTACGTCGCACTATATGAATATAAAAATATCATAAATTTTCGGAATTTACATTTCTTCGTCCAAAAACAAATATACATATGTATACCTACTAATTAACTGGGGGGAAAATTTGAATAATTTGTAACAATGATAGATGGTTCTTAACTTAGATTAACAAAATTAATTTAATTAAAAAATTAAGCTAAGTAAGATAATCTCAAGATTAAGATTTCTCGGAAGTTAATCATCAGTTGCTTATCAGTTTGTTTATTTCAGATTACGACCTAATCATCATTTGGTAATACAAAATGTCAAAATTGTTTATTGCTTGCGATATATACACATTTTCATGGAAATATTCATGAGATGAACTGCGCAGTGCGCACAACAGATTACAAGAGATTGGTTTAGCCTAAACCTTATCAACTTATACCTATTATTAATACTTATTGTAGAAGTCTATATATCTACAATTTGATGAATTATATTGTTCGCAAATTATCTAAATGTATATTAAAAACTAATTCATATTTAAGGATTAATCACCTTATTGTCTTATAATGTAGGTACCTATTTTCGTCTCCAAAATAAGTCGCGTCTCGTAAAATTGAAATCAATACGAAAACGTATGAAATGAAGAATAAGTATTAAAAAATGTCTCGTTAAAAAACCAACCAGAACCAATATCATTTTACCATTACAACTAATTGGATGACTCACCGTTTTGTTTGCTAATTTTGTTATGCAATTTATTTGTTGTTTTCTCATTATGGCCAGGAAATTCGAATTAGAACTCTTAATTCAAGGTTCAGTAATTTACACTTTAGGGTGTGGTATCTTGGTTCTCAGGCCCAATAGGTATGCCAAAACGAAATAAATTATAGAGGACGTGATTTTTAAGAAAATAATGTAGGTACAGCACAGCCATGTTATTTATATATTTCGTTTATATAGGTATAACTTATTCATTCCATTGTAACGAGCAAAACGGAGAAAAATAAATAAGTTTTTTTCTATAAAATAAAACGAGCAGTTTTATATATAAAATAATTATATAAGGTAATATTAATTAACTCAAATTAATATAATCTATTTTTTGTTGAATAAATATAGTAAATACACGAAAATTTAAGTAGATATATTTTGATTTCCTAACAATTTCTACGTACTTAGATAAAACGTATTTTCTATTTCCTACGAGATAAACAACGATAACAAAATCGTGTGGGTTAGCATAATAATAATGTAGGATACATATAGAATAAAAAAATTTCAAATAAAACAGAAAGCAGGCGCCTCTTTAATCAATAAAATTTACATATTTATACATGAACAAACAATTCGACTATTTACAGGCGACTAGGTACATACATATATTATTATATATTGATACGAGGTGAATTTAGATTATTTAGAACAATTTATAAAAATTATTATCATGTTCCATACCTACTGGTTAGATTTTAGCAATCGAACCAACAAAAAAGTCTTGGTTTTTGTGTAAACAAAATTCTAATAGTGCGCTAACGTTACAAAATAGGTATATACCAGACCATATATTTTAAATTGTTTATAAACAAAAATTTATATTTTTAAAATTACCGCCAATTTAAATATTAATAATATTTTTGTTGTACTAACTTATTCCACAGCAAGCTGTACTTATTCCCAATGTATTATTTTTATTTCTATTACTGTTCTTTCTTACCTCAATTCTCCAAATCTCGACGCCAGCTTCTTGACCGGCATTTTCAAACGCTGGATCCATAGCTTTGCTACCAGTTTTCTGCCTTTTTGCTAGAGGAGACGTAAACTGGGATGGTCTCTTCCCGGTTGTTGACGTTAAAGCTTCGCAATTGTCTAGACAAAACGCTACTAGCAGAATGGTCGAGCCATACAAAACGAGAACATTTCGTGAAAGCCGACGTAGCCCACCTGTTCGCATCATCCTGGTTCATGCGCAAATTCTGTATCAATAACAAAAATATTTTATAGGTAGGTACCAGGTTATTCAAAAATAACAGCGCATTATTAAAAACTTTAAATTCATTTCTTTCTTATGGTAGCCACTTTAATAATTAAGCCAAGGCTATTATAAGGCTAGCATATACAGGGCGTTCACCGTTATTCAATTGTTTGGTAGATATTAATAAAGGGAATTAAATTATTTTTTATAAGCTGAACATCTCTGTATGTGTTATATACATATATATAATAATAAAAATGTATGAAACAACAAATTTCTCAAAGAAAAAAACTAACTGCATATATTTATTATTAACAAACGCAGAAATTGATATTCTGTTTGAACAGACAAAACTTACATGTATTCATTTTAATTCCCTACCTTTGTATACAATAATTGAATAATGTTTTTTCACACTAAAGTGGACGATGTGCTTTGGTTTTCAGAGTGAAACTTACTACATTTGCATAACAGATAAGTCAACATCTTATAGTTTATTGATGACCCATACGTGGAGGGTGAAGGTCACTATGTTTTCAAATAAAGGATATCTAGAAAATTGGTCCGTACCATTTCATAACAAAAATAGCAAACACTTGCGCATCCTGTGTGTTTAATAATACGCAGGATCATAGTCACGTGCAAATTTAAGACAGATGGACAACACAGATTACGGAAACTTCCGTAATCTGTGATGGACAATAATCCTAATCTGCGCCTCGGTTCTCGAATGCAGTGGAATGGAATTCATTCCACTTAAAAAATTGATATGAGTATCTATATGTATATTTACAATTCTTGAAGCTTTATATTCCTTTAGCAAAAAAATTATTTATGGGAAATAACTACAATGGGCGCATTCAGCAGAGAATAGCAATGAGTAATCGATTAGACGTGATGATTACTAATCGGACGCTTTCTTCTGAATGACCTTATTTTGATGTTTTTATTTTTCAGTTGTCAGCTGATTTATTTTAGTTTAGATTAGTTATAATTGCAGTAGATTTAAAATCGAAATCCCATTGAATGTTCTTCCGTAATGATGAATTAGATATGAATATTGTTCAAAATATAAGAGTTAATCATGCTAATCCATTTTGCAGAGACTGTTAGGTTATGTCATGGTAAACAAATCACTAATCATGATTACTAATCGGTCCCGAAGAGCGATGCAAAAAATGGCGTCCGATTACCAATCGCCCGATAACTCAACGCTTCAGCTATGCGCATTCAGCCGAAAATTGGTAAGCGATTAGTCAGCGATGAGCTCTGCTGAATGCGCCCAATGAGAATGGTCAAGAATACAGATTTGCATTTTCTCAAGAGAATTTACGTCACTTTCCTGACTTTCCTTCGGGAATGTGTTCCACTGAACTAGAGAATTGGACAGCTCAAGAGGTAGACAACGAATTCCCAGGCACCGAATTAATGAAAATACTAGAGGGAATGTGCATATTCCCGCCATGGTACGCCAAACGTCAAATCACCATTTGTATTTAATTTTCTTAGTACGTACATACTTTTGCAATAATAATGGCACTACCTCAAAATAGTTTTTGAACATTTGGAAGTACTGAATAGAAATTTCATAAAATCTCTATTGGTGAGTGAAACAACTAAGGACTAATGTTAAAAGTTGGACGTAGATCTCATTACAAATACGTCAGCAGTTCAAAGAAGATCGTAAAATTAATTTTAAAGAGTGCCATTATTATTGCAAACGATTGTACATTCCCTCTAGCCTCTAGTCTTTTCTTAATTTGGTGTCACTTGGCTATACAGCCATGCCAGTAGGTATATTTTGAATATTAACGGCTCTAAATTTTATATCCCCCCTATTTTATACATATAAATAACATCTAAACCTAAAACAACAAGTATGTTCGATAAAATTGTTATGTTGTTGTTACACATATACTTTGAACCAATAAATTCCGTGAATAATTAGGAAATCAGTAAACTCCTTTATTGACATTAGCAAAAATTAAAAAATATATTTATATACTTAAATTTAGCTATTACATATTACTACTCTATTTTTAATTAATTCATTAATATGAATATGACTTATTTGAATAAATTTATATTCAAACTTGGTTTTGGATATTTCTGAACACCTGTTATTAGGGTAATTTTGTGCATTAAATATAAAAATTAGTAAAATAATTAGGGTACCAAAAATTGTCTAAACGTTTAGTTTGAAAAGACCGTGGTATCTAAATTAGTGGAACCACAGCAAATAATTAATATAGAACAATAAAGCGTATTTTTCCAAATGATGATAATAGGTTTGTTTTTGCAGCAGTTGGGAAGGGTTTGAAACTTATCAGAAATGTCCGTCCAACTATTTATTGCGTTAAATTGCCAATGGTGGTAACGCGTTCTCAACTCTGGTCGAATATTTCTGATACTTTCAAACCGTTTTCGTATGTACGTAGTGAAAAAGAAGAGCTGTGAAGAAGATTGATGTTTGAATAAAGTTAAGTTAGGTCAATTAATAAGGGAGAAAAAAATAATAGAGAAATGAAATGAAAAAATAATAAGGTCCACGTTGTATAGGTACTATATTCTGTACTGTGAGTGTTCTTTATAAAATGCATGTGTTTGAAATATCCTGCTGGAAGAAGAAATCATCCCAAATAACAGTTGCGGGCGATCTGTAGGCACTAAAATAATGTTTCAAAAAAGAAACAAAATAAAAATAACAGAAAAGGATGTACCCTATACAATTCTATGAACTCTCATAAAATTTATGTTCAAACATTTTCTTGAAGGAGAACTACACAAACGCATACATAACTATACATATAACTGGGGATATAGTTGTGGCAAGAATTCAGACGACTTACGTCATAAACAAATTAATAATTTATTATATTTTCATCTAAATATTTAAGAAACTGCAACTAACAATAATAAAACTATATATACTGCACTAAATATTTGCATATATAATATATTACACTAAACTACAAAAAATGATTGTTTTTAATGCGACAAACTATTCAAAATTATGTTGACAATAAAAACAATTGCGTAATGTCAGCTGTAACGTAAATCCTCTGAGTTCTTGCCACAACTGTACGTATTTTTTCCTTCTATTAACAAAGTATTTATATATTGTTTATTTGATTTATTAATTTTAGCAACTTTGATATAAATGAAGCCCTGTAATAAATTTGCTTACCGACGCTACCTATATTAGCACGTTGGAATGGCTCCATACAAGTGGCTACTTGTTACTTGTTGCGTGTGCGCTGATGATTTCAGGGGAAAACTGATAAATTAACATACTGCGTACGCTTTCATCTACGCGATGTTTTGCATTCACACCGACATTGTTAGCGCGTTGATGAACGTATGGGCATGCATTAGGCCATGTAAGCTCGTCTGTAGACCCCTTAAGAAGCTGGCTAAATGTGATCTGGACGAAGGCCAAACAAAAAGAAGAAGAAGAGAATTAGGTTATAATAATAAAATTCGATTCAAATTTTCGTACAATTATACAAATCTGAGTGTTTTGAATGTTTGTGGTTTGTCATAGGAACAATGTACAAAAAACAAATTATATTGCAGAAAATGTGTAAATTAAGAGCAATATTAAAATCAAATTTATCAATTTGGTCCCCATTAGCTGAGGCTTTTAATGCAAGACCTATGCAGAAATTTAATTTTCGAAGACAAGACGTAGTAAATTCATGGAAATATATACATAATTATGTGAATATTAATTTATGTTTTTAAGGGTTTATTTGGTATTAATGAGTTAACAGTGTATGAAGGATTCCACGCATTAAAAGACCAATGTATTTCGAAGACAGATAGTTTAATAAATGAGGCCTTAAATACTCCAAGACATAGAAAAATGGTAGAAATATTTGATGATATGTCGGATTCATTGTGTCAAGTAGCTGATTTAGCAGAATTTATTCGCTTAGCTCATCCTGAAGCAAAATATAGTCAAGCAGCAGAAGAAGCTTGTTGTGCGGTTAGCGGAATTGTTGAAAAGTAAGAAAATGTTCATATTCTAATTGCTAGTGATGGGGCTACTCGAATGAAAATAAAGAATTTTTTCGGTTATAAAAATCTTTTGAGATATCTTAAGTAGTCAGATAGATTCTTTCGAATGATTATTCAGAACATAAGCAACACACATTTGAATTCCAAATTAAACAACAAATGACTGCGAGCACCCATTACTGTTACTAGCGTGAACGGATCTTAGAGTGTGGACATTTCGATTGTTCCAGCGAACTACAAAATATTGAGGCGATCGATCACATGAAGATGAGATGATGAACGGCCGGCAATTGAACATGATACAGAAATATGTATAGATCATTGCAGAAAGGGATGCACGAATTTCGTAACTAGTGTCGTGTTTTTTCAACGACAGGAGTGTCTATGAATGAAAATAACCGAAATTATGTTTTCTATATATTATTTTTTAATGGAACGTTGAAATGCACAAATTTTATCAGTGGTGTCGCGCGTTTCACTGACTATCAAACGGGAAATTTTATTAAGCGCGGATATAAGCTCCATTCCATTATTTATTCGAATGATCATTTGATTATTCCCATCAATAGTTACTAATTATTCTATTTAATTTTTCAGGTTAAATACAAATGTTAATTTGTACAATGTGTTAAAGCATTCAGTATTATATGGTGACATAAGACCAACCACAACAGTTGACAAGCATGTAGGAGAACTATTTCTTTTTGATTTTGAACAGTGCGGTATTCATTTACCAGAATTGGAAAGAAATCGAGTTGTAACTTTAAATGATGCTATACTTAATCTTGGACACCAGTTTGTTTCCGGAACAGCCAGTCCTAGAATTGTTAAGAAAAGTTTGTTACCAAATAATGTCAGAGATATGTAGGTGGACATTTTAAATTTTATTCAATTGGTGAATTATCTTTACTATCAGCTGTTGCATATTGTTAAGGACAAATAGAGATAGATATTTGGCTGCACATACATATGTAGTAGTAAACTGTAAATAAAACTTAAATGCTATATGGCCAGTCTGTATAAGCTGTCCATTTGACTTAGATCTGTGATTTCCAACAGGTGGACTAAACTAAATAATCATATTGATTATTTAGTTTGCGTAATTTTATTAATCTTTATAATCTTGAGCGACTAAATTAGTAGATCAATAACTTTGGTTGGGGCATATATAGACAGTGAATGGGTTTTTTTCCAATGAACATGGTTTACTACTTATCCCGTTTTACTTAAACACAATTTGCAATAAAACAGAAAATGTTTATTTTGGCAATTCTTATAGGTAATATGGCTATTGTTCTTTGCATTATTACTATTACATACTTAAATTGTTGACATCAAATAGTGCTTAGCAACATGCAACAAGATTAGATTTTTATAAAGCTTTTGGTTGAGAATTAGAAATTGTTAAAGAGAATTATTGGAGCTACAAATACTGAGATCGTTTCCAAATTTCCTCTAGGTGAAAGGTATTCAATTTTTCTTGTGTTTATTTATATTTTTTTTACAGATTTGTTAGCGATAGTGACGAAATAATAGTTTCTGGTCTATATACCGACTCACTGAATCCTACGGCTCGTGAAATGGCATATAGAATATTTCTTTATCCCGATGCTAACCAAGACTTAATTCTGAATGAATTACTTATGGCAAGGCATGAGTTAGCAGAAATTTGTGGATTTTCGACATATGCAGATAGAGCTTTGCGGGGTGCCACAGTTGACGATCCAATTAAAGTGAAAACATTTCTGTATAAATTATCTCAAGATATATGGGATAAAGCAAGAGCTGATTTTGAATGCATGGAAAACATGAAAAAATTAGAAAATTATATATTTACTCCTTTAGGTTCCTGGGATGTCCCATATTTTACTCAAAAGGCAAAGAAAGATTGGTTTAGAGTATCATCTAAAGAATATTCGCCTTATTTTTCTTTAGGTGCCTGTATGGATGGGCTAAATATGTTGTTCCAGTCGTTATATGGAATCCAACTTATTAATACAGATATTTCAGCTGGCGAAGTGTGGAATTCTGATGTATACAAGTTGTCGGTTATACACGAAACTGAAGGACTACTAGGCTATATTTACTGTGATTTTTATGAACGATCCGGAAAATCGAATCAAGACTGTCATTTTACTATAAGGGGTGGTAGAAATCTTGCTGATGGCTCATATCAATTACCTATTGTTGTACTTATGTTGAATTTACCTATTCCTAGATGGTCCAGTCCATCACTGTTGCTGCCTAATATGGTTGACAATTTATTTCACGAAATGGGTCATGCTATGCATTCGATGTTGGCACGTACACAATATCAGCATGTAACTGGTACGAGATGTAGTACTGATTTTGCTGAAGTTCCATCTGTACTAATGGAATACTTTGCTTCTGATCATAGAGTTCTAAAAAAATTTGCAAAGCATTTCCAAACAAAAGAGCCAATGTCTGACGATATGTTACAAAGACTCTGTGCATCTAAACGTTTATTTACTGCTAGTGAAACACAGTTACAAATATTTTACGCTGCAATAGATCAGGCCTATCATGGAAAGCATCCCTTGAAAGGTTCAACAACAGAAGTTTTAGCAGAAACGCAGAGATGTTACTATGGCCTACCATATATTTCAAATACCGCGTGGCAGCTTAGATTTAGTCATTTAGTTGGTTACGGAGCAAAATATTACTCATATTTAGTGTCGAGAGCTTTGGCATATTCAATCTGGCAAACTTATTTTGAAAATGATCCTTTCAGTCGAGAAAAAGGAGAGAAATATCGTCGTGAATGCTTGGCTTATGGAGGGGGTAGACACCCTAAAGATTTAATAACAGAATTTTTACAAGTCGAACCTACCCCCGATATCCTAGCTCAGTCTCTTTTGAATGAAATTGACTATCACCAAAGTCAAGTTGATCTTGTTATGGGTACAAAAATATAAACAAATGTTTTATAGCAATAAGATTTTTGTTAGTTATCTGTTAGTTTGCAATTTCTAAAACAATCTCAAAGTGCTTCCTTTTGATGTACAAATAAATATTGGTGGTTGTACAATCTGTAGACCTGTGTATGGATCTGTCAATTAATTTGAAGTTTTTAAGTTGTGTATCGTTAAAATTTATTCAGTCTGTTCTGTATTTTTTTAATAATACTGTTAGTATATTACAAAATTAAAATAAATACTGTATCACAATATAGAAATAGATAAATATATCTACGTTTATTAAATGATAATATAACATTTCTTGTGAATGTCTTTTTGTGACCATTAATGGTATCCGTTCTGATCCTTTTATATCATACTAGGTGACTCGGTAAACGTTGTTTTACCATATGAATTATATGTAGTGAATATTTTGGTAGTCGGCTTCGTTCTCATCCCTACTCGGTGCTGTTTACTGGATGAGAAGTGACACCGGTAGACGCCTGGCGGGGATAACTGATCTAGTGATAATCGATCAGTTATCGACCAGGGTTAAAAATGATTAAATTACTAAAATGGCTATTAAAAAACAGGGGTTTGTGATAGAAGGGCGAAAATTAAGGCTTATATGTATTTTTTAATGCCACATCATAAAAAAATAAAAAAATTTGTCCAAAAACTAAAAAAATATATTTCGGGTGGACCACCCTTATCACTTACGGGTATGAAAAATAGATTACGACCGATTCTCAGATCTACCAAATATACATATAAGATTTCATAAAAATCGGTCAAACCGTTTCTGAGGAGGATGGCATCTAACACTGTGACACGAGAATTTTATATATATATACCAAACAATTCGGCTATTGACCGAAGCCCTGTTATAATTAACAATTGTTTGGTATTCAACTAGTCGGTCGTGACTACCCTTTGGCGTTTTTTTATATATATACAATACCAAACAATTGTTAATTATAACAGGGCTTTGGTCAATTTTGGGATAATTAATAAGTAAATTCTAGTTTACTATGCCGAGCTTTCGACAATGTTTATTGTCTTTTTCAAGGCTACAAGAGAATACAATAATTTAGTTTATACAACAATTACTAACAGTAATTAAATGTTTAATTACAAAAATTGTTTTAAATTTAACTTAATAAAAAGATTACTTACTAGTAAGTTGAAGTTGACTATAAAATTTTACTGCTGGAGTGCATTTAGACATTATTTATGGTAATGAGTAGAATTAAAATTGTTAACTTATTTACTACATGGTTCTTGTCTTACTGAAAATTCTTCCATTTGCTATTCAAACAATATGATGTTATCATGTTCAAAAGATTTCTTGTGGTGATTAATACACAGAAAAAAGTACATAAAAATAATAAGAATTTTGTACAGACAGCTCAAAATTGAAAATTTCATGATGTACCTAGTGTTACAAAAATTGAGTGCTAACTTAGGTATTAACAATTAAATTATTAACAAATTATTTTTTAACAAAAGTTTAGCTAATACCAAAAAATTATTACACTAATTATTAACCCAAAATACAACCGAAAACACAATGAAAAAAATTTCTTTTTAGTGTAACACTTTAACTAGTTGAAAAAACCAGTGAGTTATTTATATATCATCACTCAAAGCATCATTAACAACTGCAATAATTTATTTTATAAAATTAAGTTTTCATTTAGATTAAAAAACCATATTAACTTGAATCTGAGTCACTAAAATTGTCTACACCAACATTATGATTATTACATTCATGGGTAAGTACAAAAGAATATATAGAACTGAGATCACCAATGTCTACTCTTTTATTCATACAATTTTGATCCTTACTAACCTCAACCATTTCAAGAAACAACCGTTTAGTTATATTTTTTCCCTATGTAAAACTCTTACATCATCAAAATTCATATGGTGTCCTGAATCTAAAACATGCTCTGATAATGCACAAGATCTTTTTTGAGTTCTACAATCACTCTTGTGTGATGTAATACGTGCATTAAGTGATCTGGATGTTTGACCAATATATCCCAAATTGCAATTATAACAAGGAATACTATACACCACATGGGTTCTCTTGAGAATACTATCCTTATCTTTTAATTTACTGTAAAGATTGCCTATGGACCTAACGCTTTTCTGAGCAATTTTTATACCCTTTTCATCTCTGAAAATATTAATAACTCTAGTTGACAATTCTTTAACAAAGGGTAATGAACCATAAGTAATTTGAATTTGTGATGAGGTTTCCAGTGTGTCACGATCAGTCCGAAGATTATTAATTAATGGAGTATTGAATAAGTATTTTCTAAGGAATTTTATTGGATATGAATTATTGTGTAAAATTTCTAAAAGTTTTTCTAAATTTTTATTCCTCAAAGAGGGATGACAAATATTATATATTCGATTCTTCATGGCTAGTACCAAATTAATTTTCATTTTCTCAGTGTGATAAGAGTTATAATTAATATAACGCCCTGAGCTGGTTGGCTTAATATACCAATCTAGAATCACCTTGTTATCAGGAGTTCTAATTAGTTTTGTATCCAAAAATGGCACACCCATTTCATCTTCTTGTTCAATTGTAAATTGAATGTGTTGGTTATAGTTGTTAAAAATTCTCAATATTTCATCCTCTCCCCCTTGAGGTATAGAACAAATAATATCATCTACATATTTTTTATAAAAGGTAAGTTAAACGTTAATTTCGGTATACAAAATCAAGTAAGTCGTCCATTACAATCTGAGCTATAATCGGAGACACACTAGCACCCATAGGGGTACCTAAAATTTGTTTATAGTACACATTGTCAAAGCTGAAAAGGTAGAATCAAAAATAAACTCAATTATTCTAATAAACTCTGGAAGATCAAAACTACAGTAAGTCTGGATGGTGTACCATCTTTTTTCAATACATTTTTTTACAACATCTAACGGTATGTTACTAAATAATGAGACAACATCAAGACTGACAATGACATAATTATCTGGTAACTGTTTTTCATTGATAAATGTGGAAAACTGAAAAGAATCTTTAATAAAATATTCGTTATCCTGATTATATGACAAAGTTAATATATTAGTGACAAATTGAGCAATTTTACTATTGCATGGGTGTATTAATACAAGAGATAATCGGTCTAACACTTCAGTATCGGTTTATGTATTTTAGGTAATAACCCATAGAATGTTGCCGAATTACCATTATAAGTTTTAAGTTGTTTAAGCTCTTGAGAAGTTAACATATCTTTCTCATATAATTCATTTAATAACAAATTAGCTTTTTGTTGAAAAGTTGATGTTGGATCTCGATTAAGTTTAGTGTAACACTGTTGATCATTTAAAATATCTAATGATTTTTCCAAATATTGATTTCTAGTCATCAACACAGTTACATTACTCCTTATCAGATTTAGTAACAATCAAATCAGCATGTTGTTTTAAGAACCTTTGAGTTTTAAAATATAAAGCATTAAGATAATTATTGTTTCTATAAGGTTTATGTAAAAAATTAGTTAAAACGTTAGTGACTCTAGCTCTAAATAAATCTCTTTTTGTTGTATCTATTTTATTAATCAAAAATTCTACATCTGATAGAAAACGTGGCACAGAGATGTCATTAACATTTGGTGGCAAACACCTCTATATCACGTGGTATTTCTATATTGGTTAAATTTTTCAACCATTTGTCCACAACCTTAATGTCAGTGATGCAATTAGTCTCCAAATTACGTATTTTGTTAATATTATTTTGTTTAATTTTAAAAAATTCTTTATTATACGTCTATCTTTTGACGTCTAAAAAATTCTTCAATAATATATTCTGGTAAATTTTCATTAAGGGTTGTGTAAGACGTATGACGTAAGACGTAATCCGTAATACGTAAGACGTAAGACGCAAGACATAAGACGTAATCCGTAATACGTAAGACGTATGACGTAAGACGTAATACGTAAGACGTAATCCGTAATACGTAAGACGTAATCCGTAATACGTAAGACGTAATCCGTAATACGTAAGACGCAAGACGTAATACGTATGACATAAGACGTAATACGTAAATCGTAACGTAAGACGCAAGACGTAATCCGTAATACGTAAGACGTAAATCGTAACGTAAGACGTAATCCGTAATACGTAAGACGCAAGACGTAAGACGTAATACGTATGACATAAGACGTAAGACGTAAATCGTAACGTAAGACGTAAATCGTAACGTAAGACGTAAGACGTAATACGTAAGACGCAAGACGCAAGACGTAAGACGTAAGATGTAAGACGTAATACGTAAATCGTAACGTAAGACGTAAGACGTATGACGTAAGACGCAAGACGTAAGACGTAATACGTAAGACGTAAAACGTAATACGTAAGACGCAAGACGTAAGACGTAATACGTAAGACGAGACGGAAGACGTAAGACGTAATCCGTAATACGTATGACGTAAGACGTAAGACGCAAGACGTAATACGTAAATCGTAACGTAAGACGTAAGACGGAAGACGCAAGACGCAAGACGTAAGACGTATGACGTAAGACGTAATCCGTAATACGTAAGACGCAAGACGCAAGACGTAATACGTAAGACGTAATACGTAAATCGTAACGTAAGACGTAAGACGGAAGACGCAAGACGCAAGACGTATGACGTAATACGTAAGACGTATGACGTAAGACGTAATACGTAAGACGTAAGACGCAAGACGCATGACGTAAGACGTAATACGTAAGACGTAATACGTAAATCGTAACGTAAGACGTAATCCGTAATACGTAACACGCAAGACGTAAGACGTAATACGTAAATCGTAACGTAAGACGTAAGACGGAAGACGCAAGACGCAAGACGCAAGACGTAAGACGTAAGACGTATGACGTAATACGTAAGACGTATGACGTAATCCGTAATACGTAAGACGCAAGACGTAAGACGTAACACGCAAGACGTAAGACGTAATACGTAAATCGTAACGTAAGACGTAAGACGGAAGACGCAAGACGCAAGACGCAAGACGTAAGACGTAAGACGTAAGACGTAAGACGTAATACGTAATACGTAAGACGTAAGACGCAAGACGCAAGACGTAATACGTAAGACGTAATACGTAAATCGTAACGTAAGACGTAAGACGTAATCCATAATACGTAATACGTAAGACGTAAGACGCAAGACGCATGACGTAAGACGTAATACGTAAGACGTAATACGTAAATCGTAACGTAAGACGTAAGACGCAAGACGCAAGATGTAAGACGTAAGACGTAATACGTAAGACGTAAGACGTAAGACGCAAGACGTAAGGCGTAAGACGTAATACGTAAGACGTAAGACGGTAGATGGAAGACGTAATACGTAAGACGTAAGACGTGAGATGTAATACGTAAGTACAAAATACCGGTACAAAATACCGGTACATAATACCGGTACAAAATACCGGTACAAAATACCGGTACAAAATACCGGTACAAAATACCGGTACAAAATACCGGTACAAAATACCGGTACAAAATACCGGTACAAAATACCGGTACAAAATACCGGTACAAAATACAGGTACAAAATACAGGTACAAAATACCCGTACAAAATACCGGTACAAAATACCGGTATGAAATACCGGTACACAATACGGGTACAAAATACCGAAAGAAAATACCGGTAAAAAATACCGGTCCAAAATATTGGTACAGAATACCGGTATACAGTACGGTTTTCGAGATATTTCGATTTTTCTAAAATTATAGGCTATTTTCGGGACGTCATAACTCTTATTATTCGACGCAGGGGGACGCGGTTTATTTCATTCGAAAGCTCTCTCGAAATGCTAATATGACATATCTTTTAACGGTATTTTAGCAGGCCGCGATCGATTCATTATCGCGCGGAAATTCTCGGCGAAATTTTTACAAGGGAAAGTTTCAAAAACGAATTTTTTCTGAAAAATTTTTCGGGCAACTATCGGTCTCAGCAGGTCGGGAATGAATCCCTCTATACAATCTTCCCTGGTGTTTCTAAGAGGTACCTGGAGCCGTTTTGCTCTAAAACGAACGGTTTTCGAGATATTTAGATTTTTCTAAAATTATAAGCTATTTGCGGGACGTCATAACTCTCTTATTATTCGACGCAGGGGGACGCGGTTTATTTCATTCAAAAGCTCTCTCGAAATGCTAATTTGACCTGTCTTTTAGTTTTTCCGTATCTGCAACCGTTCGAGAGTTACGGTCGATCGAAGTTTTGGATTTTTCACGCTGACGGCAGTCGTCGAGCAGAAAACCGACGCCACCGACGCCGATACCGTTTACAAAATAGCGTCTGCAGCGTCCTTAACGGTATTTTAGCGGGCCGCAATCGATTCATTATCGCACGGAAATTCTCGGCGAAATTTTTACAAGGGAAAGTTTCAAAAACGAATTTTTTCTGAAAAATTTTTCGGGCAACTATCGGTCTCAGCAGGTCGGGAATGAATCCCTCTATACAATCCTCCCTGGTGTTTCTATGAGGTACCTGGAGCCGTTTTGCTCTAAAACGAACGGTTTTCGAGATATTTAGATTTTTCTAAAATTCTGGGCTATTTTCGGGACGTCATAACTCTCTTATCATTCGACGCAGGGGGGCGCGGTTTATTTCATAATCCGTAATACGTAATACGTAAGACGTAAGACGTAAGACGCAAGACGCAAGACGTAAGACGTAATACGTAAATCGTAACGTAAGACGTAAGACGTAATACGTAAGACGTAAGACGTAATCCGTAATACGTAAGACGTAAGACGCAAGACGTAAGGCGTAAGATGTAAGACGGAAGACGTAATCCGTAATACGTAAGACGTAAGACGCAAGACGCAAGGCGTAAGACGTAATACGTAAGACGTAAGACGTAATACGTAAATCGTAACGAAAGACGTAAGACGTAATACGTAAGACGGAAGACGTAAGACGTAATACGTAAGACGTAATACGTAAGACGTAATACGTAAGGCGTAAGACGTAAGACGCAAGACGCAAGACGTAAGGCGTAAGACGTAAGACGTAATCCGTAAAATGTAAGACGCATGACGTAAGACGTAATACGTAAATCGTAACGTAAGACGTAAGCCGTAAGACGTAAGACGGAAGACGTAAGACGTAATACGTAAGACGTATGACGTAATACGTAAGACGTATGACGTAATCCGTAATACGTAAGACGTAAGACGCAAGACGCAAGACGCAAGACGTAAGACGTAAGACGTAAGACGCAAGACGTAATACGTAATACGTAAGACGCAAGACGCAAGACGTAATACGTAAGACGTAATACGTAAATCGTAACGTAAGACGTAAGACGTAATCCATAATACGTAATACGTAAGACGTAAGACGCAAGACGCAAGACGTAAGACGTAATACGTAAGACGTAAGACGTAATACGTAAATCGAAACGTAAGACGTGATCTGATCCGAAGTGAACTGATCTGATCCGAAGTGATCTGATCTGATCCGAAGTGATCTGATCTGATCCGAAGTGATCTGATCTGATCCAAAGTGATCTGATCTGATCCGAAGTGATCTGATCTGATCCGAAGTGATCTGATCCGAAGTGATCTGATCCGAAGTGATCTGATCCAAAGTGATCTGATCTGATCCGAAGTGATCTGATCTGATCCAAAGTGATCTGATCTGATCCGAAGTGATCTGATCTGATCCAAAGTGATCTGATCCGAAGTGATCTGATCCGAAGTGATCTGATCCAAAGTGATCTGATCTGATCCGAAGTGATCTGATCCGAAGTGATCTGATCCGAAGTGATCTGATCCGAAGTGATCTGATCTGATCCGAAGTGATCTGATCTGATCCGAAGTGATCTGATCTGATCCGAAGTGATCTGATCTGATCCAAAGTGATCTGATCTGATCCAAAGTGATCTGATCTGATCCAAAGTGATCTGATCTGATCCAAAGTGATCTGATCTGATCCGAAGTGATCTGATCTGATCCGAAGTGATCTGATCTGATCCGAAGTGATCTGATCCGAAGTGATCTGATCCGAAGTGATCTGATCCAAAGTGATCTGATCTGATCCGAAGTGATCTGATCTGATCCGAAGTGATCTGATCCGAAGTGATCTGATCCGAAGTGATCTGATCCAAAGTGATCTGATCTGATCCGAAGTGATCTGATCTGATCCGAAGTGATCTGATCTGATCCAAAGTGATCTGATCTGATCCAAAGTGATGTGATCTCATCCGAAGTGATCTGATCTGATCCGAAGTGATCTGATCCGAATTGATCTGATCCGAAGTGATCTGATCTGATCCGAAGTGATCTTATCCGAAGGGATCTGATCCGAAGTGATCTGATCCAAAGTGATCTGATCCGAAGTGATCTGATCCGAAGTGATCTGATCCAAAGTGATCTGATCTGATCCGAAGTGATCTGATCCGAAGTGATCTGATCCGAAGTGATCTGATCTGATCCGAAGTGATCTGATCTGATCCGAAGTGATCTGATCTGATCCGAAGTGATCTGATCAGATCCGAAGTGATCTGATCCGAATTGATCTGATCCAAAGCGATCTGATCTGATCCGAAGTGATCTGATCTAATCCGAAGTGATCTGATCCGAAGGGATCTGATCTGATCCGAAGAGATCTGATCTAATCCGAAGTGATCTGATCTGATAGTGATCTGATCTGCTCCAAGTGATCTGATCCGAAGTGATCTGATCCAAAGTGATTTGATATGGTCCGATGTGAGCTGATCTGATTTTGAAGTGATCTGATCCGAAGTGATATGATCTGCTCTGATGTGGTCTGCTACGAAGTGATCCGAGCCGAAGTGTTCTGATCCGATCCGAAGTGATATAGTCCGATCCTAAGTGATCTGATCCTAGTCTACGAGATGTGATCCCAAGTCCGTGGTGATCTGATCAAATCAAATGTGATCTGATCTTATCCAAACTGATCTGATTCGACATGATGAGATCTGATCCCTGTCGAAGTGATCCGATTTGATCCGTCGTGATTTGACCCGAAGTAGTCTGATCCGATGTGGCCTAATCCGGTACGTTCCCATTCGAAATGATCTGATCCGATGTGATCCGTTCCGAAGTGATCTGATTTGATATGCTCGGTTCATCTCAGGTGAGAGTTCCCACCGATATCCAGTCGCATATCCAGGAGAAGTGGTGGCGTTAGAAGTCAGCCGAAGTGGAGGAAATGTTTTATTTTTACGGCCAACATATACGTCCGGGACGTGCTAGCTAGCTAGTTCAGAAAGGGGTACTCGGACCGATTGCCGGCTCGTTCTGCTCTTCGCGGTTCTGGAGATATTAATATTTCTGCGTCCAAGGGGCACTAGCGAAGGAGACGCCACCGAACGCGCATAGAGCTTACCCCAAACACGTACACCGAAACTAACCGTCCCTGGGTATACGCCAGACCGTCCACGTACTTATTTTCGCTTAATTTCGAATGAAAATAAGCCAAAATTTCTATTTAACATCCGTTGTGTCATCGCCTTCAAATTTCAAATTTACTACAGGCCGCGCCATCTATCGCGTCGAGCGTGCAACAGCTCCTGTCAAAAATCCGTTTGGCTTTATAGTCAAGGGTACAGATAATGAAATTCTGGATGAATATTAGGGCTTTCGCATGGATTGCCGTCTGCGGATCGTATCGCGATCGTATATGAGTCCCTAAATGGGAATATCCTGGAGAGAATCTGCTGAACTGAACCGTAGTGATCGGATCAGTAATGGCCCTAAAGTCGGCGGTCCGTTTCGCCTGTGCTTAGGTGCGACTGACGTCACGGGTCAGTGACGTCACAGAAAGGGCGGTTATGTTGCGTGACTGCGTGCCGTGAGGACGCCAAAATTCAAAATTGTTTAATTTATAAATAAATAAAGGAAAATAAGACGGTAAGCAGAAGCAGGCAAGCAAAAGTAAATAAGATTGTCGAACGAGCCGAACAGGGAATTGGGACATGCAAATAAATTGTCTCGCTTCGTTTTAGGTTAAAGCGTTGGCGATGCGCTGCACCAGGTTCAACTACTGAATAAAACGAATGGTAGGTAGTATATGATATGGGAGAAATGGTATATGGGCCACAAGGAGACAGAGCAATAGGAGGCCAACGATATCTAATCGGTTTGCTGGTGCTGGACGAGAGTCTACTTGGCGGTTGAAAGGCAGGTACATGGAGTGCCTACGCACAATTTTCGATTTCGTTGAATGTAGGTCGATGGATATGCGGCCAGAAGGTGGAAAATTTGTAGTGAAAATCCTGTAGGGCTCGACTAAATCCAGTAAAGAACCTGAATCTTTGTGTAGACAGGACAGTCTCATAAATTACGGAAAAAACGGAGAGCAGAAGAATTGACGGAGCCCAAAAATAGGCAGTCTAAAAGGTAAGAATGTAATAATTTTAATCGACGTGAAGGGTGAGTGAAATTTAGTGGTCACTTTCAGGATAGAAGTGACTAAAGAGTGCAGCACCATTCCAGTCGAATATCCACGATATCTAGCGGCGTTAGAAGCCGGTCAGTCAACTCTGCTAGACTGCTAGAGGGACCACCGAGGACCGAGGGTACTGCAACGTAGAGGTTTTCGAGCGGCAAGTCACATCAAACTTGGCGGTTGAAAGGCAGGTATGTATACGTACTTAATAATGATAATTGTTAGCGTAAGATAGTTGGGTGGAAGATCGTTATTGTGTTGTTTTTCTTGTATGTTTCAGATTTAAATTATCGTCGGCCGCCTCAAGACCATAGAAAATGGGGTGCCTACGCCACAATTTTGGTTTACGTGGAAGGTAGGTCGATGGACACGCCCAGAAGGTGTGGAAATCCTGTAGGGCTCGACTAAATCCAGTAAAGAAACCGAATCTTTGTGTCGACAGGACAGTCTCATAAATTACGGAAAAACGGAGAGCCGAAGAATTAGAGAGACAGACAGAGCATAAATAGGCTGTCTGAAAGGTAAGAATTTACTAATTTCAATCGACGCGATGGACGAGTGAAATTTAGTTGGTCACTTTCAGGATAGATCCAACCAAAGAGGGATTGCGTTCCTAAGAGTACCTCTTCCAAAGATGGGACACGTAACCTTAAGCGAGTGAGTCTGCGGCCAGTTCCCGGACCACGGTGCAGCAGCAGCAGCATTCCAGTCGAATATCTAGGAGAAGTAGCGCCCTTAGAAGTCAGCCAAGTGAAGGAAGGAGGAAATGTTTATTTTACGGCCAACATATACGTCCGGGACGTGCTAGCTAGCTAGTTCAGAAAGGGGTACTCGGACCGATTGCCGGCCTGCTCTGCTCTCACCGATACATAAAATAATAACATAAGTACATACGTATCTGCTGTAAACAAATTTCAATAAAACAATAAAAATTGCGATCGTAACGACCGGGATTTATTTTCAGATTTGGAAAAGGAATTTTTGTTTGTGAAAAATTTTTCGGGCAACTATAGGTGCCAGCAGGTCGGGAACGAATCCCCCTATACTTTCCTCCCGGTATTTCTAAGAGGTACCCGGAGCCGTTTCGCTCTGAAACCAACGGTTTTCGAGATATTTGGGTTTTTCCAAAATTATAGCCTATCTTCGGGACGTCATAACTTCCTTATTATGGGACGTAGGGGGACGCGGTTCGTCTCAGGTGAAAGCTCCCACCGAACGCTAATTTGACCCGTCTTTTAGTTTTTCCGTATCTGCGACCGTTCCAGAGTTACGCTCGACGGAAGTTTTAGAATTTTTCCCCAGCCGTTTCAGGAGAGGGGCTCTGAACATTCCGAAATATTACCACCAGACTATATCGCCCATGGCGAATCCAAAACTGAACTCCGTTCCCATCCAACCCTCGCGGTTTCCGAGATATAAATTTTTTCTCGGCAACGGGGCCGCCCACAAAGAAAACCACCACGCCAGCGTGTTCGGCGCCCCCGAATACGTACAGAGCCGCCCTCAAATCGTAAATCTATTTTTTTCGAAAATTTCAAAGGCTATAGTCCATCGATTTTTTCGGAGGAAAAAGTCAAAGTGCTCGGAATATTCTGAAATAATTCACCTAGACTATACCGACGACGGCGAATCCAAAACTGAGCTCCGTTCCTCCGTGGCCCCCGCGGTTCTGGAGATATTAATATTTCTGCGTCCAAGGGGCACTAGCGAAGGAGACGCCACCGAATGCGCACAGAGCTTACCCCAAACACGTACACCGAAACTAACCGTCCCTGGGTATACGCCAGACCGTCCACGGACTTATTTTCGCTTAATTTCGAATGAAAATAAGCCAAAAATTTCTATTTAACATCCGTTGTGTCATCGCCTTCAAATTTCAAATTTACTACAGGCCGCGCCATCTATCGCGTCGAGCGTGTAACAGCTCCTGTCAAAAATCCGTTTGGCTTTATAGTCAAGGGTACAGATAATGAAGTTCTGGATGAATATTAGGGCTTTCGCATGGATTGCCGTCTGCGGATCGTATCGCGATCGTATATGAGTCCCTAAATGGGAATATCCCGGAGAGAAACTGCTGCTGAACTGAACTGAACGGTTCACCCGACCGTAGTGACCGGAACCGGTTCACGGCAGGCGTGACGTCATTGTAACAATATATTCAGTGGGTCGTCATCTTTTCGTCTGCCGTTCCGTGGTTGGTGGTTGGTGTTTCTTATGTCCGATGTCAAATTTTGACGTTTGACTCGGCGCGAAGACGTCATATTCTTAATTTTAGATTTTAATTGAGCAAACAAAGGGAAATGTGATAAATAAGACGGTAAGCAGGCAAGCCAGCGTAAATAAGATTGTCGAACGAGCCAAACAGGGAATTGGTACATGCAAATAACTTGTCTCGTTTCGTTTTAGGTTAAAGGTTGGGGCGGTGCGCCGTACCAGGTTCAACTACTGAATAAAACGAACGGTAGGATGGGCCACAGGGAGACAGGAGACAGAGCATTACTCATTAGGAGGCCGGCAGCGATATCTTATCGGTTTGCTGGTGCTGTGGGACGAGTCTACTTGGCCGTTGAAAGGCAGGTATGTACCTACTTAACAATGATAATTGTTAGCGTAAGATAGTTGGGTGGAAGGTCGTTATTGTTTGTTGTTGTTCTTGTACGTTTCAGATTTATATTGCCGTTGGCGGCCTCGAAACCCTAGAAAACGGAGTGCCTACGTCACAATTTTGGATTACGCGGAAGATAGGTCGATGGGTATGCGGCCAGAAGGTGGGAAATTTGTAGTGAAAATCCTGTAGGGCTCGACTAAATCCAGTAAAGAACCTGAATCTTTGTGTGGACAGGACAGTCTCATAAATTACGGAAAAAACGGAGAGCAGAAGAATTGACGGAGCCCAAAAATAGGCAGTCTAAAAGGTAAGAATTTAATAATTTTAATCGACGCGAAGGATGAGTGAAATTTAGTGGTCATTTTCAGGATAGATCTAACTAAAGAGGGATCGCGTTCCCAAAAGTACCTCTTCCTAAGATGGAACACGTAACCTTAAACGAGTGAGTCTGCGGCCAGTTCACGTGACGACAAGAGTGCACTAGACTGCTAGACTGCTAGAGGGACCACCGAGGACCGAGGGTACTGCAACGTAGAGGTTTTCGAGCGGCAAGTCACATCAAACTCGGAGGTTGAAAGGAAGTTATGTACGTAATTATTAAATGATAATTGTTAGCGTAAGATAGTTGGGTAGAAGATCGTTATTGTGTTGTTTTTCTTGTATGTTTCAGATTCAAATTATCGTCGGCCGCCTCAAGACCATAGAAAATGGGGTGCCTACGTCACAATTTTGGATTACGTGGAAGGTAGGTCGATGGACTTGCGGCCAGAAGGTGGGAAATTTGTAGTGAAAATCCTGTAGGGCTCGACTAAATCCAGTAAAGAAGCCGAAGCCGAATCTTTGTGTCGACAGGACAGTGTCATAAATTACGGAAAAAAAAACGGAGAGCAGAAGAATTAATTGACAGAGCGCATAAATAGGCATTCTAAAAGGTAAGAATTTACTAATTTTAATCGACGCGATGGATGAGTGAAATTTAGTTGGTCACTTTCAGGATAGATCTAACTAAAGAGGGATTGCGTTCCTAAGAGTACCTCTTCCGAAGATGGGACACGTAACCTTAAACGAGTGAGTCTGCGGCCAGTTCCCGGACCACAAAAGGGTGCAGCAGCAGCAGCAGCAGCATTCCAGTCGAATATCTAGGAGAAGTAGCGGCGGCGTCAGAAGTCAGCCGAAGTGAAGGAAGGAGTAAATGTTTATTTTTACGGCCAACATATAAAAGTCTGTGACGTGCTAGCTATCTAGTTCAGAAAGGGGTACTGGACCGATTGCCGCCTGCTCTGCTCTCACCGATACATAAAATAATAACATAAGTACATACGATTCTGCTGTAAACAAATTTCAATAAAACAATAAAATTGCGATCGAACGACCGTGATTTATTTTCAGATTTGGAAAAGGAATTTTTGTTTGTGAAAATTTTTTCGGGAAACTATAGGTGCCAGCAGGTGGTGAACGAATCCCCCTATACTTTGCTCCCGGTATTTCTAAGAGGTACCCGAGTTGCTTTCGCCTAAAACCAACGGTTTTAGATATTTGGGTTTTTCCAAAATTATAGCCTATCTTCGGACGTCATAACTTCCTTATTATGGGACGTAGGGGACGCGGTTCGTCTCAGGTGAAAGCTCCCACCTAACGCTAATTTTACCCGCCTTTAGTTTTTCCGCATCTGCGACCGCTCCAGAGTTACGCCGACGGAAGTTTTAGAATTTTCCACCAGCCGTTTCAGGAGAGGGGCTCTGAACATTCCGAAATATTACCACCAGACTATATCGCCCATGGCGAATCCAAAACTGAACTCCGCTCCCATCCAACCCTCGCGGTTTCCGAGATATAAATTTTTCTCGGCAACGGGGCCGCCCACAAAGAAAACCACCACGCCACCGTGTTCGGCGCCCCTGAATACGTACAGAGCCGCCCTCAAATCGTAAATCTATTTTTCGAAAATTTCAAAGCCAGGCCATCGATTTTTCGGAGGAAAAAGTCAAAGTGCTCGGAATATTCTGAAATAATTCACCTAGACTATACCGACGACGGCGAATCCAAAACTGAGCTCCGTTCCTCCGTGGCCCCCGCGGTTCTGGAGATATTAATATTTCTGCGTCCAAGGGGGCACTAGCGAAGGAGACGCCACCGAATGCGCACAGAGCTTACCCCAAACACGTACACCGAAACTAACCGTCCCTGGGTATACGCCAGACCGTCCACGGACTTATTTTCGCTTAATTTCGAATGAAAATAAGCCAAAAATTTCTATTTAACATCCGTTGTGTCATCGCCTTCAAATTTCAAATTTACTACAGGCCGCGCCATCTATCGCGTCGAGCGTGCAACAGCTCCTGTCAAAAATCCGTTTGGCTTTATAGTCAAGGGTACAGATAATGAAATTCTGGATGAATATTAGGCTTTCGCATGGATTGCCGTCTGCGGATCGTATCGCGATCGTATATGAGTCCCTGAATGGGAATATCCCGGAGAGAATCTGCTGAACTGAACCGTAGTGATCGGATCAGTAATGGCCCTAAAGTCGGCGGTCCGTTTCATCTGTGCTTAGGTGCGACTGACGTCACTGACCAGTGACGTCACAGAAAGTGCGGTTATGTTGCGTGCCTTGAGGACGCCAAAATTCAAAATTGTTTAATTTATAAATAAATAAAGGAAAATAAGACGGTAAGCAGAAGCAGGCAAGCAAAAGTAAATAAGATTGTCGAACGAGCCGAACAGGGAATTGGGACATGCAAATAAATTGTCTCGCTTCGTTTTAGGTTAAAGCGTTGGCGATGCGCTGCACCAGGTTCAACTACTGAATAAAACGAATGGTAGGTAGTATATGATATGGGAGAAATGGTATATGGGCCACAAGGAGACAGAGCAATAGGAGGCCAACGATATCTAATCGGTTTGCTGGTGCTGCGGACGAGAGTCTACTTGGCGGTTGAAAGGCAGGTACATGGAGTGCCTACGTCACAATTTTCGATTTCGTTGAATGTAGGTCGATGGATATGCGGCCAGAAGGTGGAAAATTTGTAGTGAAAATCTTGTAGGGCTCGACTAAATCCAGTAAAGAACCTGAATCTTTGTGTCGACAGGACAGTCTCATAAATTACGGAAAAAAACGGAGAGCAGAAGAAGTGACAGAGCCCAAAAATAGGCAGTCTAAAAGGTTAGAATTTAATATTTTTAATCGTCTCTAATGTTTAGTGAAATTTAGTGGTCACTTTCAGTATAGAAGTGACTAAAGAGGGATTGCTGTCATAGACAAGAGTGCAGCAGCATTCCAGTCTAATATCCACGATATCAAGCGGCGAAAGAAGCCGGCCAGTCAACTCTGCTATACTGCTAGAGGGACCACCGAGGACCGAGGGGACTGCAACTGAGAGGTTTTCGAGCGGCAAGTCACATCAAACTTGGCGGTTGAAAGGCAGGTATGTATACGTACTTAATAATGATAATTGTTAGCGTAAGATAGTTGGGTGGAAGATCGTTATTGTGTTGTTTTTCTTGTATGTTTCAGATTTAAATTATCGTCGGCCGCCTCAAGACCATAGAAAATGGGGTACCTACGTCACAATTTTTGTTTACGTGGAAGGTAGGTCGATGGACACGCGCCAGAAGGTGTGGAAATCCTGTAGGGCTCGACTAAATCCAGTAAAGAAACCGAATCTTTGTGTCGACAGGACAGTCTCATAAATTACGGAAAAAAAAACGGAGAGCCGAAGAATTAGAGAGACAGACAGAGCGCATAAATAGGCTGTCTGAAAGGTAAGAATTTACTAATTTCAATCGACGCGATGGACGAGTGAAATTTAGTTGGTCACTTTCAGGATAGATCCAACCAAAGAGGGATTGCGTTCCTAAGAGTACCTCTTCCAAAGATGGGACACGTAACCTTAAGCGAGTGAGTCTGCGGCCAGTTCCCGGACCACAAAAGGGTGCAGCAGCAGCATTCCAGTCGAATATCTAGGAGAAGTAGCGCGGCCTTAGAAGTCAGCCGAAGTGAAGGAAGGAGGAAATGTTTACTTTTACGGCCAACATATACGTCCGGGACGTGCTAGCTAGCTAGTTCAGAAAGGGGTACTCGGACCGATTGCCGGCTGCTCTGCTCGATACATAAAATAATAACATAAGTACATACGTATCTGCTGTAAACAAATTTCAATGAAACAATAAAAATTGCGATCTAAACGACCTCGATTAATATTAAGATTAGGAAAAGGAATTTTTGTTTGAGAAAATTTTTCGGCAACTATAGGTGCCAGCAGGTCGGGAACGAATCCCCTATACTTTCCTCCCGGTATTTCTAAGAGGTACCCGAGTCGCTTTCGCCTAAAACCAACGGTTTTCGAGATATTTGGGTTTTTCCAAAATTATAGCCTATCTTCGACGTCATAACTTCCTTATTATGGGACGTAGGGGACGCGGTTCGTCTCAGGTGAAAGCTCCCACCGAACGCTAATTTGACCCGCCTTTAGTTTTTCCGCATTCGCGACTGCTCCAGAGTTACGCCGACGGAAGTTTTAGAATTTTTCCCAGCCGTTTCAGGAGAGGGGCTCTGAAAATTCCGAAATATTACCACCAGACTATATCGACCACGGCGAATCCAAAACTGAGCTCCGCTCCCATCCAACCTCGCGGTTTCCGAGATATAAATTTTTCTCGGCAACGGGGCCGCCCACAAAGAAAACCACCACGCCAGCGTGTTCGGCGCCCCGAATACGTACAGAGCCGCCCTCAAATCGTAAATCTATTTTTTCGAAAATTTCAAAGGCTATAGTCCATCGATTTTTCGGAGGAAAAGTCAAAGTGCTCGGAATATTCTGAAATAATTCACCTAGACTATACCGACGACGGCGAATCCAAAACTGAGCTCCGTTCCTCCGTGGCCCCCGCGGTTCTGGAGATATTAATATTTCTGCGTCCAAGGGGCACTAGCGAAGGAGACGCCACCGAATGCGCACAGAGCTTACCCCAAACACGTACACCGAAACTAACCGTCCCTGGGTATACGCCAGACCGTCCACGGACTTATTTTCGCTTAATTTCGAATGAAAATAAGCCAAAAATTTCTATTTAACATCCGTTGTGTCATCGCCTTCAAATTTCAAATTTACTACAGGCCGCGCCATCTATCGCGTCGAGCGTGCAACAGCTCCTGTCAAAAATCCGTTTGGCTTTATAGTCAAGGGTACAGATAATGAAATTCTGGATGAATATTAGGGCTTTCGCATGGATTGCCGTCTGCGGATCGTATCGCGATCGTATATGAGTCCCTAAATGGGAATATCCTGGAGAGAATCTGCTGAACTGAACCGTAGTGATCGGATCAGTAATGGCCCTAAAGTCGGCGGTCCGTTTCATCTGTGCTTAGGTGAGACTGACGTCACGGGTCAGTGACGTCACAGAAAGTGCGGTTATGTTGCGTGCCTTGAGGACGCCAAAATTCAAAATTGTTTAATTTATAAATAAATAAAGGAAAATAAGACGGTAAGCAGAAGCAGGCAAGCAAAAGTAAATAAGATTGTCGAACGAGCCGAACAGGGAATTGGGACATGCAAATAAATTGTCTCGCTTCGTTTTAGGTTAAAGCGTTGGCGATGCGCTGCACCAGGTTCAACTACTGAATAAAACGAATGGTAGGTAGTATATGATATGGGAGAAATGGTATATGGGCCACAAGGAGACAGAGCAATAGGAGGCCAACGATATCTAATCGGTTTGCTGGTGCTGCGGGACGAGAGTCTACTTGGCGGTTGAAAGGCAGGTACATGGAGTGCCTACGCCACAATTTTCGATTTCGTTGAATGTAGGTCGATGGATATGCGGCCAGAAGGTGGAAAATTTGTAGTGAAAATCTTGTAGGGCTCAACTAAATCCAGTAAAGAACCTGAATCTTTGTGTCGACAGGACAGTCTCATAAATTACGGAAAAACGGAGAGCAGAAGAATTGACAGAGCCCAAAAATAGGCAGTCTAAAGGTAAGAATTTAATAATTTTAATCGACGCGAAGGATGAGTGAAATTTAGTGGTCACTTTCAGGATAGAAGTGACTAAAGAGGGATCGCGTTCCTAGACAAGAGTGCAGCACCATTCCAGTCGAATATCCACGATATCTAGCGGCGTTAGAAGCCGGTCAGTCAACTCTGCTAGACTGCTAGAGGGACCACCGAGGACCGAGGGTACTGCAACGTAGAGGTTTTCGAGCGGCAAGTCACATCAAACTTGGCGGTTGAAAGGCAGGTATGTATACGTACTTAATAATGATAATTGTTAGCGTAAGATAGTTGGGTGGAAGATCGTTATTGTGTTGTTTTTCTTGTATGTTTCAGATTTAAATTATCGTCGGCCGCCTCAAGACCATAGAAAATGGGGTGCCTACGTCACAATTTTGGTTTACGTGGAAGGTAGGTCGATGGACACGCGGCCAGAAGGTGTGGAAATCCTGTAGGGCTCGACTAAATCCAGTAAAGAAACCGAATCTTTGTGTCGACAGGACAGTCTCATAAATTACGGAAAAAAAAACGGAGAGCCGAAGAATTAGAGAGACAGACAGAGCGCATAAATAGGCTGTCTGAAAGGTAAGAATTTACTAATTTCAATCGACGCGATGGACGAGTGAAATTTAGTTGGTCACTTTCAGGATAGATCCAACCAAAGAGGGATTGCGTTCCTAAGAGTACCTCTTCCAAAGATGGGACACGTAACCTTAAGCGAGTGAGTCTGCGGCCAGTTCCCGGACCACAAAAGGGTGCAGCAGCAGCATTCCAGTCGAATATCTAGGAGAAGTAGCGCGGCCTTAGAAGTCAGCCGAAGTGAAGGAAGGAGGAAATGTTTATTTTTACGGCCAACATATACGTCCGGGACGTGCTAGCTAGCTAGTTCAGAAAGGGGTACTCGGACCGATTGCCGGCTGCTCTGCTCTTACCGATACATAAAATAATAACATAAGTACATACGATCTCCTGTAAACAAATTTCAATAAAACAATAAAATTGCGATCGTGAACGAATCGGGATTTATTTTCAGATTTGGAAAAGGAATTTTTGTTTGTGAAAATTTTTCGGCAACTATAGGTGCCAGCAGGTCGGGAACGAATCCCCTATACTTTCCTCCCGGTATTTCTAAGAGGTACCCGAGTCGCTTTCGCCTAAAACCAATGGTTTTCGAGATATTTGGGTTTTTCCAAAATTATAGCCTATCTTCGACGTCATAACTTCCTTATTATGGGACGTAGGGGACGCGGTTCGTCTCAGGTGAAAGCTCCCACCGAACGCTAATTTGACCCGCCTTTAGTTTTTCCGCATCTGCGACCGCTCCAGAGTTACGCCGACGGAAGTTTTAGAATTTTTCCCAGCCGTTTCAGGAGAGGGCTCTGAACATTCCGAAATATTACCACCAGACTATATCGCCCATGGCGAATCCAAAACTGAACTCCGTTCCCATCCAACCCTCGCGGTTTCCGAGATATAAATTTTTCTCGGCAACGGGGCCGCCCACAAAGAAAACCACCACGCCAGCGTGTTCGGCGCCCCCGAATACGTACAGAGCCGCCCTCAAATCGTAAATCTATTTTTTTCGAAAATTTCAAAGGCTATAGTCCATCGATTTTTTCGGAGGAAAAAGTCAAAGTGCTCGGAATATTCTGAAATAATTCACCTAGACTATACCGACGACGGCGAATCCAAAACTGAGCTCCGTTCCTCCGCGGCCCCGCGGTTCTGGAGATATTAATATTTCTGCGTCCAAGGGGGCACTAGCGAAGGAGACGCCACCGAATGCGCACAGAGCTTACCCCAAACACGTACACCGAAACTAACCGTCCCTGGGTATACGCCAGACCGTCCACGGACTTATTTTCGCTTAATTTCGAATGAAAATAAGCCAAAAATTTCTATTTAACATCCGTTGTGTCATCGCCTTCAAATTTCAAATTTACTAGAGGCCGCGCCATCTATCGCGTCGAGCGTGCAACAGCTCCTGTCAAAAATCCGTTTGGCTTTATAGTCAAGGGTACAGATAATGAAGTTCTGGATGAATATTAGGGCTTTCGCATGGATTGCCGTCTGCGGATCGTATCGCGATCGTATATGAGTCCCTAAATGGGAATATCCTGGAGAGAATCTGCTGAACTGAACCGTAGTGATCGGATCAGTAATGGCCCTAAAGTCGGCGGTCCGTTTCATCTGTGCTTAGGGTGCGACTGACGTCACAGAAAGTGCGGTTATGTTGCTTGCCGTGAGGACGCCAAAATTCAAAATTGTTTAATTTATAAATAAATAAAGGAAAATAAGCAGGCAAGCAAAAGTAAATAAGATTGTCGAACGAGCCGAACAGGGAATTGGGACATGCAAATAAATTGTCTCGCTTCGTTTTAGGTTAAAGCGTTGGCGATGCGCTGCACCAGGTTCAACTACTGAATAAAACGAATGGTAGGTAGTATATGATATGGGAGAAATGGTATATGGGCCACAAGGAGACAGAGCAATAGGAGGCCAACGATATCTAATCGGTTTGCTGGTGCTGCGGGACGAGAGTCTACTTGGCGGTTGAAAGGCAGGTACATGGAGTGCCTACGTCACAATTTTCGATTTCGTTGAATGTAGGTCGATGGATATGCGGCCAGAAGGTGGAAAATTTGTAGTGAAAATCTTGTAGGGCTCGACTAAATCCAGTAAAGAACCTGAATCTTTGTGTCGACAGGACAGTCTCATAAATTACGGAAAAACGGAGAGCAGAAGAATTGACAGAGCCCAAAAATAGGCAGTCTAAAAGGTAAGAATTTAATAATTTTAATCGACGCGAAGGGTGAGTGAAATTTAGTGGTCACTTTCAGGATAGAAGTGACTAAAGAGGGATCGCTCAGACAAGAGTGCAGCACCATTCCAGTCGAATATCCACGATATCTAGCGGCGTTAGAAGCCGGTCAGTCAACTCTGCTAGACTGCTAGAGGGACCACCGAGGACCGAGGGTACTGCAACGTAGAGGTTTTCGAGCGGCAAGTCACATCAAACTTGGCGGTTGAAAGGCAGGTATGTATACGTACTTAATAATGATAATTGTTAGCGTAAGATAGTTGGGTGGAAGATCGTTATTGTGTTGTTTTTCTTGTATGTTTCAGATTTAAATTATCGCCGTCGCCTCAAGACCATAGAAAATGGGGTGCCTACGTCACAATTTTGGTTTACGTGGAAGGTAGGTCGATGGACACGCGGCCAGAAGGTGTGGAAATCCTGTAGGGCTCGACTAAATCCAGTAAAGAAACCGAATCTTTGTGTCGACAGGACAGTCTCATAAATTACGGAAAAAAAAACGGAGAGCCGAAGAATTAGAGAGACAGACAGAGCGCATAAATAGGCTGTCTGAAAGGTAAGAATTTACTAATTTCAATCGACGCGATGGACGAGTGAAATTTAGTTGGTCACTTTCAGGATAGATCCAACCAAAGAGGGATTGCGTTCCTAAGAGTACCTCTTCCAAAGATGGGACACGAACCTTAAACGAGTGAGTCTGCGGCCAGTTCCCGGACCACAAAAGGGTGCAGCAGCAGCATTCCAGTCGAATATCTAGGAGAAGTAGCGCGGCCTTAGAAGTCAGCCGAAGTGAAGGAAGGAGGAAATGTTTATTTTTACGGCCAACATATACGTCCGGGACGTGCTAGCTAGCTAGTTCAGAAAGGGGTACTCGGACCGATTGCCGGCTGCTCTGCTCTTACCGATACATAAAATAATAACATAAGTACATACGATCTCCTGTAAACAAATTTCAATAAAACAATAAAATTGCGATCGAATAATCGGATTTATTTTCAGATTTGGAAAAGGAAATATTGTTTGTGAAAAATTTTTCTGGCAAATATAGGAGAAAGCAGGTCGTGAACGAATCCCCCTATACTTTCCTCCCGGTATTTCTAAGAGGTACCCGGAGTCGCTTTCGCCTCTAAAACCAACGGTTTTCGAGATATTTGGGTTTTTCCAAAATTATAGCCTATCTTCGACGTCATAACTTCCTTATTATGGGACGTAGGGGACGCGGTTCGTCTCAGGTGAAAGCTCCCACCTAACGCTAATTTGACCTGCCTTTAGTTTTTTTCCGCATTCGCGACCGCTCCAGAGTTACGCTCGACGGAAGTTTTAGAATTTTTCCCAAGCCGTTTAAGGAGAGGGGCTCAGAACATTCAGAAATATTACCACCAGAATATATCGCCCATGGCGAATCCAAAACTGAACTCCGTTCCCATCCAACCCTCGCGGTTTCCGAGATATAAATTTTTCTCGGCAACGGGGCCGCCCACAAAGAAAACCACCACGCCAGCGTGTTCGGCGCCCCCGAATACGTACAGAGCCGCCCTCAAATCGTAAATCTATTTTTTTCGAAAATTTCAAAGGCTATAGTCCATCGATTTTTTCGGAGGAAAAAGTCAAAGTGCTCGGAATATTCTGAAATAATTCACCTAGACTATACCGACGACGGCGAATCCAAAACTGAGCTCCGTTCCTCCGTGGCCCCCGCGGTTCTGGAGATATTAATATTTCTGCGTCCAAGGGGGCACTAGCGAAGGAGACGCCACCGAATGCGCACAGAGCTTACCCCAAACACGTACACCGAAACTAACCGTCCCTGGGTATACGCCAGACCGTCCACGGACTTATTTTCGCTTAATTTCGAATGAAAATAAGCCAAAATTTCTATTTAACATCCGTTGTGTCATCGCCTTCAAATTTCAAATTTACTACAGGCCGCGCCATCTATCGCGTCGAGCGTGTAACAGCTCCTGTCAAAAATCCGTTTGGCTTTATAGTCAAGGGTACAGATAATGAAGTTCTGGATGAATATTAGGCTTTCGCATGGATTGCCGTCTGCGGATCGTATCGCGATCGTATATGAGTCCCTAAATGGGAATATCCCGGAGAGAAACTGCTGCTGAACTGAACTGAACGGTTCACCAAACCGTAGTGACCGGAACCGGATCACGTCAGGCGTGACGTCATTGTAACAATATATTCAGTGGGTCGTCATCTTTTCGTCTGCCGTTCCGTGGTTGGTGGTTGGTGTGACTGATGACCGATGTCAAATTTTGACGTTTGACTCGGCGCGAAGCCGTCATATTCTTAATTTTAGATTTTAATTGAGCAAACAAAGGGAAATGTGATAAATAAGACGGTAAGCAGGCAAGCCAGCGTAAATAAGATTGTCGAACGAGCCAAACAGGGAATTGGTACATGCAAATAACTTGTCTCGATTCGTTTTAGGTTAAAGGTTGGGGCGGTGCGCCGTACCAGGTTCAACTACTGAATAAAACGAACGGTAGGATGGGCCACAGGGAGACATCAGACAGAGCATTACTCAATAAGAGGCCTGCAGAGATATCTAATCGGATTGCTGGTGCTGTGGACGAGTCTACTTGGCCGTTGAAAGGCAGGTATGTACCTACTTAACAATGATAATTGTTAGCGTAAGATAGTTGGGTGGAAGGTCGTTATTGTTTGTTGTTGTTCTTGTACGTTTCAGATTTATATTGCCGTTGGCGGCCTCGAAACCCTAGAAAACGGAGTGCCTACGTCACAATTTTGGATTACGCGAAAGATAGGTCGATGGACATGCGGCCAGAAGGTGGGAAATTTGTAGTGAAAATCCTGTAGGGCTCGACTAAATCCAGTAAAGAACCTGAATCTTTGTGTGGACAGGACAGTCTCATAAATTACGGAAAAAACGGAGAGCAGAAGAATTGACGGAGCCCAAAAATAGGCAGTCTAAAAGGTAAGAATTTAATAATTTTAATCGACGCGAAGGATGAGTGAAATTTAGTGGTCATTTTCAGGATAGATCTAACTAAAGAGGGATCGCGTTCCCAAAAGTACCTCTTCCTAAGATGGAACACGATGGAACACCTTAAACGAGTGAGTCTGCGGCCAGTTCACGTGACGACAAGAGTGCAGCAGCATTCCAGTCGAATATCCACGATATCTAGCGGCGTTAGAAGCCGGCCATTCAACTCTGCTAGACTGCTAGAGGGACCACCGAGGACCGAGGGTACTGCAACGTAGAGGTTTTCCGGCAAGTCACATCAAACTTGGCGGTTGAAAGGCAGGTATGTACGCATTTATTAAATGATAATTGTTAGCGTAAGATAGTTGGGTAGAAGATCGTTATTGTGTTGTTTTTCTTGTATGTTTCAGATTCAAATTATCGCCGGCCGCCTCAAGACCATAGAAATGGGGTGCCTACGCCACAATTTTGGATTACGTGGAAGGTAGGTCGATGGACATGCGGCCAGAAGGTGGGAAATTTGTAGTGAAAATCCTGTAGGGCTCGACTAAATCCAGTAAAGAAGCCGAATCTTTGTGTCGACAGGACAGTCTCATAAATTACGGAAAAAACGGAGAGCAGAAGAATTAATTGACAGAGCGCATAAATAGGCATTCTAAAAGGTAAGAATTTACTAATTTTAATCGACGATGGATGAGTGAAATTTAGTTGGTCACTTTCAGGATAGATCTAACTAAAGAGGGATTATGCTCCTAAGAGTACCTCTTCCAAGATGGGACACGAACCTTAAACGAGTGAGTCTGCGGCCAGTTCCCGACCACAAAGGCAGCAGCAGCAGCAGCAGCATTCCAGTCGAATATCTAGGAGAAGTAGCGGCGGCGCCAGAAGTCAGCCAAGTGAAGGAAGGAGTAAATGTTTATTTTACGTTAACATATACACGCCTGGGACGTGCTAGCTAGCTAGTTCAGAAAGGGGTACTGGACCGATTGCCGCCTGCTCTGCTCTCACCGATACATAAAATAATAACATAAGTACATACGATTCTGCTGTAAACAAATTTCAATAAAACAATAAAAATTGCGATTGTAACGACAGGGATTTATTTTCAGATTTGGAAAAGGAATGGTTGTTTGTGAAAAATATTTCTGGCAACTATAGGTGCCAGCAGGTCGGGAACTAATCCTATACTTTCCTCCCGGTATTTCTAAGAGGTACCCGGAGTTGCTTTCGCCTAAAACCAACGGTTTTAGAGATATTTGGGTTTTTCCAAAATTATATCCTCTCTTCGGGACGTCATAAGTTCCTTATTCTGGGAGGTAGTGGTACGCGGTTCGTCTCAGGTGTAAGCTCCCACCGAACGCTATTTTGACCAGTCTTTTAGTTTTTCCGTATTCGCGACCGCTCCAGAGTTACGCTCGACGGAAGTTTTAGAATTTTCCCCCAGCCGTTTCAGGAGAGGGGCTCTGAACATTCCGAAATATTACCACCAGACTATATCGCCCATGGCGAATCCAAAACTGAACTCCGTTCCCATCCAACCCTCGCGGTTTCCGAGATATAAATTTTTTCTCGGCAACGGGGCCGCCCACAAAGAAAACCACCACGCCAGCGTGTTCGGCGCCCCCGAATACGTACAGAGCCGCCCTCAAATCGTAAATCTATTTTTTTCGAAAATTTCAAAGGCTATAGTCCATCGATTTTTTCGGAGGAAAAAGTCAAAGTGCTCGGAATATTCTGAAATAATTCACCTAGACTATACCGACGACGGCGAATCCAAAACTGAGCTCCGTTCCTCCGTGGCCCCCGCGGTTCTGGAGATATTAATATTTCTGCGTCCAAGGGGGCACTAGCGAAGGAGACGCCACCGAATGCGCACAGAGCTTACCCCAAACACGTACACCGAAACTAACCGTCCCTGGGTATACGCCAGACCGTCCACGGACTTATTTTCGCTTAATTTCGAATGAAAATAAGCCAAAAATTTCTATTTAACATCCGTTGTGTCATCGCCTTCAAATTTCAAATTTACTACAGGCCGCGCCATCTATCGCGTCGAGCGTGCAACAGCTCCTGTCAAAAATCCGTTTGGCTTTATAGTCAAGGGTACAGATAATGAAATTCTGGATGAATATTAGGGCTTTCGCATGGATTGCCGTCTGCGGATCGTATCGCGATCGTATATGAGTCCCTAAATGGGAATATCCTGGAGAGAATCTGCTGAACTGAACCGTAGTGATCGGATCAGTAATGGCCCTAAAGTCGGCGGTCCGTTTCATCTGTGCTTAGGGTGCGACTGACGTCACGGGTCAGTGACGTCACAGAAAGTGCGGTTATGTTGCGTGCCTTGAGGACGCCAAAATTCAAAATTGTTTAATTTATAAATAAATAAAGGAAAATAAGACGGTAAGCAGAAGCAGGCAAGCAAAAGTAAATAAGATTGTCGAACGAGCCGAACAGGGGTGGGACATGCAAATAAATTGTCTCGCTTCGTTTTAGGTTAAAGCGTTGGCGATGCGCTGCACCAGGTTCAACTACTGAATAAAACGAATGGTAGGTAGTATATGATATGGGAGAAATGGTATATGGGCCACAAGGAGACAGAGCAATAGGAGGCCAACGATATCTAATCGGTTTGCTGGTGCTGCGGGACGAGAGTCTACTTGGCGGTTGAAAGGCAGGTACATGGAGTGCCTACGTCACAATTTTCGATTTCGTTGAATGTAGGTCGATGGATATGCGGCCAGAAGGTGGAAAATTTGTAGTGAAAATCTTGTAAGGCTCGACTAAATCCAGTAAAGAACCTGAATCTTTGTGTCGACAGGACAGTCTCATAAATTACGGAAAAACGGAGAGCAGAAGAATTGACAGAGCCCAAAAATAGGCAGTCTTAAATTTAAGAATTTAATAATTTTAATCGACTCGAAGGGTGAGTGAAATTTAGTGGTCACTTTCATGATAGAAGTGACTAAAGCGGGATCGCGTTCCTATACAAGAGGGCAGCACCATTCCAGTCGAATATCCACGATATGTAGCGGCGTTAGAAGCCGGTCAGTCAACTCTGCTAGACTGCTAGAGGGACCACCGAGGACCGAGGTACTGCAACGTAGAGGTTTTGGCAAGTCACATCAAACTTGGCGGTTGAAAGGCAGGTATGTATACGTACTTAATAATGATAATTGTTAGCGTAAGATAGTTGGGTGGAAGATCGTTATTGTGTTGTTTTTCTTGTATGTTTCAGATTTAAATTATCGTCGGCCGCCTCAAGACCATAGAAAATGGGGTGCCTACGTCACAATTTTGGTTTACGTGGAAGGTAGGTCGATGGACACGCGGCCAGAAGGTGTGGAAATCCTGTAGGGCTCGACTAAATCCAGTAAAGAAACCGAATCTTTGTGTCGACAGGACAGTCTCATAAATTACGGAAAAAAAAACGGAGAGCCGAAGAATTAGAGAGACAGACAGAGCGCATAAATAGGCTGTCTGAAAGGTAAGAATTTACTAATTTCAATCGGGATGGGCGAGTGAAATTTAGTTGGTCACTTTCAGGATAGATCCAACCAAGAGGATTGCGTTCTAAGTACCTCTTCCAAAGATGGGACACGTAACCTTAAGCGAGTGAGTCTGCGGCCAGTTCCCGGACCACAAAAGGGTGCAGCAGCAGCATTCCAGTCGAATATCTAGGAGAAGTAGCGCGGCCTTAGAAGTCAGCCGAAGTGAAGGAAGGAGGAAATGTTTATTTTTACGGCCAACATATACGTCCGGGGCGTGCTAGCTAGCTAGTTCAGAAAGGTACTTTTCCGGACCGATTGCCGGCTCTTTCTGCTCTCACCTATACATAAAATAATAACATAAGTACATACTTATCTGGTTTAAACAATTTTCAATAAAACAATAAACATTGCGATCGTAACGCCCGGGATTTATTTTCAGATTTGGAAAAGGAATTTTTGTTTGTGAAAAATTTTTGGCAACTATAGGTGCCAGCAGGTCGAACGAATCCCCTATACTTTCCTCCGGTATTTCTAAGAGGTACCGGAGCCGTTTCGCTCTAAAACCAGCGGTTTTCGAGATATTTAGGTTTTTCAAAATTATAGCCTATCTTGGACGTCATAACTTCCTTATTATGGGACGTAGGGGACGCGGTTCGTCTCAGGTGAAAGCTCCCACGAGCGCTAATTTGACCCGTCTTTTAGTTTTCCGTATCTGCGACCGTTCCAGAGTTCGCTCGGAAGTTTTAGAATTTTCCCCAGCCGTTTCAGGAGAGGGGCTCTGAACATTCCGAAATATTACCACCAGACTATATCGCCCATGGCGAATCCAAAACTGAACTCCGTTCCCATCCAACCCTCGCGGTTTCCGATATATAAATTTTTCTCGGCAAGCAGGGCCGCCCACAAAGAAAACCACCACGCCAGCGTGTTCGGCGCCCCGAATACGTACAGAGCCGCCCTCAAATCGTAAATCTATTTTTTTCGAAAATTTCAAAGGCTATAGTCCATCGATTTTTTCGGAGGAAAAAGTCAAAGTGCTCGGAATATTCTGAAATAATTCACCTAGACTATACCGACGACGGCGAATCCAAAACTGAGCTCCGTTCCTCCGTGGCCCCCGCGGTTCTGGAGATATTAATATTTCTGCGTCCAAGGGGCACTAGCGAAGGAGACGCCACCGAATGCGCACAGAGCTTACCCCAAACACGTACACCGAAACTAACCGTCCCTGGGTATACGCCAGACCGTCCACGGACTTATTTTCGCTTAATTTCGAATGAAAATAAGCCAAAAATTTCTATTTAACATCCGTTGTGTCATCGCCTTCAAATTTCAAATTTACTACAGGCCGCGCCATCTATCGCGTCGAGCGTGTAACAGCTCCTGTCAAAAATCCGTTTGGCTTTATAGTCAAGGGTACAGATAATGAAGTTCTGGATGAATATTAGGGCTTTCGCATGGATTGCCGTCTGCGGATCGTATCGCGATCGTATATGAGTCCTAAATGGGAATATCCCGGAGAGAAACTGCTGCTGAACTGAACTGAACGGTTCACCCGACCGTAGTGACCGGAACCGGTTCACGGCAGGCGTGACGTCATTGTAACAATATATTCAGTGGGTCGTCATCTTTTCGTCTGCCGTTCCGTGGTTGGTGGTTGGTGTGACTGATGACCGATGTCAAATTTTGACGTTTGACTCGGCGCGAAGCCGTCATATTCTTAATTTTAGATTTTAATTGAGCAAACAAAGGGAAATGTGATAAATAAGACGGTAAGCAGGCAAGCCAGCGTAAATAAGATTGTCGAACAAGCCAAACAGGGAATTGGTACATGCAAATAACTTGTCTCGTTTCGTTTTAGGTTAAAGGTTGGGGCGGTGCGCCGTACCAGGTTCAACTACTGAATAAAACGAACGGTAGGATGGGCCACAGGGAGACAGGAGACAGAGCATTACTCATTAGGAGGCCGGCAGCGATATCTTATCGGTTTGCTGGTGCTGTGGGACGAGAGTCTACTTGGCCGTTGAAAGGCAGGTATGTACCTACTTAACAATGATAATTGTTAGCGTAAGATAGTTGGGTGGAAGGTCGTTATTGTTTGTTGTTGTTCTTGTACGTTTCAGATTTATATTGCCGTTGGCGGCCTCGAAACCCTAGAAAACGGAGTGCCTACGTCACAATTTTGGATTACGCGGAAGTTATGTCGATGTGTATGCTGCCAGAAGGTGGGAAATTTGTATTGAAAATCCTGTAGGTCTCGACTAAATCCAGTAAAGAACCTGAATCTTTGTGTGACAGGACAGTCTCATAAATTACGGAAAAAACGGAGAGCAGAAGAATTGACGGAGCCCAAAAATAGGCAGTCTAAAAGGTAAGAATTTAATAATTTTAATCGACGCGAAGGATGAGTGAAATTTAGTGGTCATTTTCAGGATAGATCTAACTAAAGAGGGATCGCGTTCCCAAAAGTACCTCTTCCTAAGATGGAACACGTAACCTTAAACGAGTGAGTCTGCGGCCAGTTCACGTGACGACAAGAGTGCAGCAGCATTCCAGTCGAATATCCACGATATCTAGCGGCGTTAGAAGCCGGCCAGTCAACTCTGCTAGACTGCTAGACTGCTAGAGGGACCACCGAGGACCGAGGGTACTGCAACGTAGAGGTTTTCGAGCGGCAAGTCACATCAAACTTGGCGGTTGAAAGGCAGGTATGTACGTACTTATTAAATGATAATTGTTAGCGTAAGATAGTTGGGTAGAAGATCGTTATTGTGTTGTTTTTCTTGTATGTTTCAGATTCAAATTATCGTCGGCCGCCTCAAGACCATAGAAAATGGGGTGCCTACGTCACAATTTTGGATTACGTGGAAGGTAGGTCGATGGACATGCGGCCAGAAGGTGGGAAATTTGTAGTGAAAATCCTGTAGGGCTCGACTAAATCCAGTAAAGAAGCCGAAGCCGAATCTTTGTGTCGACAGGACAGTGTCATAAATTACGGAAAAAAAAACGGAGAGCAGAAGAATTAATTGACAGAGCGCATAAATAGGCATTCTAAAAGGTAAGAATTTACTAATTTTAATCGACGCGATGGATGAGTGAAATTTAGTTGGTCACTTTCAGGATAGATCTAACTAAAGAGGGATCGCGTTCCCAAAAGTACCTCTTCCTAAGATGGGACACGTAACCTTAAACGAGTGAGTCTGCGGCCAGTTCCCGGACCACAAAAGGGTGCAGCAGCAGCAGCAGCAGCATTCCAGTCGAATATCTAGGAGAAGTAGCGGCGGCGTCAGAAGTCAGCCGAAGTGAAGGAAGGAGTAAATGTTTATTTTTACGGCCAACATATACACGTCTGGGACGTGCTAGCTAGCTAGTTCAGAAAGGGGTACTGGACCGATTGCCGCCTGCTCTGCTCTCACCGATACATAAAATAATAACATAAGTACATACGATTCTGCTGTAAACAAATTTCAATAAAACAATAAAATTGCGATCGTGAACGACCGGGATTTATTTTCAGATTTGGAAAAGGAATTTTTGTTTGTGAAAATTTTTCGGCAACTATAGGTGCCAGCAGGTCGGGAACGAATCCCCTATACTTTCCTCCCGGTATTTCTAAGAGGTACCCGAGTTGCTTTCGCCTAAAACCAACGGTTTTCGAGATATTTGGGTTTTTCCAAAATTATAGCCTATCTTCGACGTCATAACTTCCTTATTATGGGACGTAGGGGACGCGGTTCGTCTCAGGTGAAAGCTCCCACCTAACGCTAATTTGACCCGCCTTTTAGTTTTTCCGTGATTCGCGACTGCTCCAGAGTTACGCTCGACGGAAGTTTTAGAATTTTTCCCCAGCCGTTTCAGGAGAGGGGCTCTGAACATTCCGAAATATTACCACCAGACTATATCGCCCATGGCGAATCCAAAACTGAACTCCGTTCCCATCCAACCCTCGCGGTTTCCGAGATATAAATTTTTTCTCGGCAACGGGGCCGCCCACAAAGAAAACCACCACGCCAGCGTGTTCGGCGCCCCTGAATACGTACAGAGCCGCCCTCAAATCGTAAATCTATTTTTTCGAAAATTTCAAAGGCTATAGTCCATCGATTTTTTCGAGGAAAAGTCAAAGTGCTCGGAATATTCTGAAATAATTCACCTAGACTATACCGACGACGGCGAATCCAAAACTGAGCTCCGTTCCTCCGTGGCCCCGCGGTTCTGGAGATATTAATATTTCTGCGTCCAAGGGGGCACTAGCGAAGGAGACGCCACCGAATGCGCACAGAGCTTACCCCAAACACGTACACCGAAACTAACCGTCCCTGGGTATACGCCAGACCGTCCACGGACTTATTTTCGCTTAATTTCGAATGAAAATAAGCCAAAAATTTCTATTTAACATCCGTTGTGTCATCGCCTTCAAATTTCAAATTTACTACAGGCCGCGCCATCTATCGCGTCGAGCGTGCAACAGCTCCTGTCAAAAATCCGTTTGGCTTTATAGTCAAGGGTACAGATAATGAAATTCTGGATGAATATTAGGTCTTTCGCATGGATTGCCGTCTGCGGATCGTATCGCGATCGTATATGAGTCCCTAAATGGGAATATCCTGGAGAGAATCTGCTGAACTGAACCGTAGTGATCGGATCAGTAATGGCCCTAAAGTCGGCGGTCCGTTTCATCTGTGCTTAGGTGCGACTGACGTCACGGGTC